>JAWDGP010002279.1:0-12632 GCA_033675545.1 Elysia crispata
TTACATCATGATGAGTATGGGAGAGCTGTAAAAATTTACTATTAATTATAATGCACGTAGAAAGCACATGTACAGGGGACTTGAGTTCAAGAAGTGATCAATACCTTTGTTTTGAAATAATCTGTGAAATACAAATTGGTGTGCTTGAAATTATTTTTCATGGACAGATATGTGCTCTAACTTGCTTTTTTTGCTTTATCCAAGAGCTATAAAACTACATTAAGGGTTGCATATGTCTGACGACCAGTCCTAATGAGTCGGATGTCAGAAATATACATTTTGGAAAAAGGCATTTAAAATTCAATATATGGTTCTTTATCTTATTATTTCATAAGATAAAAATATTGCATATAATCATGCTGGGAGAATTGTGGTATTTTCATGCAATTTTCACCGTTGCGAAGCTCAGGTAAATGCTCTGGTCTAAATATGAATACCTTAAAATGTAAATATGTGACATTCGACTAATTAGGACTGGTCGCGAGACATAATAACGTTTCTTTTTTTTTAAATAATCATTATAAATATGGGATGCTGATATAAAAAAGTATCATATTTTCAAGAGATGTTCTGATTTGACCTCAAAGTCAAACTATGTTATTTTTGTAAATTTTGACACTATTCATTATATTTCAGTACTAATCTTTAAAAAATTGCAGCCCCATTCCCTGTATGCTCACGAAAAAATTATCTTTAAAATACATTGATTTGGTTAATTTTTTGTATCATTCTTTGTTGTATCAGTTCCTTTGATTATTATGTTATATTGATATACAGGAAAGAAATTGATAAAGGTTGTAATTATTTTTTTAAAAGGAAAGAAATTGAGCAGGATTAGGACTTATTTTCCTCTCTATATAAAAAAACTACGGTATATTTTTAAAGTCACACTTGATGTTCCTTGAACACAAAAAAAATTAATTAATCTTTTCTAAGACAAGTGAAACCAAACATTTTTTTGCAGAAAGGTTTTGTATTATTACTATTAATATAATGTACTGTATCAATTTTAGATTTATGTTTATACTACCATCTGATTTCTTGTGTATGACACTTATCTATGTTGTTATTTGATCTCATGTGTATGATACTTTTTGTTTAATAAATAATATCATCTTTTAAATTGCTCCGCCTTATTTTTTGTTGCTTTTTTTGGTAAATAGTTTAATAGATCACACTTTGCATGCATTCTGCGCTAATCCAATTTTTAAAGTCATATTTTTGCCTCTTTTTCTTTATTTGAAAACACTTTTAAATTTCATATCTTTGGATCAAATTAAGAAAATCTAGGTCTTCACAATTAAAAACTTTAATCTCCCCCAGCACAAAGCAAAGTTCTAGATAGCAAAACCTTATTAAATGTCTGTATTTGCAACCAAAAAACTTGTTTACCCCTGGGTTCAAGGCAAATTGTCTTATATCATGGAAAGTTCTACATTTATTGCTATCTAGCTCCTCTGCAGTGGACAGTCTGATCCATTTATTTGGTGCTGAGATGAGGTATAGTGTAAAATGTATAAATTATCCTATCATTTGGTTCTTTGTCTAATATCAATTATTATTACATGACATTAAATGCACATTTTGCAAAGAGATGCTATAGGGACCTGCATTTTGATTGTTTACCTGTCAATTAATTAACATATGGTCCCCAAGATCTCCACATTCTGCTTTATGTGTGAAACATATTCTAAATATAGCTATCAAGGACCCCATTGTTCGAAAAGACCTCAAGTTAAAAATCGTTAATAAAACTTTCAATATTTCCTTAATTTGATAGCTCAAATGAATTTTTATAAAATGATGTAATGGAGTATCTGTTTAAATGGAATTAAAAACAAAATAAGAGATATTTACCTTGGACCCCATTTACCTATGTATTTGGCATGGACCTCAAAGTAGGGCATATTCAAGTTTGTGTGTGTGGGTAGGTGTGTGTGTGTTCGCGTTATCACGGCGGGAAAAAACGTAGTTTGTAACAAATGAAACTTGAGCGCGCTTAGTGGGTATTTTTATGCACTTTTAGTCGTAATTTTGTAAAAAAAAGTAAGTAGTAATTTTTCCGATTACGACGAGCGGTAGGGTGCAAAAGAGTCAAAAAAAAAAAAAAAAAAGAAAAAATTTTTTATGGGACATTTTCCCTTCACAGCGTAGAATTTCGACCTAAAAGCTGCATTTTAGTTCTGAACAATGGGAAGATAGGCCCGAAAGCCAGTTTGAGCTTAGGCGACTCAAGCCTTCTTATGGCGGCCGGGCTCAGGTAACGTCATTTATCACTGTCAGGGTCAAGCCCGCCCATGACAGCAGATAATCGCTGTGTGCACCAGCCAGTGCTAAGATCTGCTGAATTTTATGTAATAAAATAGAAAATTCCTCTTTTTTAACTTACAATATCTTCAGAACTACTCATAGTACAGACATCGTGCAACTTTCAGCAGTTTCTTCTAAATCTAATTTGAAACCCGGTATTACTTTGATATTTCTATCATCGTATTTGTGAGTGTGGTTACTGCGTTTTTATAGTCCATGTTTTTATCTAAAATTTTACCTGCAATTCGCTCCTATTAGATGTAATTACTAATTAATTAAAAGTACACGCTAGATTATCACTTTTCAATACTTATCTGAAACAATGGAAACCCTAGATTAAAATGATATAAGTTTTGTTGTGTTAGATGGGGTCAAAGTGCGTCTATGCTCGTTTTCATCATTCTATTTTTTCCCATTCAGTTCTAGATAAAAATCCTGAGTTGAGTCAATCAAAACATGGAACATTCTATTGATTATAATTTGATCCCACACGCGTAGTGTAAACGATTTGTGCAGAATTTGAGGCAGACTCCGTGCTATAACACTTAAACAGAAAAAAGAACGTTTACACAGATCTTACAGAAACAAACATTAAACAAACACAAACCCTTACAAACAATCCATTCCTCACAGACAAAGCACATACAATACAGATAACATTGACGATTTCAATCAATAGCGCATTCAGGACAGTTCACAAGTTTTTATCCCACACAACATCTGTAGGTAACAGCTCTTTACCAGATATTCAAACAGCAATAGACAATTACTTGACAACTTACACAAGAATCTCGAGCTAGATCTAGGTTTGTGATTGATTTTCCTATACTAATTATTTCTTTATTTGCAGTCACTTGCATCATAAAATCCTTAGATCTAGCTTCGTCTGCCTCAGGCTCTAACGTTGTTTGTCTGCTTTCTTTATTTCTATATTCATTTATATCTTTCAGTCAAATGTGCATCTTTCTAAGATCCGTTAGAGGCTAGTTTGTTTATGTTCTAAATGGACTTGATCGTTCTTAGCGATTCAACTTCTTAGTCTGTTCAAGCCAGCATGAAAGTCACTGTCCCTGGAGCATCTATTTTTTTGTAGATGCGGATAGCTCAGTGGTTAAGTGCCTGCTCTTGTCTCGGCAAGGCAATGAGTGCCGCATCGAGGTGCAGGTTCGATCCCTGTTCATTCCATCTGTTATAATGTTTTCACGTCTTTCTTTTTATTCGTCAGTCTCGAGCTAAATCTAGATTTGAGTTTGACATTTCTATAATAATTATTCCTTTATTTGCAATCACTTGCATCTTTAGATCCTTAGATCTAGCTTCGTCTTTCTCAGCCTCTAACGTACCTTGACTGCTTTCTTTATTTCTACGAGTATATATAGCTGAGTAATATAAAGCTCGCTCAAGACAGAGACATGTACAAAAAATCCGTCTCCTGCAAAAAGCATTCCATCTAACACAAAAAAAAAAATTTGTGAGTAGTTAATTCAAAACTGATAAGTTCTATATGTGAAATTAAAAAAAAAAATTCCATGTTGCGTTTAGTTGTTACGACCTTCTAAAAATTACTCTACTGTTTTCTAATATACTACAATAAATGTACTTTTTATGGCCATGTACATAAAAAAGTAATTGAGCTAGAGTTTTCGTTTTTGCTTGTGTCTATAGCCTGTTTTATTTATTTTTAAATGCAAACATTAAAATAAAACATGATTATCGTTATGGTGGTTAGAAATTACAGTAATATATCGAAAAAAACATAAAGTGCCGTGCAGGCACAGAGCCGCCCGAGTCTACCTGAGTTGACAACTAGGTAGCGGGGTCAGGTCATTGACACCATGTGGGCCTCCTCAACTTAAGTAGCGCTTATGCGACGCCGTGCCTTGCGCTTTTCCTATTTCCGGTGACAAAAAGGGCGGAAAAAGTAAGTGGCTTTGTTTTTTTCCGTAAGGGGAGAGGGAAAATGTGAAATAAATTATAAAAAAAAGGGAAATTTTTTTTTCTCCTTTAGAGAGCTTTTTCACCATTTTTGGTCGTTAGTTTGACGGAAAAGATGATTAGGAAGTGTTTCGGGGGTAATGAGAAGAAGAAGACTGCAAAAAAAAAGTAATTTTAAGACAAAGGTGTTAAGCGCGTTTTTTGAGGCATTATGGGTCGGAAAACTGGAGTGTGTGTGGGTAGGTGTATGTGTTCGCGTAATCACGGCGAAAAAAAGGAAATTTATAAAAAATGAAACTTTAGCTCGCTTAGCGGAATTTTAGGGCACTTTAAGTCGGAATTTCGAAAAAGAGGTAAGTTGTAATTTTTCCGATTACGAGGAGCGGTAGGGTGAAAAAAAGAAGAAAAAAAAAGAAAAAAAAATTTTTTTCATGACCCGTTTTCCCTTGCGGTTTTCCCACTTCCGGTGATAAAAAGTGCGTTTTTAGGCATATGGTAGGAAAAACGGAGTGTGTTTGGGTAGGTGTATGTGTTCGCGTAATCACGGGGGAAAAAAGGTAATGTAAAAAAAAATGAAACTTGCGCAACCTTAGCGGCAGTTTTGGGCACTTTAAGTCGGAATTTCAAAAAAAAAGGTAAGTTGTAATTTTCCCGATTACGAGGAGCGGTTGGATGCAAAAAAGTAAAAAAAAAAAAAAAAAAGAAAAATTTTTTATGGTTCGTTTTCCCTTGCGGTTTGCCTATTTCCGGTGATAAAAAGGGCGGAAAAGTAAGTGGTTTTTTTTTTATCCGTAAGGGGAGAGGGAAAATGTGAAAAAAATTATAAAAAAAAGAAAAAATTTTTTTCTTCTTTAGGGACCTTTTTCACCACTTTTGATCGTTAAATTCCCGGAAAAGATGATTAGGAAGTGTTTCGGTGGTAAGGAGAAGGAGTAGAGAGCAAAAGAAAAGTAATTTTTAGAAAAAGGTTTTTACGCGCGTTTTTTAGGCATATGGTAGGAAAAACGAAGTGTGTGTGGGTAGGTGTATGTGTTCGCGTAATCACGGCGGAAAAAAGCTAATCTGTAAAAATTGAAACTTGAGCGTTAAAAAAAAGGTAAGTTGTAATTTTTCCGATTACGAGGAGCGGTAAGATGTAAAAAAGTCAAAAAAAAAAAGAAGAAAAAAAAATTTTTCATGTGTTCGCGTAATCACGGGGGAAAAAAGGTAAAGTGAAAAAAATGAAACTTGCGCACCCTGAGCGGCAGTTTTGGGCATTTTAATCGGAATTTAAAAAAAAAAGGTAATTGGTAATTTTTCCGATTACGAGGAGCGGGAGGATGCAAAAAAGTAAAAAAAAAAAAAAAAAGGAAAATTTTTTATGGTACGTTTTCTTTTGCGGTTTCCCTATTTCCGGTGATAAAAATGGCGGAAAAAGTAAGTGGTTTTGTTTTTATCCGTAAGGGGAGAGGGAAAAGGTGAAATAAATTATAAAAAAAAAAAATTTTTTTTTCTTCTTTAGGGAGCTTTTTCAACATTTTTGATCGTTAGTTTTCCGGAAAAGATGATTAGGAAGTGTTTCGGGGGTAAGGAGAAGGAGTAGAGAGCAAAAAATATGTAATTTTAAGAAAAAGGTGTTAAGCGCGTTTTTTAGGTATATGGTAGGAAAAACGGAGTGTGTTGGGTAGGTGTATGTGTTCGCGTAATCACGGGGGAAAAAAGGTAATGTGAAAAAATGAAACTTGCACACCCTTAGCGGCAGTTTTGGGCACTTTAAGTCGGAATTTCAAAAAAAAAGGTATGTGGTAATTTTTCCGATTACGAGGAGCGGTAGGATGCAAAAAAGTAAAAAAAAAAAAATAACGAAAATTTTTTATGGGACATTTTCTCTTGCGGTTTGCCTATTTCCGGTGATAGAAAGGGCGGAAAAAGTAAGTGGTTTTGTTTTTTTCCGTAAGGGGAGCGGGAAAATGTGAAATAAAATATAAAAAAAAATTTTTTTTTTTCTCCTTTAGGGAGCTTTTTCACCATTTTTGGGCGTTAGTTTCACGGGAAAGATGATTAGAAAGTGTTTCGGGGGTAAAGAGAAGGAGTTGAGAGCAAAAGAAAAATAATTTTAAGAAGAAGGTGTTAAGCGCGTTTTTTAGGCATTATGGGTAGGAAAAACGAAGTGTGTGTGGGTAGGTGTATTTGTTCGCGTAATCACGGCGGAAAAAAGGTAATTTGTAAAAAATGAAACTTTAGCTCGCTTAGCGGAATTTTAGGGCACTTTAAGTCGGAATTTCGAAAAAAAAGATAAGTTGTAATTTTTCCGATTACGAGGAGCGGTAGGGTGAAAAAAGAAGAAAAAAAAAGAAAAAAAAATTTTTTTCATGACCCGTTTTCCCTTGCGGTTTTCCCACTTCCGGTGATAAAAAGTGCGTTTTTAGGCATATGGTAGGAAAAACGGAGTGTGTTTGGGTAGGTGTATGTGTTCGCGTAATCACGGGGGAAAAAAGGTAATGTAAAAAAAAATGAAACTTGCGCAACCTTAGCGGCAGTTTTGGGCACTTTAAGTCGGAATTTCAAAAAAAAAGGTAAGTTGTAATTTTCCCGATTACGAGGAGCGGTTGGATGCAAAAAAGTAAAAAAAAAAAAGAAAAGAAAAATTTTTTATGGTTCGTTTTCCCTTGCGGTTTGCCTATTTCCGGTGATAAAAAGGGCGGAAAAGTAAGTGGTTTTTTTTTTTTATCCGTAAGGGGAGAGGGAAAATGTGAAAAAAATTATAAAAAAAAGAAAAAATTTTTTTTCTTCTTTAGGGACCTTTTTCACCACTTTTGATCGTTAAATTCCCGGAAAAGATGATTAGGAAGTGTTTCGGGGGTAAGGAGAAGGAGTAGAGAGCAAAAGAAAAGTAATTTTTAGAAAAAGGTGTTACGCGCGTTTTTTAGGCATATGGTAGGAAAAACGAAGTGTGGGTAGGTGTATGTGTTCGCGTAATCACGGCGGAAAAAAGGTAATCTGTAAAAATTGAAACTTGGGCTTAAAAAAAAAGGTAAGTTGTAATTTTTCCGATTACGAGGAGTGGTAAGATGTAAAAAAGTCAAAAAAAAAAGAAGAAAAAAAATTTTTTCATGTGTTTGCGTAATCACGGGGGAAAAAAGGTAAAGTGAAAAAAATAAAACTTGCGCACCCTGAGCGGCAGTTTTGGGCACTTTAAGTCGGAATTTAAAAAAAAAAGGTAATTGGTAATTTTTCCGATTACGAGGAGCGGTAGGATGCAAAAAAGTAAAAAAAAAAAAAAGGAAAATTTTTTATGGTACGTTTTCTTTTGCGGTTTCCCTATTTCCGGTGATAAAAATGGCGGAAAAAGTAAGTGGTTTTGTTTTTATCCGTAAGGGGAGAGGGAAAAGGTGAAATAAATTATAAAAAAAAAAAAAAAATTTTCTTCTTTAGGGAGCTTTTTCAACATTTTTGATCGTTAGTTTTCCGGAAAAGATGATTAGGAAGTGTTTCGGGGGTAAGGAGAAGGAGTAGAGAGCAAAAAATAAGTAATTTTAAGAAAAAGGTGTTAAGCGCGTTTTTTAGGTATATGGTAGGAAAAACGGAGTGTGTTGGGTAGGTGTATGTGTTCGCGTAATCACGGGGGGAAAAAGGTAATGTGAAAAAATGAAACTTGCACACCCTTAGCGGCAGTTTTGGGCACTTTAAGTCGGAATTTCAAAAAAAAGGTAAGTGTAATTTTTCCGATTACGAGGAGCGGTAGGATGCAAAAAAGTAAAAAAAAAAAAATAACGAAAACTTTTTATGGGACATTTTCTCTTGCGGTTTGCCTATTTCCGGTGATAGAAAGGGCGGAAAAAGTAAGTGGTTTTGTTTTTTTCCGTAAGGGGAGCGGGAAAATGTGAAATAAAATATAAAAAAAAAATTTTTTTTTTCTCCTTTAGGGAGCTTTTTCACCATTTTTGGGCGTTAGTTTCACGGGAAAGATGATTAGAAAGTGTTTCGGGGGTAAAGAGAAGGAGTTGAGAGCAAAAGAAAAATAATTTTAAGAAGAAGGTGTTAAGCGCGTTTTTTAGGCATTATGGGTAGGAAAAACGAAGTGTGTGTGGGTAGGTGTATTTGTTCGCGTAATCACGGCGGAAAAAAGGTAATTTGTAAAAAATGAAACTTGAGCGTTAAAAAAAAGGTAAGTTGTAATTTTTCCGATTACGAGGAGCGGTAGGAAGCAAAAAAGTCAAAAAAAATTAGAAGAGAAAAAATTATTTCATGACACGTTTTCCCTTGAGCTTTTCCCGCTTCCGGTGATAAAAAGGGCGGAAAAAGTAAGTGGTTTTGTTTTTTTCCGTAAGGGGAGAGGGAAAATGTGAAATAAATTATTAAAAAAAAGAAAATTTTTTTTTCTCCTTTAGGGAACTTTTGTGACCTTTTTTTGTCGTTATTTTCCCGGAAAAGATGATTAGGAAGTGTTTCGGGGGTAAGGAGAAGGAGTAGAGAGCAAAAAATAAGTAATTTTAAGAAAAAGGTGTTAAGCGCGTTTTTTAGGCATGGTTAGGAAAAACGGAGCGTGTTTGGGTAGTGTATACATTCGCGTAATCACGGGGGAAAAAAGGTAATTTGAAAAAAATGAAACCTGCGCACCCTTAGCGGCACTTTCCGGAACTTTAAGTCAAAATTTCAAAAAAAAAGGTAAGTTGTAATTTTTCCGATTACGAGGAGCAGTTGGATGCAAAAAAGTAAAAAAAAAAAAAAAAAAAAAAGAAAAATTTTTTATGGTTCGTTTTCCCTTGCGGTTTGCCTATTTCCGGTGATAAAAAGGGCGGAAAAAGTAAGTGGTTTTGTTTTTATCTGTAAGGGAGAGGAAAATGTGAAAAATTGAAAAGAGAAAATTTTTTTCTTCTTAGGGAACTTTTGTGATCACTTTTTTGATCGTTAAATTCCGGAAAAGATGATTAGGAAGCAGTTTCGGGGTAAGGAGAAGGAGTAGAGAGCAAAAAAAAAAGTAATTTTTAGAAAAAGGTGTTGCATGCGTTTTTTAGGTTATGGGAAAAACGAAGCGTGTGTGGGTGTATCTGTTCGCGTAATCACGGGGAAAAAGGTAATTTGCAAAAAATGAAACTTTAAGCGTTAAAAAAGGTAAGTTGTGAAATTTTTTCCGATTACGGAGGAGCGGTAGGTGCAAAAAAGTAAAAAAAAAAAGAAATTTTTTTATGGTGGCCAGTTTTCCTTGCGGGTTTGCCTATTTCCGGTGATAAAAAGGCAGAAAAAGTGCAAGTATGGGTTTCCGTTTTGTTCCGTAAGGGGAGTATAGGAAAAAGTGGAATAAATTATAAAAAAAAAAAATTTTTTTTTTCTTTAGGGAGTTTTTTCAACATTTTTGAATGTTAGTTTTCCGGAAAAAGATGATTAGAAGGCAGTTTTCGGGGTGGGTGGAGAAGGAGCAGGAGAGCAAAAAAGTAATTTTTAAGAAAAAGGTGTTAAGCGCTTTTTTGTGTAAGGCGGTTTTTTAGGTATATGGTAGAAAATGGAGTGTGTTGGGTAGGTGTATGTAAGTCCGTGGTAATCACCGGGGAAAAAGGTAAATGTGAAAAAATGAAATTAGAAAAATTTTAGCGGCAGTTTTGGGTACTTTTTTAAGTCGGTGAATTTCAAAAAAAAAGGTAAGGGTAATTTTCCGATTACGAGGAGCGGTAGGATGCAAAAAGTAAAAAATAACGAAAATCTCGCATATTTTTCTTCTACAGGTTTTTTTGCCTAGTTTTCCGGTGATGAGAAAGGGCGGAAAAAAAAAGGTTGTTTTTTTCCGTAAGGGAGCGGGAAAATGTGAAAATAAAAAAAAAAAATTTTTTTTTTCCTTTAGGAGCTTTTTCACCATTTTTTGGGCGTTAGTTTTAATGGGAAAGATGATTAGAAAGTGTTTCGGGGTAAGGAGAAGGAGTAGAGAGCAAAAAGAAAATAATTTTTAAGAAGAAGGTGTTAAGCGCGTTTTTTAGGCATTATGGGGTTGGAAAAACGAAGTGCATGGTAAGTAGGTGTATTTGTTCGCGTAATCACGGCGGAAAAAAGGTAATTTGTAAAAAATGAAAGTTGAAGCGTTAAAAAAAGGTAAGCTGTAATTTTTCCTGATTACGAGGAGCGTAGGGTGCAAAAAAGTCAAAAAAATAAGAAGAGAAAAAATTATTTTATGACACGTTTTCCTTGAGCTTTTCCCGTTTCCGCTGATAAAAGGGCGGAAAAAGTAAGTGGTTTTGTTTTTTTCCGTAAGGGGAGAGGGAAAATGTGAAATAAATTATTAAAAAAAGAAAATTTTTTTCTCCTTTAGGGAACTTTTGTGATCTTTTTTTGTCGTTATTTTCCGGAAAAGATGATTAGGAAGTGCTTGAGGGTAAGGAGAAGGAGTAGAGACCCAAAAAAAAAGTGAGAATTTAAAAAGAAAAAGGTGTTAAGCGCATTTTTTAGGCATGGGTTAGGAAAAAACGGAGCGTGTTTGGGTAGTGTATACATTCGCGTAATCACGGGAAAAAAGGTAATTTTGAAAAAAAATGAAACCTGCGCTCCCTTAGCGGCACTTTCCGGACAACTTTGGTAAGTCAAAATTTCAAAAAAAAAAAGGTAAAAAAGTGGGTAATTTTTCCGATTACGACGAGCGGTAGGGTGCAAAAAAGTCAAAAAAAAAAAAAAGAAAAAAAAATTTTTTCACTACATGTTTTTCTCTTGAGGTTTTCCCGCTTCCGTTGAGAAAAAAGGCGAAAAAAGTAAAGCGGTTTTTGTTTTTTTTCCGTAAAGGGAGCGGCAAGATGTGAAATAAATTAGAAAAAAAAAAAATTTTTTTTCTCCCTTAGGGAGGCTATTTCACCATTTTTGGTCGTTAGTTTGCCTGAAAAATTGATTAGTAAGGGATTCGGGGTAAGGCGAAGCGAGTAGAGAGCAAAATAAAGTAACTTGGAAGAAAAAGGTAAGTTGGAAAGCGCGTTTTTTAGGCATGGTTAGGGAAAATGGAGCGTGTTTGGGTAGGTGTATATTTTTTTGCGTGATCAGGGGGAAAAAAGGTAATTTGAAAAAAATGAAACTTGACCGCGCATAGCGGCATTTTAGGGTACTTTTGGGTCGGAATTTCGAAAAATAAGGTAAGTGGTAATTTTTTCCGATTACGAGGAGCGTAAGATGCAAAAAAGGGAAAAAAAAGCAGAAAAAATTTTTTTGGCGGACATTTTCCCTTGCAGTTTTCCTACTTCCGGTGATAAAAAAGGGCGGAGAAAGTAAGCGGTTTTGTTTTTTTCCGTAAGGAGCGGCAAGATGTGAAATAAATTCTAAAAAACAAAAACATTTTTTTCTCCTTTAGAAAGCTTTTTTGACCATTTTTGGTCGTTAGTTTTGCCGGAAAAAAAAAAGGATTAAAAAGTGTTTGTTTAGGGGTAAGGGAGAAGGTGTAGTGAGCAAAAAGAAAATAATTTTTTAAGAAGGTGTAAGCGCGTTTTTTACGCATTGAAAATGGGTCGGAAAAACGAAGTGTGTGTGGGTAGGTGTATGTGTTCGTCATGTGAATAGACGGCGGAAAAAAAAGTAATTTTGTAAAAAAAATGAAACTTCAAAGCATTAAAAAAAGGTAAGTTGTAATTTTTTCCGATTACTAGAGGCGGAAAGGTGCAAAAAAAGTCAAAAAAAAAAAAGAAAAAAATTTTTTCATGACACGTTTTCCCTTGCGGTTTACCCACTTTCGGTGATAAAAAGGGCGAAAAAGTAAGTGTTTTTTTTTGTGTAAGGGGAGAGGAAGGTGGGAAATGAAAATTAAGAAGAAAAAAGAAAAATTTTTTTTCTCCTTTGGGGAAATTTTTTGGACCATTTTTTGTCGTTAGTTTCCCGGAAAAGATGATTAGGAAGTGTTTCGGGGGAAGGAGAAGGAGTAGAGAGAAAAAAAAAAGTAATTTTAAGAAAAAGGTGTTAAGCGCGTTTTTTAGGCATGGTTATGAAAAATGGAGCGTGTTTGGGTAGGTGTATATGTTCGCGTGATCACGGGGGAAAAAAAGCAATTTGAAAAAAATGAAACCTGCGCACCCTTAGCGGCACTTTTGGGCACTTAAATCGGAATTTCGAAAAAAAATGTAAGTGGTAATTTTTCCGATTACGAGGAGCGGTAGGATAAAAAAATAAAAAAAAAAAAGAAAAAAAAAAATTTTCATGACACGTTTTCCCTTGCGGTTTTCCTACTTCCGGTGATAAAAAGGGCGGAAAAAGTAAGTTGTTTTGTTTTTTTCCGTAAGGGGATCGGAAAATGTGAAATAAATTATAAAAAAAAAAGAAAATTTTTTTTTCTCCTTTGGGAGCTTTT
Organism: Elysia crispata; assembly: GCA_033675545.1. Lineage (NCBI taxonomy): Eukaryota > Metazoa > Mollusca > Gastropoda > Plakobranchidae > Elysia > Elysia crispata. The sequence continues at coordinate 12,533 of JAWDGP010002279.1, forward strand.
TCACCAGTTTTGATTGTTAGTTTCAGAAAAGATGATTGAGAAGTGCGTTTCGGGGGTAAGGAGGAAGGAGTAGAGAGCAAAAAAAAAGTAATTTTAAGAC
>JAWDGP010002280.1:0-25000 GCA_033675545.1 Elysia crispata
ACTTAAATTTAATATATATATATATACATATATATATATACATATATATATATATATATATATATAGTCATTGTATGCTTATGCTGTCTCTCTCTCTCTCTCTCTCTCTCTCTCTCTCTCTCTCTCTCTCTCTCTCTCTCTCTCTCTCTCTCTGTCTCTTTAACCCCTCTTTGAAATTTGAAGTAAAAATAAAGCCAGAAAAAATACATCTACTACATGGCTATTCACATAAAGTACATGAGCTTAAATAAAGATAATAGCACTGTACAAAGTTTTTAAACTAAAAATATAAGAAAAAGAAGTTCACAAATATATTCTTTCACGTATAATGCTATTTTCATTCACTGTCAGTCAATCCTACAAGTGCCCTTGAAATTTAACCTGGATTAGGAGAGTAAATACTACCCCCGAGGTCCTCCTTTCAACATATCGGCTAGTTGCACCCTTGGGTCCACATATCCCTTCCACACATAAAAGCCTCTGAAGAGTTGGGGAGAAAAAGAAAAAAAAAGGTTTGACTCTGGTTAGCCAGCTCTAATAAGAGTTTAGAGCTAATGTCTTAATATGAAGTGAAAAACAGAAATGAAGATTTAATATGGGAAAAAATGATATAGGATATAGGACAAGGGAAAAGGAGAAAATCATCATAGTCTAAGCCCAGAATAAGACAGAACGACAAAAATGGGAGAGAAAAGAAAGAGTGAGAATGGAGGCGAGGTTTAGACAGTTACATCATACAGTGTTGAGCTGAAGATCATATTCTTATAGCTCAATATTAAAATGGCTTCACTGAAGAGCAAAAAAAAAGAATGGCTACAGCAAGCAGTGTAAAAATTAAATGTATGTTTATAAAACGTGTAAATCTTAGAATGCTTAACTCAAATTTATAATATTTGCTCAAATTAGAGGTAAAAAAGCATGACATATTGGGCGGCAGCTCAGAGCCAACTCTGAGAAAGAGGAATGAGGGTATCTTTCCCTCTGCCAGTCTGTGAGAGGTCCATGGGCAAGACCAATTAAAAATAAAACATAAAATGATATCAGACAGCAACAATGTGAGTTGATGGGTAAATCAGCTCATTAAAACAAAAAAAAATAATAAAGTGCGGTGTCTGACAAGGATGTGTGCTTGCTCCAGACCTTTTCTCTCTCTACAGTGAAATGATTTGAGAAGCATAGAAGGTTACCCAGGAATTAAAATAGGAGGGCACAAAGTAAGCAACATGAGATACGCTGATGACGCTGTATTAATTGCAGAAAATAAAGAAGACTTGCCACAATTATTAGACATCACTGAAGAAGAAAGCAGAAGGAAAGGATATGGATTAAAGAGCAAAAATACAGAAGTAATGGTCGTCAATCGAAACAATGAGTGTGCACAGATCAATTCTTTAGTAGCCAAAGGTAATTCCTTCAGGAATCAATGCAAATACTTGGGCACTTGAATGTGAAGAGATGGACACAACAACTGTGAAATCGCATCAAAAAAGGCACTGGAGTGTTTTACTGAACCCATCCTTACTTATGGATGTTAGGCTTGGACAATTTAAAAAACAACTACAAAATTAACTGGAGGAAACAGAAATGTGGTTCCTAAAGAGAATGCTATGAATCTTATTTATGGACTTCAAAGAAATCAAACTAAAGTGTGGTACGAGGATCTGGCATATATATGCTCATAAATACCATATTTAATCTACAGGTAGTATTTTTTGGCCATGTGATGAGAAAAAAGAAACTGAAACATTTTTGAGAACTGGATTGATTTTAAAGGAAAAGGCAGCAGGGGAAAGAAGCGAGAGAAGATGTAGCATGGATTAAAAAGCGGCTAAATGTAAAATGAGTGACAGATGCACTAACAACATCAAGGGATAGAGATGCGCAGAAGGTCATGATTGCCTAATCTAAAGAGCAGGGCACCTAATTCATTGATATACCGGGTATTTTCCATGAATCGTCTAAGGATTTGTGTCTAGCTACAAAAAAAAAAAAAAACAACAAAACAAGATGTATCTAATAAACGTAGTTGTAAGCAATATAAACATATATTGTCTCTGTTGTTTGAACGTAGATGAATACCACATATGTTGAGCGCTGTTCTACATAAAATTATGTATAGACAACCACTGCCATAAGTACAGCAAAGATTGCAAATATAACATCTCACTCCAGTTCTATAACATTTTCAAAGCTGGAAAGTTCAAAGGACTCAAATCACACATAGTGAAAAAAAAACATAATACGAAGGAATGTATTCACAGACAACACCTTGCAGTCATGAAATTTGGTTGAAAAGAAAGACATGAATTTTAGAAGGTAAACATGTTAGTCTCACTTGTACATAAGGTGTTAGCTGACTACCTTTGATTGATCTACAAATGTAGCCCAAAATTTGTCTTGACCTGAAAAGACTTAAAGCAAGAAGAAATGATTTTTTCCCTCTCTTAATTTTTTGAGAAAATCCAAAAGAAAAATGAATTTTGTGAAAGATGAAGTTTGTTTTAAGCTGAGAGGATAAGAAAAGAGATGACATGAAAGATTGAAAAACCTGTCTGTCCTACAGAAGAAAACGAAGAAAAACACACACACAAAAAAAATAATAATAATGCCATGATGTCACAAGGCTGCTTGAATTGAACCAACAGAAGGTCTCAGCACTTTTTCTATGACATCAAAAGCAATGATCACATGAATTTAAAGTAGTTTAAAATTCTTGAGAAAAGAAGATCAACTTACACATCAAGGGCAAAACTAGGTGTTGCGTCACTCTTCAAAACTCAGTAGATGGTAAGGATTCTCTCTCAAAAGCACATTGTCTCAAGTTGCTTAGTCTGTGGCTGCTGATCTTCTCAAAATGAAGAAGAGGTTGAAGATCTCTGTCAGATTATCACTGAAGATGTTGAGAGGAACATATAATTATGAATAGAAAGGAACGAGTTACACAGAGAAGAGATAGGGAAGAAAAGAAGGGGATATATATATATATATATATATATATATATATATATATATATATATATATATATACAGAGAGAGAGAGCGAGTGAGTGAGAGAGAGAGAGAGAGAGAGAGAGAGAGAGAGAGAGAGAGAGAGAGAGAGAGAGAGAGAGAGAGAGAGAATTTATATACTTTTGTAATAGTTTTAAAGTGGCTTTATAAACTGAGGATTTTCTTTTCTAATGCTGAAACTGGTTTTAATGAAGCAAGTTTTTCTCGGTGTAATGACGAGTTATAAATTTGTATATTAGAAGAGAGAGAGATAGGAGAGAGAGAGAGAATTTATACACTTTTGTAATAGTTTTAAAGTGGCTTTATAAACTGAGGATTTTCTTTTCTAATGCTGAAACTGGTTTTAATGAAGCAAGTTTTTCTCGGTGTAATGACGAGTTATAAATTTGTATATTAGAAGAGAGAGAGAGAGAGAGAGAGAGTAGATATGGTATCCTGACAAAAAAAAACGAAACACCTAGCTGTACTCACTATTATCATATGAAGAAATAAGAATGATCTTTCATTGGAAATAACAGTGAGCTGTGGGTATAAAGATAGAGAGAAGAAATTTTTTTTTTATACAAATGAATGATAAAATAAACACCAATATCATGGATAGTTTGAACTACAATACAAATCTCAATATTGGAATTGAAATGTATAAAAATTTATATTAATAATAATAATAAAAAATACATTATACTAGATAATATATCGTCTAGTTTTATACTTTCGCACAGGTTGGTACTCAATGATGGAAAAATATCGTACTCAGCGTAGAATTATATTTTTACCATTTCTTTTGCACGTCCAACCTTCAACAAAAGTTTGTCTGTCCAAGGACAGAATTTGTGGGGGATCACATGAATGTAAAATGTATACAGAATTCCCTATATTTACGGACAATTCTCTTTCCTGTACAGTGGAACCCATGTTTAACACCTCGAATACCGAAAACCATTGCTATAACGACAGAGCTAAATAACCTTTTTTTTTCCTATATTCAATTTATTTCTGCAAAATTGACATCGCTTCCCAACCTGTAAAAACTGGAAAGAAAGCACCAAAACTTTAAATAGAAAAAAATCCTTAGCATTTTGCCCTGCCTGCATTGTAACAGTACAAGCGAAGGTAAAACTAGAGTTCTACTCCCACTCGCCCTCCCATGTCCGCCATTTTGGATTGCGACTTTGAGATTTGTTGATCTTCTAGAGAAAATAATTACAATTTCAATTACTTATAACTCAAAAAGTTTTCATTTGCGACGATTTATTCTTGCAGATTTGTGATCAGCATGCAAAAACCTTTAAAAAGATGTGTATGTTTGCATGGGTTGCCGGGCGGGAGTAGTACTCTAGTAATACCCAAGCGAACAAGCAATGCAGGCTTTCCTGTCTTTTCTCCACAGTCCGCATATATATAAAAATATGTATTCATTTCCATAAGAGGCAGAATAGAAAAAAAACAAAGGAAAGTGTAATTACTTCTTGGGTGAGGCCATGCCCTTGATGGTTCAAATACTACACTGTGATGGCCAAGAAGGGCGGAGACTGGTCTCGGCCTCTGGATCTTCAACCGAATCTTGGCTTGACAATCTAGTTTGAGGGACCTGTGAAAGTGATGAAGAGTATGTAGTTATGTATCTATAGATAGAGTTGAATGCTACAAAGTTCGTTTAGTGTATAGCATCAAGCCACATGGTAGGCAGTGGCCAACATCTAAAGAAAAATAACTTTGGCTTATAAAATCTGAAACCTCAAAATAAATGATTGATTGGAAAATCTAAATCTAGAGTAAATTATAATATTTGTCCTATGAACTGCAAAATGTTTCAGATCAGTACTCTGACAATGTCTTTCAATAAGGCTTTCGGTGCCCTCATGCCAAATTTTCCATTCTGTTATAGATCTAGAATCTACATCTAGATTTACTCCAAGAGGCAGGGAAGGATTTAAAAATCTAGGCTTAGGATAACTCACCCCTTATCTTTAACCAACCACTAAAATCTAAAATCAGATCGTCTAGATCTGGATATAAGACCTATCTATATTTAACTCTAAATCTCATTGGCACAATTGATGGGACTTACCTTTAGCATGGGCGCTGACCCGTCGAGGAGCTGGTGTGATTGGACGGGGAGTGCTTGCACACAAAGAGAATGCTTTTATATTTTAGGTACTTCAGTATTAGTTCTTTCACTGACTCACTCGATCTTTTCACAAATAGACTGTGAGTGCCACTGAAAATGATTTAAGGGCTGCCTCAAACTCTTCATACGTTTTGAACACACGTCCTTTCTCCATTTTGAACATTGGTGGAAAGGAAGTGAAATCTGAGTCAAACACGAATTTTGTGACGTCACATGGATTTCCGTGTCCGTTTAGACCAGTACCAATTATCTAGGAGGCCTGTTCATAGGTTATGTAATATTATTCAGATGGGCCGGTCTGCGGGGTGCTAGCAATGTGCTCTCTCTCTCTCTCTCTCTCTCTCTCTCTCTCTCTCTCTCTCTCTCTCTCTCTCTCTCTCTCTCTTTCTTTCTTTCTCTCTCTCATCTTTAGATTAATCCGACTCTTAACCCCCGTCTCTCTCTCTCTCTCTCTCTCTCTCTCTCTCTCTCTCTCTCTCTCTCTCTCTCTCTCTCTCTCATCTTTAGCTTAATACGACTCTTAACCCTCGTCTCTCTCTCTCTCTCTCTCTCTCTCTCCCTCTCTCTCTCTCTCCCTCCCTCCCTCTTCATCATAACTTCTAAGTACATGTAGGCTATACATTCAAATACTTAGAAACTCAAATGCACATGTACACCTTTTCGAGATTTGATAATACAGTGGTACGGTACATCAAATACCGGCACTGGAGTGACACACTAAGAACACGTACATCAGATAATGAGGAGAATTTTTAATTGTATCAAGTCAGAAGAAGCAAATGAAGAGAGAGGGAAAGAGGGAGAGAGAGAGAGAGAGAGAGAGAGAGAGAGAGAGAGGGGGGGGGACAGAGATTATAATTTTGTAAAATTCGACCAAGGAACAAAAACAAACATAGTAGGTACGTAGAATCTTAGAGCAAGAGATAAAATAATGAATGAGAGAGAGAGAGAGAGAGAGAGAGAGAGAGAGAGAGAGAGAGAGAGAGAGAGAGAGAATGGGTGAAAGAGATGCAGACAGCCAGAGGTCTATTTGTGTGGAAAAGGGGGGTGCTAGCCATGTGCGCTTTATATCTGGCCGTCTCTCTTTCTTTCATCTCTCTAGCTCAATCCGACTCTTAACCCTTCCGGGCCTCTCTCTCTCTCTCTCACACACACACACACACTCCCTTCTCATCATAATTTCTATTACATTCAAATATTTACACTTTGAAACTCAGATCCACATGTACACCTTTTCGAGACTTGATAACACAGTGTTACAGAGGCTACATTAAATAAAGGCACTGGAGTAACATGTCAAGAGCAAAACAAGGAATGACAGAATGTGAAAGACAAAAAAAGATATGGTGATATTTAGAGTGAAAGAGATACAGACAGAAGTCTATGTGTATGTGGGAGGGGGGGGGTGGTCAGAATGATGGGCAGTACTAACCTGTTCCAGTGTAAAAATGAAGGACAACTTCTAGCTGATCCTATTGATTCACAGTTTTACAGGGGAAATTTGGGTGTGTTACCAATTTAAAACCGTTGTAGTTTTCAAATTGAATTACAGTCACTCCTGCATCTGCATCTCTAAGTCTAATATGGAAGTATATAACATATTCATGCATGCAACCACCGCGACTGAAGCTGGCAAGTGCTTGTTCTGTTCTATCTGCATTACAAGCACTGAGTCCATAGAGGAGCAAACTTTCTTGAAGGGCTTCCTTAACAGTGTCACAGTTAAACTTATTTTTTACTATGAATGTATCCAGTTCGTCAATTTCTCTGACTTTGTTTTCACTGAGAGCTTTTTTTAGGTAGGGCGAGGAGTTTTTGGATGAGCATGTGATATGGATGGTGAAGGTATCTCACCAAAGTTAATAGGAGGATGCATAGAGATTATAAATATTATCTTCCTCTTCGAATGTGAGGAGTATCAGAGAGCCAGTGTCGAGTGCATACTCCAATATGTTCAGTCACTTTCTCAACTTTGTTAGGGAGACTCGAAACCCATTTATGACATTCAGTTGGGTCCTTCGTAAAACCATAATTATAAAATAACCGTTTCACTTTCTTTCCCCTTCTGACTGGCATAGTTAAGGAAATTGATAATGACACCGATACACCATATAATGAAATATGAAACTTAAGGTTAAAGTATTGAGGGCACTTTGAGTATCAGAGATTTTAGTTAAAAGGCTTTTAAAAAACTTTGGCTCTCACTTTAGCACATCTTCTCTCTATAAAGTGATATCGCAGAGACCATAAAGGGAAAAGCTAATTAAACTTAAAGCATATTTAGATGAACTTAACATGTATAATTGTTTATCAGTCTATATATATATATATATATTACATTGTATGATGTTTGGTGCCTCGGGTCATACTCTATCAGTGTGCACACATTTAGAGGAAAATCTACACCAAATCACAAAAAAGCATTCTTGGAATGTTCCACATTGAAAGCATCTGTTAGAACAAGGTGCAATCCAAGGGCGAATAACAAAGAATAAGATAAGAAATATAATGCAAGAAAGAATGAATGTAATCCAATAACAAAATGGCAGGAGAGTCCAGTGAAAACACAGTGTGTACTGCTAAGCATGCTCTAATTAATTGTTCAAACCTCGCGCAGGTGGCTGATAGCTAGCCAGATGATGGCCCATCTGAATAATGTTACGTAACCTTGTGAACAGGCCTCCTAGACAGATGGTACTGCTATAGACACATTGTTTGTATATTTTGAACCACGTGATGGACAATAATAGCACAGCCTCCATGATTTCTTAAAACCACGTGATAGCTATAAAAAGATTTTGCGGGTGCCTATTAGTCGTTTTCTCTTTGTCAAGCTGTGTTTACACTTACAAGTAGTAGTTCGTACATTAACTTTTTCTTTTTTTTTCTTGAGGGGGTGGGGATAGATCTCTTTGCATTCCTGAAGCGGGAACTTGCTTACAGCAGGATTTTTCTCCTGGAACTAAAATTCCCGTTATAGTCATGTTTTATTTATTTTGAGCACATCACTAGAGTGGTCTCGCTTATTGAATCTGTATAGCTTATCACTGTCTGCCTCTGGCCTTACACTTCGTTTCCTTCTGTTTTGTCTCCTCTTCTCTGATGTTGGCAATTAATGTCTAGTGGTCAGTCAGCCCCAATTGCTGCAGAGAAAGAGACAATTGTGCGCGACGGTCTAAAAGAGGTGACAATAGAGAAGTTTTACAGTACTGGAGGTATCTGAGAGACGAGCAGACTTCTCGCTCGGACTGAGAAAACGTGGCATTACCTAAACTAGCTGTGATAAAGACAGGGTTAGCTTTCTTTACAGAAAAAAAAATAGGAGACGACGTAAAAAGTTGTCAACTTGATAATTATTAAACCCTAAAACAATTTTGGCTGGTTTTAATAGAAAGGAGGGAACACAGACACGGGCTAATTCTTCTTCACAGAACCCCCCCCCCCCCCCCCCGAGGAGGCTGCACAACCACTGAACGAGCCACAGCATTCCTGTCCCACAACTCATCTTCCCGGGTCTGACGGCACGTGCCACCAGGTACGCACGTCAGGGCCTCAATTATAAGTGCGGCAAACGAGACAGAGCCACACTATTCGCTATTCGATTCAGACTGCCTTTACCTCTAATCTAAGGAGGCAAATTATACTCAGGGGAAGCTGATGCCATAGTGCTGTGCTTACCTCTCTCTCTCTCTCTCTCTCTCTCTCTCTCTCTCTCTCTCTCTCTCTCTCTCTCTCTCTCTCTCTCTCTCTCCCTCAGTCTCTCTCGCACTCTCTCTCTCTCTCTCTCTCTCTCTCTCTCTCTCTCTCTCTCTCTCTCTCTCTCTTTCCTTTTCTGTTTCTCTTTCTCGCTTCCTAGCTTCCAATGGATTCAGAGATACACAGAGTGAAATGGGCAAATTTCTTTCTTCTGTTGTTAAAGTCAGGCTCATTTTTATCTTTGAAGTAGTGAAACATGATAAAACAAAAAATATTATCGGCGATACAGTGTTAATAATGCCCATGCTTGTGAAGACAGTTTTTTCATCATCATCATCATCATCATCATCATCATCATCATCATCATCATCTTCATCATCCTAATCATCATCATTATCATCATCACATCATCATCATTATCATCACCATAATCAATGTAATGATCGTCTTCATCCTCAAAATCAGTATCTTTTTCGTCGTTCTCTCCACTCCTGGCCCTTTCTTTACTTCCATAGACTTTACACTGGAGTCTGGATAAATACCTCAGGACCAAAAAAGTTAGTTGACTGTAGGCAAAAGTTGGCTTTAAATATTGCAATTTAATTTGTAAAGAAATACAAAATAGTGCTGGCAAACAAAGTTGACTTGAAGCAAAAGTTTCCCTTAGGTGTTAAATGTATATGGACTCCTCTGTACTTTTAGTAATACTTTCTCGTTAGCCAGGCTTTCCTCTTTTTATTCAACTGATTTTCATCTTTGAATCATTTTCTCACTCCTGTAACTCCATTGCGCCCCTATGGTTCCAAGTAAAAAAAAAGCAGTTGGAATTCTTTTGTAATAAGTTAAAATTATGAATGCGGTTTTGTGTCAAGGTGGTTTGTGCACCACAAAAGCTGGGCTTGATCAGTTATATAAAAATGGAAAAGCAGAAAATCTTAAAGATCAGATTCGATACAGAAAATTAGTGATGGGGCAAGAGGACTTAAGACTGACAGGTACTGCTGCAAATCTTTACCAGACTTTGCTTGGAAAGATATGCAATGAACCCCCCTCTTTCATTAGGCAAAAGACAATCATTCAAAATTAAAGTTCTGATGATGATTATTAAATACAATGCTGTTACGATGAAAATAAATTTGACAGAAACTGTTGCTTGATGTTGTTGTTGGGTTCAAGGTTTATTTAGTAAAACAAACAGAAAACGCTGCAAGGTACAAACAGTATAGATACTTTCATTAGCGAAGTGTACAGGTAGGTAGTCAACAAAAAAGTGACACTGATACAGGTACATAGTATGTCTGGCAAAAGAGGTAGTGAGATCGAGAGGTAAGCAGAGTGGGAAAAACCATAGGTGCGGCTTAAAAAAACATATACACGGAACAGAAACCTTCACAATTTAAAAGAAACGAAAATTTCTGTTTATACTTTATAATTTTTTAAAGTTGCAGGCTCAAATTGTTTTCATTTAACAAAATATTGATATTTTCAGGCTTGCTAATTCCTTTACATGAATTGGTTCTCAATTTATATTTTGAAAACTGTAATGTATTTTGTCTCTTATGTAATACTTTCTTTTACAGTCATTCAGTTTCAGCTTTAATGTAAGCGTGTATTGAACCTCAGTTAATCATGGGAGTTTTCTACAACTATCAAAATCATAATGCTTTATCATTTATACATTTGAAAATATATGTTAAATCATAATTCATCTGTGACTATTAATTTTTTACTTCTATCATTAACTTACAATGCAGTTTTGAAATAGAAACAGTGGTCAAATTATCAAATAGATAGCATAATCAGGTTCAGCATCTAAAAAACCATAAACTCCGAAAGTTTCATTACTCTAGTACGAAAACTGTGTTTTTTATGATATAATTTCTACAATATGATTCGCTTTTTTACCAATTTTCTTCCAAGGCGCAAAATTTGGCACTATGCCAATTTTGGTTTTCTCTATCGTTTCAAAATGGCTTTCTAGGTTGCTGACAAAAATTGAGTCAACTAAATACAACATTGTGTATTAGCAAACTAAGTATTGAAACAATCTGAAGAATGTGTTTTTTTACGATGGTCCAAAAGTGCCTCATCTAGAGTATTTGCTTGTAATTTTGATATGCCACAAGTGTTTTTGGCCATATTTCATGACCAATAAGTTCTTTTGTTTACTTTCTATCTCCGTGAAATTTCGTATGTCTATAGTCATTGTCTTGGACTTTGTAAATATGTCCTTTTTTGTTTCATAAGATTTAACAAATGACTTTTATATGTCCTTAAAAACAACCCGATGCACGCAATTTGTTTTGTATCGTTATGCGCAAAATTGAAACAGCTGTAAAACTTTTATTTACCAACGGATTTTGATGAAATTTGTTGGAAATTTCATATTTTAACAAGATCTTTACAGTACAATTGGGTATATTCAAATTTGCTGGGGTAGAAAAATCACTTTGTGGTACCTACATTGAGTTATTTAGGAGGAGATAGTGGAGAGAGAAATCAAAGTTGCTAATGGATAATTCATGCGATAAAATATATACATTCATTCAGGTTTGCATAGTGAAACAATTTGAAATAAAAATAAGTACATAATCCTCAATACAAGTCAATTCATATATGTATATACAGGAATACAATCTTTACAAGAAAAGTATTGTACATGCAGAGAGTGAAAGAAGAGGGCTTGTCTACTGCCAGTCTTTTTTTTTTCTTCTTCTTTTTTTTACGTCTACCAAGGAGGCCTCAATACGTCTGCCACAATGAGGGGCAAGATGAGTAGCCTTTGTAGCCTCTGTGGCCAGTTTCCTTTAATTTGGGCAGGCCATATGTGCGACACGTATTAATAATTTTGACTCGCTTTTTGCGATTGTTACACGACTATAGTGGTGACAACAGTACGACTATAGAGACTAGACATACTGTAACCTCTCAATTGCGACCAGCAATTTGTATCAAGAATTCTGGATAGATGGTAATGACTGCCACCGAAGATGTGTTAGACGATGGCGACTTCTATAGAGTGAAGAGTTCGATCTACGGAACGTTTCATAGAGGAAGGTATCAAGGCCCCCACAGAGTATGTTGTGCTGTCTGTAGGATTTACTCGCACAGAGTCTCCTATAGAGTGAAGAGTTCGATCTACGGAACGTAACAGAGAGGCAGGCATCAAGGCCCTCACAGAGCATGATGTGCTGTCCGTAGGATTTACTCGCACAGAGTCTCCTATAGAGTGAAGAGTTCGATCTACGGAACGTAACAGAGAGGCAGGCATCAAGGCCCTCACAGAGCATGATGTGCTGTCCGTAGGATTTACTCGCACAGAGTCTCGTATAGAAAGGAGAGTTCGATCTACGGAATGTATCAGAGAGACAGGCCTCAAGGCCCTCACAGAGCATGATGTGCTGTCCGTAGGATTTACTCGCACAGAGTCTCCTATAGAGTGAAGAGTTCGATCTACGGAACGTATCAGAGAGGCATCAAGGCCCTCACAGAGCATGATGTGCTGTCCGTAGGATTTACTCGCACAGAGTCTCCTATAGAGTGAAGAGTTCGATCTACGGAACGTATCAGAGAGGCATCAAGGCCCTCACAGAGTATGATGTGCTGTCCGTAGGATTTACTCGCACAGAGTCTCCTATAGAGTGAAGAGTTCGATCTACGGAACGTAACAGAGAGGCAGGCATCAAGGCCCTCACAGAGTATGATGTGCTGTCCGTAGGATTTACTCGCACAGTCTCCTATAGAGTGAAGAGTTCGATCTACAGAACGTATCAGAGAGGCATCAAGGCCCTCACAGAGCATGATGTGCTGTCTGTAGGATTTAGTCGCACAGAGTCTCCTATAGAGTGAAGAGTTCGATCTTCGGAACGTAACAGAGAGGCAGGCATCAAGGCCCTCACAGAGCATGATGTGCTTGTCCGTAGGATTTACTCGCACAGAGTCTCCTATAGAGTGAAGAGTTCGATCTACGGAACGTAACAGAGAGGCATGCATCAAGGCCCTCACAGAGCATGATGTGCTATCCGTAGGATTTACTCGCACAGAGTCTCCTTTAGAGTTTTTCCTCTACACCCGTGACAAACTTTGGCTATGGTTGTAGAGGAAGTTTGGTTTCTAATGAGCGGATTGCAGCTGTTAGTTCCAGAGACAGTATGGCTACAATTGTTAGTTCCAGAGACAGTATGGCTACAATTATCCAGTGCAGTCTTGTGGGATTCGGTGTGATCTGTTGGGAATCTAAAACGCCAGCTGATTTTTCTTGCGAAAAGAATCAGACAAAAGAGGGAGAGTGTGTTTAAGAGAGAGAGAGAGAGAGAGAGAGAGAGAGAGAGAGAGAGAGAGAGAGAGAGAGAGAGAGAGAGAGAGAGAGAGAGAGAGAGAGAGAGAGAGGTGGGGGGGTTGCAAAATTTCAGATATGTATAGAGAGAAATAGAGGAGCAGATGTAGAAGGAAACAGAAACAGAGAGAGAGAAAGAGGAAGAGAGAAGAAAAAGTTCCTCAACTCGAGATGATTTCAGAATGACAGATGGAGTAATTGTGTCTCAAAGGTTAATCAAAGGGAAGAAAAGCAACCCTGGAGACAAAAGAGATATGATGATCATTCGTGAAAGAAAACCGTGCGAAGACGGAATATTTCATGCAGAGAGAGATACAGACAGACAGACAGACAGACAGAGAGAGACAAAAGAGATATGATGATCATTCGTGAAAGAAAACCGTGGGAAGACGGAATATTTCATGCAGAGAGAGATACAGACAGACAGACAGGTAGAGATAAAGACAGACCCAGTACCTGCTTTAGGTTCTTTCTTTTTTTTTAATAATTATCTTCACTTTATCTCTCTGACTCTCTGTTATACCTGAATCTTGTGTTAGGCTGAATGATTTCATATGACCCTTTATAATCATACATTTGGGTTTTAGTCGACACACTTAGACACTCTCTTGACAAAACCAGTGAAATGGCATTTCTTGTTATTTATAATTGTGTGAGTTATGTTCGGGGAATGCCCGTATATTTTCTTCTATACTGTTGTCAAAACTAATTAAAGACCTGCACATCTAAAACAGCCTCGACGATTGTTTAAAATACCTTGTATCTTGAACTTGAACAACTCAAACCCTCCTGAACTTAACTCTATCACAAAGTGAACAAAATCTACCTCATACTTTTTGTCCTCCAAGTTTGCCTTGTGACAAGAGGAATTTTTTTTTTTTTTTATAAAAATCGAGCATACAGCGAACTTCTAATGAAATTGGTGTTAGTGTTTTAAAAAAACTTAATCGACTTGGATGAGTTGTACCCACACACACCACACAACACACAGTCCCGAGAAGGGCGTGAAGAGACCCGTGCTTAGGTCACTCACTTGAGCTGCATTTTAAAAAACGTGGTAACAGTTTCTCTGACCACTCCAGGCTGACATTACAATGCAAGCAGATCGTTTGGATTTGAATCTCAGATTATGAGCGCCTGGGTTGTATAAAATGGTGCATCGAGGGCTCTTGTTAATACGGGTTATGTCGAGTTTTTGACATTAGCATCTGCCACGGAAAATTTTTTCCTCTGCAATACAAACCAACTATTTCGTGATGCAAAGTGTTCATGAACAAGAAATCTATGTTGATGGTAACATCATCAACCTCTTCTTCCCTAGGAAGGTAAGCCACCTTTTCTGTTTTACAAAGATTTCCTTTTGACCCGCCCTGTTTAGATTTGATAGAGAAAGAGATACGAGCACACTGTGTGCTACATCCCATGTTCTCATCTGATTAAGAATTTTGTGCAGGTTATGTTTGAGTTACATTTTCCACAATCAACGCTACTGATCAGATTCATTACTAGTAACTTGAAAAAAACAGACGGTATTATTGCAGATATCGGCCCGACTCGCCCTAAGCTTTAAATGTATTTTTCATAATGAATTTGACATGCTGAACACGAATATGGTTTTATTCGTGGCAAATAAATACTTTTTAAGATGAAAGCATTTTTGTGTTGCTCTAAAATCTCATTAAGCTACAAGTTTCGATTTCTTCGGAGGAAACATTTTATTTTGAAGCCTGACGTGAGTTGGGCCGATATCTGCAATTTTACATTTCCGACGATTGTTATGAAAACTTCCTCAGGTTAAGTGGTCAACCGGTGTCGGAATTTGACAGGGAATGCCTGGAAACAGCTAATTCTAAAGTTTCCAAATAATTTAACATAGTTTCCAAACGTCCATTTTAATTCTTTGAAGGTACGAACCAAATGTACCAAGAGGTGCACTGTCCTGTAAGAATTAAAGACTGTCCTTTTATTTGAACCTATACAGTATTACGCATTGAAACGAATATTTTGATTGGGCTTTCTCAATTCTTTTTCTTGTGAACAAAGATATCATCGAAGAGATTTATTAAGCTGCCATTACGGCTGTAGCCTTGAAATGTTGATTATATTTTAGAACTGGACGAACCAAAAAGGAAGCCTTTCCCAAAAGAATTTGTAACGAAGTTTTATGTCCTGAATCTATATGTCATATCATATATATGCACTGAACTGCACTGCCTTTTATCTATTGTTTTTTAAGATATCGCTTGAGAGCTCTATATTAGCAAAAACCACTCTGAATGCATTTTAAAGAATGTAATTACTCTTTTACAATCATTGTCAGGCGTGTTCACTAATTCACTAATTTCCTTTTCAGATATCACACTTAAACCAACATTTATCAGCGACATAAAGCCATGCGATCTACCATTGTTGGCTGTACACACGCTATGGCTCTTATACTGGGACTCACTACCAGGTCTCGAAATGTGTGTCTCTGGGTGCCTCGCTCTACAACGTTTAGACCATAACTTCATAAAGCACGGCCTCCAGTAACCCCTGGTTTCGTTGAAAAATTCCAAAGAAAAGTCGATTTTCTCACAACGCCAGGTTTTATTGATTGTATAGGTGACAGACAATGAGGGAAGTCAACTTCCTCGCAACATCACGCCTGGAGCTAACTCCGTTGTGGAAAAGCAGAACATCAAGTTTTCACCATAAGTCTCCTATCAAAGCTCAAACTGAACTGGTTTACGTTCTTCTCAAGACCAAATACAAAGAGAAAGAAAACACTACGCTCGTAAAGAGGACATAGAAAATGTGTCCAGCTTGAAATAACCAATGTATGAAAAACTTGGAACTGTACACTTAATTCCTGTTTACCAGGATGCCAGAGCAGCACCAAAAATTGAGTGGTAATAAAATTATCCTTACAATTAAAAAAAAGTTAGCATATGACCAACTGGGCTGTAACAACTTGTGCGTGAACTAAGTCAGGCGTCCACTGTCAAATGCAGCTGATCCCAGGGTTGGCTAATCGACTCACGTGATCGCGTGCGTTGCTTCTCTTTAAAAGTGCTCGCGACCACTGCGCTACTCCAGCTCACGTACAGCCACGTACTTCTGAGTCATCTTCCTGTTGAAGATCCACAGTGTTTACTTGTCTTCCCTGGGTAGCCAACTGAGTGCTCGGCAAAAGAAATAGCACGCAGGAAAATCACGGAGCTTGGCAAAAAAACGCACGTGACTGACTTAAACTGCTTCATTTGCATACAAGGTCATTCAGAGGCGGGCTTAAAAGTGCAGCGGACTGGTGTCAAACTGTGAAGGCGAGCCTCGTCTGCGTCATGCCTCATCCAGCGTCCCTGAGAACAGACTTCCCGACAACTTACATCATCACATGGATGGAACTTGAAAAAAATTCAAGTTTTATACCGGAATATAAAATGTTGAGGTAAGTTTCGAAGTAGTTAAAGGCAATGGTGAGGAAAAAACTATTCCTTTGGATACACTGTAATATATTAAATCCTGTTGGATGTTAAAGAACAAAAAGCCATATGTTCATTTCATAAAAAACAAAACCGTATGGATTCAAAAAATTGTAAGCGTTACATACAAATATTATAGACGAAAGTTGGAACAATTATTGCTGTCACAACATAACCAGCCGCCATTAAGGGATGGACAGATTATAAAGCTGTAACATTTGTTGCGTTAGAGAATCTAGAAACAAAGGCATGGCATATTTTTTTTTTTAGATTTAAGACTTCATTTCATAATCAAAGTGCTGAATCTGTTGAAATACAATATTAGATTATATTCGGATCGGCTTAACACACATTGAGATTGCCTATCATGGACCGTGTGAAACAAAAAGACTTTTCAAGTGGGGCTATGCAGTAGAGTTTATATAATAATTTATAGGCTCCACATCTTAGTTGTATTAATTCCGGAGTAGGCGGACCATTTTCTATCCTAGCAAGTATAGCGACCTGTTCAAAATGTTGAAATCATGGTATGTCGACGCCAGATACCCGGCACGATACTCGGTTTTAATACCCGCTACAATACTGCTTGTAAAACCTTAATGGACTCGGATCAACACGTTTCCTTATCTTTTTCTCTCCAGCTTCCAATCAACTGTTGGTGGTTGACTGGGATCAAACCATTCGATCCACACCAGAGGACAGCACCGACGCGAGTACTTGACTAACGTCCGGATGGTATGACCTGACAACCGACACCTTGTTGTGGGGAACAGACAAATCTTACCCTCCGCCCTTTACTCGGCAAGACAAATCTTCCCCTCCGCCCTTTACTCGGAAAGCCTATAGTTGAGAATAATTGTCTTCTGGTATTCAGCCTACAGACTTCAGATTCCTTACCGGATGGTCGACCATGACGTCACAGACAGGGGGCCCAGTACCTTCGAGGTTTGGAGACTTGTTGCTATACTTAATTGGACTGCACCATTATGTTACTAATGTACAAGTCTTGATTGAGAAAAATTGTTTTAGCTTGACATCGACCTTCTTATATAATGATAGGTTTGCAGAGATAGTTTTTGTATAACTCATTGAATTTTTTGCAAATATGTCAAAAATAGGGTTGTGAAATTTCACTAATATTGGTGAGAAAGAGGAATCAAAATTTTTTTTATGTTTTTAGCAATCTTGAGGAAATGTTAAGATTTATGGTATCATTCTTAGTTTCTTAAATTTTTGAATTTTTGTAATAAAAGGAATAGTTTTGCTATTCTGTCAGAAATAGGATGATGTAATGTCCCAAATATGAATATGAAACAATGGAAGAATAACTCTAATGCTGAGAAAATTTTAAAACTTTAGGTAATTATGTCATTCGAAGCCATTGGTGATTTCTACATGTACCTATTAAAAAGTCCTTGTGTCTGACAGTGAGAAAATTATGGGTTAGGAAAAGGGGGGGGGGGTTAATAATTTAAACTACTAGTTCGATCACAGCACAAATCACAGCCCTTTTATTTTTCTTTCCAAATTTAGGTTTTAAGCTCTTCTTTTTTCTTCCTGCTGAATTTTTTGTTTTGAAACGCACGAGGCTACTTTTGTTTGATACCTGATTTCATAGCAATAGCATTGCTTAAGCATAATTATGTGTAGGATTCTTTTTATTATTCTCGCCGGGTAATATTATTGTTAGTCTCTAGACATGGGTTTACTGGACATCATATTGGTTTTTCAATGAGAAAGATAGAAATTAGGGTTGCTTTCTGTCATGTTGCGGTTTATCCACTCTATATAACAAGGTCCAATTCTGCAGCAGCTTTCTTTTTTGCCTTCCAATGGATTTCATCGTCTTTAACCGATCAAACTTATCTCCTTCTCACTCTGGTTTTTAAAAGCACTGGTGATTTTGCATCCTGTGATCAGTTTTCGGTGGATTGGATCCTCTTCTTATTTTGGTAGTCCATCGGTAACAGATGATCACGTTGTCTATGACATTTAACGGTGTCGGCGCAAGGGGCTCCTCAGGGCTCAGGCCGACACTGTAAGCACACAGCTGTCTCGCAGGTGTCACATTCAAAGTTTTACAATCATCTTTGAATTGGATTTATAAAAATAATAGCTTCCTACGAAATAACTGGGCTAAACTGTTCAACCCCCACTTCTATGTGAATTAAAAATGGAAAATTTAGTTTCTCCTTCGATGCACTCATTTCCATTTGGAATGATTGTGTGAGAAACACCAGAAAAATCCGCAAACAAACCGGGTTTTTCTCCACTAGCACTCTGATCCTTTGATCGACAGAGAATGTGGGTACCACAAAATGCTACCAAGGCTAGAAAAAAAATCAGTCACACTCTCCGAGCTCTGTTGAATATACGAGCCTCTGGATGTTTGGTTTAGAAACAAAAGACATGCTGGCAACATTAACACTGAACAAATATGAGATAAAAAGCAGTTGTCAAACTTCATAAAAGGAAATTCAAAGGAGCTGAAAGAAAAAGCAAACAATAAAACAGACGTATCAGCGGAAGTACCAAACCTAACAAAAGCAACAACAGCTGTAATACAAAAATAAAACAAAACAAGAAAATAACAAAGAATGGTTCTTAAAATTATTGAAAAGTTCCATTCAGTGATGGAAAAAAAATGTCACATCAAAATGCAAATTGGATGCAAATCCAATGAAAATTTTTCTAAGCTTTGCGAATTGCTTTAAAACAAAACGAAACAGAACAAAAGCAAATCAAAACAAAACAAGAATTCTCAAAATTAATGAAAAGTTCAATTCAGTGAAGAGGAAGGATTTTTTTCACATCAAAATGCAAATTGGATGAGCATTCCATGAAAATTGTTCTTACTATGTTTCTGAAGAAAGCGAATTTAAAACTGTTTCAAAATAAAATTGAACTGCGTCCAGCACAATTCTCATTGAGAATTTGTTGTGCATAGTCTGCATAATTTATTGATTTCGTCACCTATTCATAAGTACAACGGTCACCTGTCATTTCTTGATCACGTCTTGTTGCACTGCCATAGCAGCCCTGTTGTATAACTTAATTGGTCATCTGTAATTTCTTCATCGTTTTGTTATTGAGGTGTACGGCTTCCCAATGCTGGGTTTGAGGATATACGCTTTATCGAACTACATGTAGCCGAGTTTGGTCTTTATGATTTGCTTCACTGCTTTGTCTCCAAATATCAACGCGACTATTGAAGTTGTTGGCGATGAAGAAATGGGGAGAGCTATTTAGGCGATTCATATGAACAAATTGGTAGGGCTGAAAATAAGCAGTTGTATTTCAATCTGCTTTCGAACTAGATGTTTTAATCAAAGGCTAATGGCCTGCATATGGTGCGGAATCCGAGAAAATCAGTCTTAGAAGCTCTGAGACTATTGGCAAATTTTGCACCAGCCACTCGTTTTGTATCTTAACCTTGCGTTTATAAACTGAATTCGATGGTGAATTATTGGACTTGAATTACATACATAAATAAAACAAAACGGCACAATATGAAATCAAATAGCTGCAGCAAATTTAGAGAAATTTGCTGCTTACCAAATCAAATATCAAATATCAATAAAAGAAGAAAATGAATTCCTTCACACCATACACGGGTGTTTCTTCCATTTCTCCTAGCGGTTTCTCTTTCTTGATACCTGCACTTTTAAAGCAGGTTGCGTTCATTCCTACTCATATTTCTCTACCAAGAAAAATCTTCTCTTGCAAAATTTACCTTCAAGGCAGGGGAAATTTTCCTCCTTCCAATCTCTCTCTTGTAAACAATGATTGTTTTTTATATCTAAGTTTATAACAGCGTTTCTCGGTTCGCATCTCTCAATGTTACTGGTTGTGGCTGTTCTCTCGGTGTCGTTCAATAATAAAAATAGATTTCTCTTTATTGTTAAAGTTCATAGTCGTACAGATGTCCTTTTCGCCCTCCCCTCCATTTGTAGTCTGCACTTGTTCTTTATTTTTTTTGTTTTGTTTTGCGAACAGTTTTAATCGCAAAACCCATTGCCGCTACTAGGCCTAGTTTCTTCACGGTTTCCTCCGAAAACTTCTGTCATGTTGCGGTTTATCCACTCTATAGAACAAGGTCCAATTCTGCAGCAGCTTTTCTTTTTTGCCTTCCAATGGATTTCATCGTCTTTAACCGATCAAACTTCTCCTTCTCACTCTGGTTTTTAAAAGCACTGGTGAATGTTGCATCCTGTGATCACCGTTTTCGGTGGATTGGATCCTCTTCTTATTTTATAAAAAAGTGAAATGTTTATACAAATAATGTTCATACTGTTGAACTTTTTACTGAAATTTGAAGTAATTACGATGTGAATTGACAGCATCCATTTTTGAATTTTTTTTTCATGTTGAATCTCCACATCCTGTGACTATCCATCAGTGAAGCAACCTCATACATCATTTTACAAAAATATTCAAAGATCATTTTGGATTTGATTCTAGGGTACTTAAACTCTTGACAATAAGAATAAGTAAAAGAGAGGTTGGAAATATTGTATTCTCTTAAAAGATAAAAAAGACATGTTGAAGTTAAAGTATCTTTTTAGTCCTTGCGATTATTGGTTCCTAGTCCAGTGAAGTATTTCATTTCATTCAGCGCGTTTCGCCAGCAATGGCATTCCCCCCCTCCCCCCCTCGCAGCTTTAGCTTTTCTTTATAACTCCGCGGTGATAGCTGTTCACTTTTGTAGGTTCTGTGCTTGTCCAGATCTGATTGTCTTTAGCTTTGTTTCCATTTTGGACTCTTTTCAGATCGTTGTTTCGTGTTAGTGGAAATATTGTGATTGGTCTGGCCCTCCCTCAAAGCGACATTAGCTGGGATAGATGGATCCTTTTTTAGGACATGTCGATGGAGCCTCCATCTAGATTCAAGAATTTGGAGGGAGAGAGAAATTTCTCAGCATTTCTTGTATAACGATGGCTTGAAATTTTTTTCCGCGTACTGGATAACAAGGATTCTTCTACATTATTATCAATTGGAAAAAGAGAGTCTTTCCTCATCTACTGTTTTTTAACCCAGTTGCCATAGTTGTATAAGACTATGGACCTAAATCAAGTTGTTGTAAAGCTTGATCCTTGTCTTTTGATCTTGTTTCTCCTGTTCCATATGTTTGCTATTTGGTGCAATGAATCGGCCAAGTATTACCGATGCTCTGTCTTCTTTACTGTTGGGAAGGATGACTTCTTGATCTCTTACATTGAGTGGGTCGTTTCCTATGAAATCGACGTCGTCAACGTATTTAATTTCTGCAGGGAATGTTTGTTGCTGAGTTTTTTCTGCTTCTCTTTACACCTTTTCAGCTTTGGCTGTCCCCCTTGCGACATGCCGGTGTTGGTCGTAAATTGCGTTCAGTTTCACTTATAAAGTCGTTTCACTTAAAAGGAATTGGATAATTAGGAGTTCGATGAGTTCATACTATGTCTAATGTGGTGAGGTTTTGTCTGAAACCGTTTTGACTGTGAGAGATAAGAGTTTTTAAGCTTTGGTCGTATGCGAATGAGAACTGCAGTGGAAAGTACTTTGCGGATCGCGTGATATTGGTCGCAGATTCTGCGGTGGTTCCATGGGTTTTCCTGGTTTGGTGTTAATATGTTCCATGTAGCTCAAATGTTTTATTTTAAGATGTTAGCAACTTGGTCATCAATTCCGGTGGGTGATTAATTTCAGGTATTTGTTACATATTTGTTGTCAGCTCAAGGCGTGCGCCCGTTATTGAGCTTATTGATGCTGTTCCTGACTTCTGTGATGGTAATTCGACAGCCGAGCTTCTTTCATTTAGTCTCTAAAGTTGAGCTTAAAGTGTGAAGCAAAAATATGTTGGAATCGTATTCTTTACATGGTTACTGCGTTGTCTGCATTTTGAAAGAACATAATCTTGTCTATCTTGGTTACATCTTTCTTGGCTGTGAAAATTTTTTCAGGAAAAGATCGATTCTTATCCTCTGTCATAAAGTGCAGAGTGGAGTGACTTTACCCGCACCGTTTTCCCGTCTGGCCCTAATTTGGGGAGCTCCAGATTAAATTCCATTAAATGCATTGTGAGTGACAGCAGAGTCGGCAGCCTCTCACCTATCCTGTTTGGTGCAAGTCCCCAAAAAGTTTGCGCCTGAATTTTACTGCAGCACTAAAATTTCGCGCACTATCATCAAAACTTCGTTTTAGCGTGTGGCCATACGCTTGCACTCAATACAAAATGGATTGGTCTAACCTGAACCTTCCTTTTCTCGTTACATTTGTCATCACGACTTAAATCATAACCAAGCTGACTTACGTTACCTTTGATGAATTTTGCGAGCCCAGTAACATCTGTTCATGCTTTTTCTCATCCACTTTAACATCATACTCCAGTATCTCTTTATCCATCTTGCACATTCAGGATAAAGTTGGAGTAAAGATATTTGAATTTCATGGAACAAATCAAATTATAACACGTTTTTAGTGGACGTACAAAACAATGGATGAATACAATCACTGCAGGCAAATCATTCTGTTTGCATACATTTAGATCGAATGTGACATGCCAGCCTTCATCAAGCATTAAAACAAAAACCACTGATCACAATGATTCAAGAGAGTGTTGCCTCAAATAACTTCCCTCCAAAGGGAGAGACTTTCACTCTGTCGCCGACGGCAACAACACTTTCCTCTCCCCTTGTTCGTCGCAGATGGGACGAGAAGGGGCTTTACTCTGCTGAAAGCAAATTACTCTAAATCTAATGTAAAGCTTTTGGTTGTAAATGGCGCATCATGTTCCCCATGACTTCAGATTCAGAACTTCACACAGTCGTGATTTACATCCTGTGTGTGTGATTTAACTTCTTTCGTCCACATTTCTCTGAATCTTTGATCCAATGCTCCAAAGAAAAAGTTTACATTTTTATCCCAGTGACCTTAGTTTGAATTAAAAGATCTTTCACTCCCTCAGAGACGGAGTGCCTTGCCCCACCTCTTCTCACGTTTCAGTCATATTAGGAGCAGCAGCTACTCATCTTTGCTTCTAGTTCATCAGGCTATGAATATTTTAAATCGCTCAATTTTATTATTGCTCTTGGTCTATTATTCAGTAAGTTTGAATTTTTTTTTTCAAAATATCTTGGCACTATGCCAAAGTTCATGGTGCGCTCATCTTGACAGCGTCATGTTTGTCATATAGGGGATGGTGATGGCGATGTCAGAGGAAATCCATTTGTCCAGAATGAAGGAACATGCACTAGGCTTTCCCTTCTGGAAACTGAAAGTATGTAGGCTGTGGCAGCCAAGGCCACTCCTGTGCGAAGGGCATGTTTTTCATTTCTTTTGGTCTTTACTCGTTCCTGTTTCTCTGACTCCTTTCTCACGTTCTCTCTCCCTAAGTAAAGTGGATTTCTTAAAACCCTGAAAAAGTTGTTGGAAACCAGCATTGATTTCTTCAAACCTATTGTGGCTACATATTGAGGCCTCCAGGGTCTGTCAACACACTTCTCTACGCTACTCGTTGTTGTGAATGTACTTTTCTTGTTTTTCATGAGTGTTCATATAGAGGATACCCGAATAAACACTGATGCCATGGGATACAAACTTTCATTTCAGTTCCTATGCTCAATAGATCGTCCAATCACTATAACGATGAAAATACTCAAGTGATGCTTCAATTTCTACGGAGCGCTGAACGCACCTTCTGTCTTAAACTATTTTTGTTTTGCATTTAATTTGGAAAATTCTTCCACAATGCCATATAAATGACTGCTTTTTTTTTAAACATATTTTTATTAAAGCTATTTTCTCTCTCTCTCTCTCTCTCTCTCTCTCTCTCTCTCTCTCTCTCTCTCTCTCTCTCTCTCTCTCTCTCTCTCTCTCTCTCTCTCTCTACCTTATGAGCCTGATGGGCAGTAGGGATTTTCGGTAGCGGGGCAGGGCTAGCCTGTTAAAAGAGAGAGTAAGGCGTCTCTTTCCGTCCGCTAGCTTGTCTTTCCCCAACTCCCACTAGGTGTCTACAAGGCTCAAGTCTCTCCCCAATTCCAACCTTCTTGTCTACAGTGCTCAAAGCTCTCCCCATTTTCCACTACTTGTCTACAGTGCTCAAGTCTCTCCCCAATTCCAACCTTCTTGTCTACAGTGCTCAAAGCTCTCCCCATTTTCCCCTACTTGTCTACAGAGCTTCAGTCTCTCCCCTAATCCAACCTTCTTGTCTACAGAGCTTGAGTCTCTCCCCTATTCCAACCTTCTTGTCTACAGAGCTTGAGTCTCTCCCCTATTCCAACCTTCTTGTCTACAGAGCTTGAGTCTCTCCCCTATTCCAACCTTCTTGTCTACAGAGCTTGAGTCTCCCCAATTCCCATATATACATGTAAATACTTTTATAGCCGT
>JAWDGP010002280.1:27500-30000 GCA_033675545.1 Elysia crispata
TGCTGCAATGTTTTTCGCCTTTCTAAAACGCACACACACACATATATTAAAGACATAGTCCTTTAAATGGTGGATAAAATCGAAAAGGGTTTAGACGTGATCACCATGGGCTCTTTGTGTGTCACATGAAAAGTATAATCAACAACATTAAATACAATTTTTTCCACAAATATGTCGTCCCTTACATTAATTATATATTTGAGTTTTTCTCTATCGGTTTTTTTTTCTTTTTTCGTTGCTTTTTTTTTAATCTAAATACTAGTAGGACAGACAATGTTGTAATACTGATTAAATGAAAACCAAACAATAATAGTTGATATTACTTGCCATGAAGTTTATCTAAAGCATAGAGCAGGGGAAGCGAGAGGGATAGAAATGCCCTGAGAGGTCATTCTTCTAAGTAAAAATATAACAATGAATTAAACGGTAACATATCTTCACGCGATACTCCATATTCTTTCGGATAAAAAAAATTCTCAGCTGTTTCGATAACTGATGCTACCAATTCCACCTGAAACGCGAAAAAAGTATGACAATTACATGACATAATTGTTTTATTTTCAAAATAATTAAAATATGATACGTTTTTACTAAATAATGAAACCAATTAAATCTAAAATACTAATCGTAAAACTATTAACCCTAACGGTGAGTGTAGTTTGCTTCTAATATACCTTCAACAGAATTAAAAAAAATTAATAGTTAAAAAAAATTCTTTATTTTTTTTTATCATTATAAAATCTACGGTTAATCAAACCTTCCACTTTAGTTTATGTTAGTTTTGGTAGTACATTTACAGCTTCAAGCAGAAGATTTGTGATCACACTTTCGGCAAAGGTTACTTCGCTTCTCTATTTATCATGACAGCAGTGCTGTTTGTGAAGGAGGATAATTTCCGCACATCGTCACCTCTGGACTGATGAGACAATGGGCAGGATAGGGAATTACTGACCTTAGGTCATGGTTGTTTATCAAAGCCTAATTAAAATTTTATAAACTGGTTTTCAAACTGAAAATTAGATGTATTTTTTTCAAAAGTTACAAATAAAGAGATTTATAGGGCTAGGGGCGCAGATGTTTATTTCTCCCCCCCCCCCCCCAAAAAAAATAAAAAAAAAAAAAAAAGGAAAGGGAGGGAGGGAGGAGATGGGTAATTGGGAAATTAGAAAACGCAACGAAACGAATTAAAAAAAAAGAGAGAGAGATGGATAAATAACAAATAGGCGTACAATGAATGAACGGATGATAAAGAAAAGAGTTTCAAACATAAAGAGGTATAGGAAAAGAGAGGCAAGAGAAACTTGGAGAAAAAAAAATTGAAGGTATGGAAGGAGAAAAGGAAAGATATGTAAAGATAAGGAAGGGAGAGAAAGAGACAGAGACAGAGATTGTAGCCAAGAGCTCACTCAACATCAGCCTACCTATAGTCCCACCTACTTACATTAACTACCTCTGTATTGGTCTACCTACAGCCCCACCTACTAACAACAACTACCTGTTTATTGGTCTACCTACAGCCCCACCTACTAACAAAAACTACCTGTTTATTGGTCTACCTACAGCCCCACCTACTAACAATAACTACCTGTTTATTGGTCTACCTACAGCCCCACCTACTAACAACAACTACCTATGTATTGGTCTACCTACAGCCCCACCTACTAACAAAAACTACCTGTTTATTGGTCTACCTACAGCCCCACCTACTAACAACTACCTGTGTATTGGTCTACCTACAGCCCCACCTACTAACAACAACTACCTGTTTATTGGTCTACCTACAGCCCCACCTACTAACAACAACTACCTCTGTATTGGTCTACCTACAGCATCACCTATTAACAAAAACTACCTGTTTATTGGTCTACCTACAGCCCCACCTACTAACAACAACTACCTGTGTATTGGTCTACCTACAGCCCCACCTACTAACAACAACTACCTGTGTATTGGTCTACCTACAGCCCCACCTACTAACAAAAACTACCTGTTTATTGGTCTACCTACAGCCCCACCTACTAACAACAACTACCTATGTATTGGTCTACCTACAGCCCCACCTACTAACAAAAACTACCCATTTATTGGTCTACCTACAGCCTCACCTACTTACAATAACTACCTGTTTATTGGTCTACCTACAGCCCCACCTACTAACAATAACTACCTGTTTATTGGTCTACCTACAGCCTCACCTACTTACAATAACTACCTGTTTATTGGTCTACCTACAGCCCCACCTACTAACAATAACTACCTGTTTATTTGTCTACCTACAGCATCACCTACTAACAATAACTACCTGTTTATTGGTCTACCTACAGCCCCACCTACTAACAACAACTACCTGTTTATTGGTCTACCTACAGCCCCACCTACTAACAAAAACTACCTGTTTATTGGTCTACCTACAGCCCCACCTACTAACAACAACTACCTGTGTATTGGTCTACCTACAGCCCCACCTACTAACAACAACTACCTGTTTATTGGTCTACCT
>JAWDGP010002280.1:35000-90000 GCA_033675545.1 Elysia crispata
TTAATTTTCTTTTCTATTTTTTAATTTATTACATAAACCCCACAAGGCAGACAAAAAATTGAATGAATGAAAGCGAATAAAGCAAAGCACCAATTGATGAAAACTTCTCTACAACCTAAATTGCTTTTTATAAGAATACCCGCACTAGGTTGATAAGATAAAATACAATCATGTACAATATTGTTACTAATGTTAGTTCATAGTTCAATAACATGCCAACTGCGGTCAGAGAAAGTTATCAAATTCTTAAGTCAGTGCAATTGTCTCACACATATAAAAAAAAAAGTATCTAGGTGTGTCAAGAGGCTACAAGAACCAATGCTCCACATAATTTATTATTCGATTCTGACAAGAACTAAAGTGTCCTAAATCTGAAGAAAATAATTTTAAGACTTAAGCTAGTCTCGATCTCAACTGGGATTACGTCAGTGAAACAAAGTAACAACATATGTCACAATAACTGGGGATACGAGATTAGAGATTCTGATTCCGACAGTCCGTCGTTGTCTTGAACATACAAGGAATCTTCTAATTGTTATGTCAATTGTCCTGCATACATGAATTGTGGTGTAAAATCATGTCAGAGAAGCATCTCCCATCAGGCGTTCAAAGGATTAAGCGGCACCGTCTCAAAAACAAAGCTACCTCTGAGTAGCCTTCAGCCATTTCCAGAGTATGATTCATGTTCATAAACTCAAGTAATATAGTATAAGGCGAAAAAAGAAGGCTGCGCTATCTTTATGCAATGATATAAAAAACTAAGAGCACAATGTTCCACACTACACTAAAGCAAGAAAGCTACGAAAGTACGACTACATTAGTATTCTGTCACTCTACTTCCAGTACCATGGCATTTCTTTGGTTTACACCTTTTGTAACTGTAAGTGTCAAACGATACTGATACCCATCTGGCTCCTTTGAGATCAGGTGTGTGAAAAAAACAAACAAAGGCATCACATAAGATCATTCCTTCCTTATTTTTTTTTTTTTTGTTAACACTGCCATGAATGTAGATGTAGCTAGGTATGAAGAAATGATCACTTGAATTAAGAAACAACAAAATGAAGCTTAGTTATCAAATAAGTTTGACATGGATTGAACAGCTTCATCAAGAGAGGCTGTAAAATGAGAATCAAAACTTAACTCACTTGCTACAATTCTTGCTACTAATTGCCAGAGACACTTCCTGTTCCCCCTACTGATAGAACTTTGATTTCAGATACAGTGTAGTTCTTAAATGAACCACCATCTTAAAACCAACAGACACTATCATAGAATTTTAACTCTGTGTTCCGTATTTATGAAGGAGGGACACAACTTGTTGAATCTCTGAAAAACCAAAACTAGGCATTATCCAGTTCTAGAATATATTTTTGTTAAGAAGACTTCTAGACCTAAATGCAGCTCAAAAGATGCAAATATCTTTCGAAATTTTCAGAGATTTACCTCAATCACAAAAAAAGCACTAAAACCAATACATGATTTCTTCACATTTTATTTCAATTTGAACACAAAAATCCAGAATTTTTTTTTTTTCAGAAAGTAGATTTTATGGGTGCATGTGAAAAATTACATAAAATTGATTTTGGAAAAGACAATTTACCTTTTATCATTTTTTCTTCAGTATTGCCCATGTTACTTTATTTGCTGCATAAGTTTGAATGAAATGATTTGAGAATTTTTCTTTTTGAATGATTGAAATATACTTTAAAAGTCTTGAGCATTTGAACAGCAACCCAATAATAGAATAGCTCAGTAGCAAGTGAGTTAAAGATTTCAGACAGCATCTGTTCACATGGTACCAGATTATTTTTCTTGACCTCAAGAAACAAGAAAACAAGAAGTATTTAGTGTCAAGTGTGTTTATATCATATGCATGTAGTAGATAAAGGATTCATACTTACATTTAGCATTATTATAACTTATACGTTTTATGTTACAGGACGTCAGCCACTAACAATCAATGTACAGGGATCAAAACAGAAATAAAAATTTCACCTAGCTAGTCAGCTAATATTTTTTTTTTCTTCACAAAGCCTACTTGTGAGGACACTGACATTTCCTTTAATTAAAATTTTTTTTAAATCAAAAAAGGGAAATCCATAGGGGCACTTCAAAAAGGATTGTACGGTATGAAAATGTTATCTTAAAAAAAAGCTTATAAAAAATAATTAAAGCTTGCTTGAAAGAATGAAATATTCAGAGAATAATTCCTGTATTTGGCAAAACACAAGGGCATCAAAGCTAACAGCTCTTTAAGATAGGGACTGGGGAAAGGCATCAAACTGAGAAACGAAACTAAAACAATTTGAAAATTCTTTCTCTCCACCAAGAAAAGCCATGATAGATTACATTCATTCTAGAAACAAAACAATTATAATTTATTCCTCACATACAAAGTAATACTACTGTGTTACTCCTTGCATCCAAAATACTTAAATGACTTGTAAGAGTATCATGCAATAGACTAAGCGTTTTATTAATGGAATTAAGACTACATGAAATGTAAATATTTGTCGTAAAAAAAAACAAAAACAAATTACAAAAATAAAGAAATAATACAATATAGAAGAAACTTTGCATTGCAAATCTTTATACCTTAGATGAGCACACATTGGTATGCATAATGTCTTGCACAATTTCACCATGTCTGATTCCTTTTCAGTATATTTCATTTTCTATATTCAAATTAATGCTATTCTGGAACCTGTCTAATCAGAGAATTTTGACACAGAACAAACACAGCTGCATTAAAAAAAACACCTTAAGAGCTCATCTTAACAACAAGGACAAAGTAAAAAAGAAAGAAAATATTGTGTCAACCCCTGTAATTGAAAAAAAAAAAAAACAACAAATAAACACTTCAACTGATTTGATAATAGAAAATATAATTTATCCAACTCTTATAATGATTTCCTCTTTGATTTCAAGAAACAAATACACATTATTTTGTTTATCACCAGCTATGAGCTCACTCACACATACATAAAAAAAAAAAGCAGTCATTCTGAGTAGCATGCAATAAATCATTAAATGAATCTGTAATACAAGCATGTGGTGTCCTCTTATAATACATTGTACAAGTACTATTTGTGTGTTGTGAAGCATTCTCTGAAAGATGAAAAACTGATATTAATCATAATATTAGAAAGTAAAAAGCAAAACAAAAACACATAAACAAACACAATGGCATAGGCTGTTTGATGAAAGAAAGATGCTGTGATTCGTAGTTTGCATTAAGTCACTGATTACATAAAAAAGCTGGTCTGGTCGTTTTAAGTGGAATGAATGACACCGATGATGGACATTAACTGCGTTTGGCTTAAATGTGAAAATTTTTTATTTTAAAATCTGCTGCACGGTAGATGATCTATCACAGGATCAAAGCACTGGGAAAAAGTTATATGGAGTTACTCCTCTTGGTGTTGAATCATCTCACTATCAGGACAGTGAACACAGCAGTTCTCGCGAAAGATTAATATGCTGCTTCAAAAACCCAGAACCTTTTTTAAAAGGATGAATAAAACATCTTTGCCCTATTTCCTGCAATTCTAGCCACAATCAGGACACAAATCATAATTGATTGCTTTCAAGGAATTACCATAAAGCTGATGGCATCAAAAATATTATTTAAAAGCATGAATAAATTCTATGTGTCTTAATGCAGTGCACCAGCTAATTATGTGGCTTAAGTGCTGCCAGATCATAGATATATTTAGCAGCACTTTTCATCTTGTAGACCTTGCCTCTGGGCAAGACAGCTACATACATAGGACATTTGCATTTGCAAAATTATTGTATCAGGCTTTTGTTATCCAGTCCTACTCAAAATAAACAATAAAAGAACAACACTATCTCACCTCTTCCACCCCTCACTCCCATAAGTCCATGAAAGAGCTACAAAATTCTGAGATATATATATCAATAAAAAAAAAAAGACAAAGAAAGACAACCTTAAGTTGCCAAATTCCTAATACATGTGCCAGTTAACATTCATTCCATGAATACCTCACTTACAGGCCACCATTTTATACACGAAAGCTACTTACAAAACACCAATAGTTCTAACAACATCACCAAAGGACGGGTGCTGTTTGAAAAAGGTAAGATATCAGTTCTTGATTATTAACTATTCCAAAGTTTTCAGCATATTTTACTGAATGTTTCTTTCTTTTTGCTGTTATTTTTTTCATAGTCCAAAACTTTACCCTGCAGTCTGCTCTGTATCAACATGCTTCTCATACAGCTCCAGAGCTGTGCTCAAAGGATCAATAATCCTGGTTCAAAGGTAATTTGCATAGAGAAAGTGGCCCCAAGAGACTTTTTAAACATGCTAGTGATAAGAGTTCAAGTTAGAGAACTCCATAGCAGTGATAGGTTTACACACTGACTAGACTTTGACATCTTCAACTTTCACCATAGGTAGGCACAGATAAGCTACCTTTTAAGTTTCTTCAAGAGCTGTCTTAGAGAGTCCCTTACAACTTCAGATCTTTCCAACACATTGTTTTGACTAAAGATAAATGGCCTTCTGAAGCTGAACATAAATTTGCATCAGAACGAAAGCAGGCCACAAATCTTAAGCCATTCAGAACAAAAACTGTTAAAATCTAACCATAAAAAAGGAAGTTTCGGAGTAAAACATGAAAAGACTGAAGCACAAATTGTGTCTCCGACATACACACAAGCATACACACACACACACACGTATATTCCCCAAACTCCATACTCTAACAGTAACATACATCAGCTGATGACAAGAGTATCCATAATAATTCAAGATTGGCAGATGCAACAGGCCTGTGACGAAAAATAGCAGATTAATGGTAGGCTTATGATTCTGTATGTTACAATAAAAATAAAAATTAAAAAAAAATCTAAATGACTTAAAAAAAAAAATCTCCTACATCACAGCAGTAAACAAAGGTTACTTGAAAAAAAAAATTAACTTTTTTTCAGTAAAATGAACTCTTGTCTTCAAAGATTTTTTAAGGGATAAGAAGCATTTTTTTTTTTTGCTCAGTGATTATACATGCAATAATTAACCCCCTCCCTCTTTAAAAAGAGAAAAAAAAATCTTTCTCTTTCTCATTGACTGAGAAAACACTGCCTGCCATGAAAAAGTTTATAAAAAAAATATTTGTGAAAGTTTCAAAGCCGTTACTATTCACGTGTTGTTTCCTTTTTCACAGCCCAATACATGCTTTTACAAGATGAGACACTTCTTCTTCTTGGGTGGCTCGGGAGGCTCAAGGGCTGCCAGAATCGCTTCATCAAACACATTCTTTAGTCCTTTCTGGAAAACATCAAGAAAAAAGATCAAGAACAAAAATAAGAAACTCAAATAACATGACAATTTTATGATTTATCTCTAAGTATCAAGGTTACGATTTTAGTAGTTAGGTATTCTGAATAATTAATTATGGAGAAAATGTAAATTGAAATTCCTGAGAACTTAAAACTAAATAGCAATTTTCCCTTTTTCTTTCTTTTTTTTTTTTTTTTTGGGGGGGGAAGGGGGGGGGGGGGGGAGCTTCCTCTCCAGTGACCCATTCATAACATTAAAACTATAGTTGCCCAAGTAAGGTACTTTTCTGAAAAGCCTTTGTTGCTAAATGGGCATAAAAGCTAAACTTTTACTCTTTGTTTACATGAAGTCTAATTTAAATGATCAATTTAAGACAAAGTTCAGGAATGAGAACTGTTATCCATATAAAACTGAAATTTAATTACTCATGAAAAAAACTTTTAAGAGAAAGACATAAAATCTTTTTCAGAGAGGAGGATAATTGACCAAAAACAACAAAAAAAACCAATTTCAGCCTGAAGGACTAAATTGCTCAGACCTCACCCTTAATGAATGAAAACCTCATTACATGTCTTCAGGAAAACAAGTTCAATAGTTCCAGACTTGTTTTTTTTTTTGTTTTTTTTTCTCAAAACATTTAACCTTTTGATTCTAAGTGATGAGGGTTTGCTTACATAATTTTAATGAAAAATTCCACCTAATGGCAATGTAACTAACATTAAATTCAATAATCAGAAATTCCACCTAATGGCAATGTAACTAACATTAAATTCAATAATCAGAAATTCCACCAAAAGGCAATGTAACTAACATTAAATTCAATAATCAGAAATTCCACCTAATGGCAATGTAACTAACATTAAATTCAATAATCAGAAATTCCACCTAAAGGCAATGTAACTAACATTAAATTCAATAATCAGAAATTCCACCTAAAGGCAATGTAACTAACATTAAATTCAATAATCAGAAATTCCACCTGATGGCAATGTAACATTAAATTCAATAATCAGAAATTCCACCAAAAGGCAATGTAACTAACATTAAATTCAATAATCAGAAATTCCACCTGATGGCAATGTAACTAACATTAAATTCAATAATCAGAAATTCCACCAAAAGGCAATGTAACTATACTAACTGGAATCAGAAGAATTGCTTGGGTACACCAAAACTTGATAGTGCATTAGACTGAAACACTTTTTTTTTTTTTCTTTTACCAACATGGAGACGAAACATTTATGCTTTTATGCAAATCACATACACATTTATAAGAATGTTACAGGGTTACCACAGCAATTCAGTTGCATTTTTTCATAACGAGAAGTACCAACCTGTGTGAGAGCAGAGCACTCCACATATTTCACAGCTCTCAGTTCGCGAGCCAGTCTCTCTCCGTTGTCAGAGGTTATGGGCTTCTGCTTGTTCTTGGCCAATTTTTCAACCGTGCTAGCATCATCACGCAAATCAATCTGAGTGCCCACCAGGAGGAACGGAGTTCGCTGACAGTGGTGAGTAATTTCTGGCACCCACTATATGACAGAAAATATTTTTTTTTTAGAAAAAATTAAAATACAACCTTAATTGTTTCACTCAAAATGTATGCTCAATTGTGGCAGCACCCACACATTGTTTAATTAATAAGATTATTTAGCCTGTATTGTATCTCACCATTGACTAATCATAGCTTGATTAGAAATATGATGGCCATTACCAACAAAGAAAAAAGTGTATTATGGTGCAAAAACAAACATTCCAATTCCAACAATATTCTTTTTAAACCCTTATTTCCTTAATTTCTAGGAATCTTTTCAGAAATCTATAAATATGGGTATTTTGCTCAAACTATGAAAGTTCCGGATCCCACTAACACTCCCAGCTCAAGTACCAAATCCAAAATGTAAGAATTGTTATCCAGTAAAAGTCTGTCTATATGCAGAAAGAATAGGGGAAACTTAAACTCCTTGTTGACTCTAACTCACTTTTTCTCTGACGTTTTCAAAGGAAGAAGGTGAGATGACAGAAAAGCAGACTAGAAATACATCTGTCTGTGGGTAGCTTAGCGGTCGCAGTCTGTCATAGTCCTCCTGACCAGCTGTGTCGAAAAGTCCTAATGTGTATGGCTCACCACCAATCATCACTGTCACTGCATAATTATCAAATACCTGCAAACAGATACATAATTCAATCATAATAAGCTAATCATAGGGAAAAACAAACAAAACACCCCACCAATAGAGTAGACCTATATTCTTTCAGAGCTTACACGGAATATACTGCATGGAATCAGAAACAATCTATGGATGGCCCAAAACTGGCACACCAATAAATCTAATTTATCAGCCCAACAGCAACAAACTGATATTCTGGTGACAGCAACAATCGATTTGGTGCACACATACTCATGAAATTAAGAAAGAACTAACTGCTTGATTATTCAATTGTTTTGTTAATAACTTTAGTCCCCAGTTTTGGTTACCTGTGCAAAGTGCTGATAAAAAAATTATTTGATTTAAAAAAATGTCTTTAATCGGATTTAAATAAATTAAGTTTGAAGAATTCTTATAAATGCATCATTTAATTTCGAAGTCTTAAGAAAGTATTTGAGAAATTTTAAAGACAGTACACATCTTATTTGAAATTATCCTAATAAAAAAATACATTTTAAAAAATTGAATTGCTTTATGATGCCAGCTATTCCTTTTAGTTTTATTAAGGATTTTGTTCCCATTTGTTGGACTGTTCTTAGAAAAATTTGAATGGAGCTTTTAAAAAAAAAGTAAAGGTAAGAATTTTAAATGTAGGCACTCATGACAAAATGTTATTGATACAAAAACCATTTTCTCAAAAACTTTTTACAAGTTTGTTGTATTTGAGATCATTAGCGCATTTATGAAAGTAGGCCCTGATATATATTTATATATTTAAATTTCAAGCCTACATTGCATTTTCAAACATCTGATCAGAGAATATAAAAGATAAAGCAATCATTCCAATTGATTATTTTTCATTAAGAAAAATAAATGGGGAAGAAAAACTATTCTAAATTAAAATCATTAAATAAATATATAAGTTTTTTATAACAATTTGATCAAATGAAGAAGTGAAATCCTTACTGTTGGAACATATTCTGATGGGAATTTGTTGGTTGTATAAGAGATGAGTAGACATGTTTTACCAACTGCACCATCTCCGACAACAACACACTTGATTGTTTGCATTTTTCACCTTGGCTGACACAGACAACTGAAAAAAAAATTATTCAGAACATCAATGCAAGTATGAACTCTATTTTTTTCCAAAACTGCTGATATCATGCAGTTCATTTGAGTAACTAATCGATTACATTTTGAACTAATATGAACAGTAATAATTAATATAGCCTTTATAGGCCTAAAGTTTCTTTACCACACAGTTTTGGAATTCAATAGGCCTAATAAGTGAAAAATGTTTTTTCTCAAAAATCATTTACAATACTAATAAATAATCAGTTTCCAGTTGGAATCTTACTTTTCTTAAATCACTAGGCACTAAGACAGTTTTGTTCGGTTGAGGGGTAACAGAATCTTACACTAGCTACAGTGTAGATTAGATACAGAGGAATTCTCCAGGGCCATTGAAAAGAAATAAAGATCTAGACTAATTTTTTAACGGTACAGGACGTAAATATCTGAGTAAATGCCCATTCTTACTTCTGACTTGTAGACTGCGGTTCCGCGAAAGCGCTCTACCCGATAAAATGAAATTACATGAATAGAAAAGTTTAGCTTCAACAGTGCGGAAGTGATAAACATCCCTAGGAGCCCGAGTCTGAAGTGGCCATATTAGATGATGTTCGAAACACAATCGTCAGTCCTTTTCACTCGAATGATCTGTTTATTCCAATCAATTTAACAGACTGTTAATAGTAATAGGTATAAAAGATGTCTTATATCGCACAGGCAAACAGTAAAATAGCAAAGAAGAGACAAATACTTACAGGTGTGAATAAAATTTCAACTGTATGGTACAGTTTCGAGTCAGGGATAGGCCTATGCCGGAAGAAACGTAAGGGTTGTAACCCATGCGCGTTGCCACGACTGCGCAGGACATATTTCCACCTGCTCAACCCCCCGCCTCACGTTCTGACTCATTCTTGAAAAGCAAAGTTCTATGTCGGTGCGATTTTTTTCTTTCTTTTTTTTTAAAATGCGCATCCTAGAAAGATCTAAACCCAGCCTACCTTTCTTGGTAGGTATGGATGTGGATTTAAACCATATAACTAGATTCTCTGTAGAAAAAGTTTTATTTAGCCCATTTAAATAACTATAAAGGCACACTAGCTGCTGTCACACAGGAACATTAAATGAAGACAACTTGCGAGTAATTTTGTTTTTAGATAAAGAAAAAAAAATATTTTTTTTTTTAACAGCAGTCTCTTTTTGCCGCCGTTAGGCCTTAGGTTGATCGATAGGCATACTTAAATGTATACTATAGAGAATCAGGAGATTGGATTTCTATGCTTGATCCATTACGTATTGAGTTGAGAGCGTTAAGAGTGGCTGCCAAAATCGACGAGTTGACGAGATTGCGAGTACTCAATCAAAAAACTGCAACAAAAAGTAGTTTTAGCGGCGAAAACAACATTTCAATCAACAACAATTTAAAAACAATGTCAAAGGCAGAAATGATAGCAGCAGTCACAACAACAGGAACTGCATCACAGTGAAGAGAGAGAGAGAGAGAGAGAGAGAGAGAGAGAGAGAGAGAGAGAGAGAGAGAGAGAGAGAGAGAGAGAGAGAGATAGTAATAACAGTCTGGTAACAAAAAACAACACAGCATAACAAAGCAAAAATAGCAATAAAAAAAAAAAAAGAATTTAAGCTAGAACATATTGCAGCCTTCCCAATACTGCCACATATATCAGCACTTTGGCCTTCTAAAGTACTATAAAAAAAAGAACATGGATCATAAATTGTAATAATCGCTGGTCTCTTTCTTCTTAGTTCTTTTGTTAAATAATATCGAGTCAAGCTCATCTTCTACTGTCAGTTGTCCAGTCTAAACTCATCTCCTACTGTCAGTTGTCAAGTCTAAACTCATCTCCTACTGTCAGTTGTCAAGTCTAAACTCATCTCCTACAGTCAGTGTTGTCTGTCGAGTAAACTCATCTCCTACAGTCAGTGTTGTCTGTCGAGTAAACTCATCTCCTACTGTCAGTGTTGTCTGTTGAGTAAACTCATCTCCTACAGTCAGTGTTGTCTGTTGAGTAAACTCATCTCCTACAGTCAGTGTTGTCTGTCGAGTAAACTCATCTCCTACAGTCAGTGTTGTCTGTCGAGTAAACTCATCTCCTACAGTCAGTGTTGTCTGTCGAGTAAACTCATCTCCTACTGTCAGTGTTGTCTGTTGAGTAAACTCATCTCCTACAGTCAGTGTTGTCTGTTGAGTAAACTCATCTCCTACAGTCAGTGTTGTCTGTTGAGTAAACTCATCTCCTACAGTCAGTGTTGTCTGTTGAGTAAACTCATCTCCTACAGTCAGTGTTGTCTGTTGAGTAAACTCATCTCCTACAGTCAGTGTTGTCTGTCGAGTAAACTCATCTCCTACAGTCAGTGTTGTCTGTTGAGTAAACTCATCTCCTACAGTCAGTGTTGTCTGTTGAGTAAACTCATCTCCTACAGTCATTGTTATCTGTCGAGTAAACTCATCTCCTACAGTCAGTCTTGTCTGTCGAGTAAACTCATCTCCTACAGTCATTGTTGTCTGTCGAGTAAACTCATCTCCTACAGTCAGTGTTGTCTGTTGAGTAAACTCATCTCCTACAGTCAGTGTTGTCTGTTGCGTAAACTCATCTCCTACAGTCAGTGTTGTCTGTCGAGTAAACTCATCTCCTACAGTCAGTGTTGTCTGTCGAGTAAACTCATCTCCTACAGTCAGTGTTGTCTGTCGAGTAAACTCATCTCCTACAGTCAGTGTTGTCTGTCGAGTAAACTCATCTCCTACAGTCAGTGTTGTCTGTCGAGTAAACTCATCTCCTACAGTCAGTCTTGTCTGTCGAGTAAACTCATCTCCTACAGTCAGTGTTGTCTGTCGAGTAAACTCATCTCCTACAGTCAGTGTTGTCTGTCGAGTAAACTCATCTCCTACAGCCATTGTTGTCTGCCGAGTAAACTCATCTCCTACTGTCAGTGTTGTCTGTCGAGTAAACTCATCTCCTACAGTCATTGTTGTCTGTCGAGTAAACTCATCTCCTACTGTCAGTGTTGTCTGTCGAGTAAACTCATCTCCTACAGTCAGTGTTGTCTGTCGAGTAAACTCACCTCCTACAGTCAGTGTTGTCTGTCGAGTAAACTCATCTCCTACAGTCAGTGTTGTCTGTCGAGTAAACTCATCTCCTACTGCCAGTGTTGTCTGTCGAGTCAACTCATCTCCTACAGTCAGTGTTGTCTGTCGAGTAAACTCATCTCCTACTGTCAGTGTTGTCTGTCGAGTAAACTCATCTCCTACAGTCAGTGTTGTCTGTCGAGTAAACTCATCTCCTACAGTCAGTGTTGTCTGTCGAGTAAACTCATCTCCTACAGTCAGTGTTGTCTGTCGAGTAAACTCATCTCCTACAGTCAGTGTTGTCTGTCGAGTAAACTCATCTCCTACAGTCAGTGTTGTCTGTCGAGTAAACTCATCTCCTACAGTCAGTGTTGTCTGTCGAGTAAACTCATCTCCTACTGCCAGTGTTGTCTGTCGAGTAAACTCATCTCCTACTGCCAGTGTTGTCTGTCGAGTCAACTCATCTCCTACAGTCAGTGTTGTCTGTCGAGTAAACTCATCTCCTACAGTCAGTGTTGTCTGTCGAGTAAACTCATCTCCTACAGTCAGTGTTGTCTGTCGAGTAAACTCATCTCCTACAGTCAGTGTTGTCTGTCGAGTAAACTCATCTCCTACTGTCAGTGTTGTCTGTCGAGTAAACTCATCTCCTACAGTCAGTGTTGTCTGTCGAGTAAACTCATCTCCTACAGTCAGTGTTGTCTGTCGAGTAAACTCATCTCCTACAGTCAGTGTTGTCTGTCGAGTAAACTCATCTCCTACTGCCAGTGTTGTCTGTCGTGTAAACTCATCTCCTAAGCACCCTATTCGTTTTCTGATTAGACTCAGAGCCAAAACTTATTTTTCTGCTATCATTTGGCCAGTCTGAACTCTTTAATTTACTATGAGTTATCGAGTCCATACTTCTGCTTTGCTCTCCACTATTATTGAGCTAAACATTTTCTTCCTGCTGCTGATATGGATTTAAATTAGGGACATGAGATCAATACCAGTCATCTATCGGAATATTTCAGCATAATGTATAGGCTATGGTCTTAACTTTACTTCAGTGAGTTACGAGATCTTTAATCCAACCAGAATATATACATATATATATATATATATATATATATATATATTTATTAACTCTGGAAAAGAAACAATAATAAAAAATACAAAGAGTAATAATTCCAAATTAGCCAGTTCCGTTAAGCTGAGGTGAGGCCCTTATTAAAAGTTGCCGACTCGCACACGCAAGTTTCACTAGATTCAGACAAGAAAATAAAATTTTTTGCTCTCACAAAAATTAAGCCATTTACCCCTTTAGAGATCTTTGCCATTCAGACTCAGAGACAACTGATTATATATCGACAACGAATCGAAGTAAACGATCACACAACCTAAGTGATAGGAACATGCTGATGCTAGTTTGTATCGTGAATTATGTCTTTGAGTATTGTTGTGACTCTAAACATCCGAAAAAAAAAAAAAAATGAAGCGCTTGCTAACAACGTTAAAAAAGATTCACGCAAACGTCCAAAACAACAACAAAAAGCAAAAGAATAATGTTTTTTTTTTTTTGTTAAAGACAGGACAAAACTTCTATCTTGTTTCATGGATGGCCGACAATTAGTCTTTATCTTCTGTTTCAACTATAAGGAAATTGGGGGATGCCGTTGCGGTAAATATTTCAAATCCACAACATTCAAAAAGGGTGAGAGAAATTGCATAAATTTAATTTAGTGCGTGTGTGTGTGTGTGCGTGCACAATATTATAATTATCTATGTTATTTATTTTTCTAGAAATGACAGTGTTATGGAGGTACACGTTTCTTTTATCTTGTTATTCTCTTTTTGTTTTCCATAAACGCTGTACTCTGCTTGTACCACAACTTGTTTGGCCCAATTATGGCATTTCTTTAATCTAACAGTATTAACAAAATAAAGGATTACAATTAAAAAAAAATCTAAAGCTTCCCACATTTGCATTGTAACGACATGAAATTGATACTTACATGAAGTGCTAAAACCGCGTTACCCGAAACTTAATTTTTACACAGATGGCAAATGAAATAGATGCAAAAGAAAAACTGTCTCAATTCGGCCCAGAATGCATAGCTGGACACGCGACTTGCTATCTTGTGTAGAACCACAACAAAGACATTCGATTAACATTTCATTTAGGACCTTTCATTTAAATATTGGGACATTTTTGGCTGACGAGTCCAAGATCTAAAAATAAGAATTCTAAATTTAGAAAGAATTAGGATTTGCTAATAATAGATTGGTAGTATTCAGTTAAGAGACGCATAAGAGACATTTTGCACTCACTCGGTATAAAATGTAAAACGATGTTTCAAAATTAATGAAAAATTTCAAACCGATTTTTCCAATGACAGCTTAACCTTCATGAAACTAGTAAAATTTGGTCTAGGTATAAAACAATCATTGGAGCTTAGCTCCGTCGAGCAGTGAAATTTATCGGACCAAAATAGTGTGGTTCATAATTTTGAGAACCTATAGAACGAAAGGAAATGTTGCAGGGTTCAACAAATATAAGACTTCCGCCTTCGTTCATTTCAAGAGGAAGGAGGAAGAAATGTGAAAATAGAGGGACAGATTTTAGTCGAGCTTTATATGGCCCATATTTTGTGAGCTTGCAATGTGACAATCTCATAATTATTTGGATCGAAAATATAGAATTTATTCGTCAGTTATTTTTTACCGCCACAGTATTTCCTCAATGTTGACACAAACGTAACATTGAGGCCCGGACATGGCGGCTTCAAGAAGGTAAAGTCTGAGACAAATTTAAAAATCACTAAAATCTAGATCTAGATCTAGCTAGAGTCTAGATTTCTGTATAAATAGTTCTGGAGCCCGCTAGTACTGGTTTAGAAAATTCTGGTAACTGGAATATTTTTTAAAAACTAAATTTGAATTGTTATTTAAGCAAAATGGAACCTAGTTAAGATTTTTACAGATTCTAGGCCTATATCCTAGCTTAGACTTTATTATATAATTATAAAGTTAGACACTCCTGACTATTGATTTTTATGTTATTTTTTTGGTACCATTTTTTTCTTATATGATTTGTTTGCATTTTGAAACTGTTAGCCACACCTCTGAAGTTCATCATCTAGGCTTACCCTCTAAAGTGCTGCGCAGCACTTAAATTTAAGTTTTGCAGTGATGATAACCTGGCCTCTTTGATGCCCTTAAGTGTGAGCGTTGAAGCTTTGGAGCTACGACTATTAATTGTTGTCTGGAAAGCAACCTCATGACGTCAATATCCGACATGATGTTCATTTGTAAAACTAAGAATACTAACCAATGAAAAGGTGCGACTTTTACAGCGTTGTCTGTTACATCAGTCTTATGGAGCGAGCCAACAGACCATGAAGTGTCAAAATGGACATAAAAAAGGCAGTGTTTTCTCATCTCACATCATAAAAATAGTTCAAAGGCTGATTGTTCAATAAAGCAACAAATCAGTACTTGAACTCATTTTATGATTTGAAATGAGATAACATCGCCTTTTATTTGTGTTAAACAGGGGGCACTTAGGGTGTAGGGTGGACGTTAGCAAAAATGTAGTCCCACCGACACATTCAGTCTCAAGGGAAATTGTTAACAATTTTGTAGTGCCATTGATGCAGTTCAGGTGAAGGGGAGATGTAAACAATTTGTAATCCCGTGATCACGGATCTGACCAATGAGCATCAAGGTGTATTATAGATTATACTTTTTATACCCCGTGCTTACCGATCCAGTTTGAAGTTCTCTGATGGGAGGCCTGCTATTAAAAAACAATAGGACTTTTTAGTTTGATAGGGAAAATCTGCTGACAAAATTAAACATTATCTTTGTATTGATAATTGGTGAGGCTAATTATGAGAGCCAAAGTCAGTAAGAGGAAATAAATGTCTTTGCAAAGTAAAACTGTATTCGTTCTCTTCAAATTGTATCACTAGGGCCCATTTTTCACTAGAATGCTGGTCATATGTAAGTAAATTTTAGATAGTGGAATTTTTGAGAGAGAATTCAGCCCAGTTCAATGTTCTTGGCTGGTCACAGACCATCCCACTGATCTTGTGATAAAACAGTGCAATGTCAAGAACAAAGTAGATGACCTCAACCGAGAAATGGGCTTTCCATAATTTCTGCCCAAAGAGACAAGGCTTTTAGTGGGTCCTTGATTATTGAATACTTGTCTGTTGCTTCTCTTTCTTCTCTACTCCCCACTCCTTCCTCATCATTTGTAACCGCTCGCAGAAGGGCTTAATGAGTTTTAAAAGCTCATTGATTGTTTAGCAACTTTACTGCTGTAATTTGCAAAGAAAAGACCTTGTAAAGATGTTTTACCTTGCCTTTTCTCTTCGTATGGGAAAGGTCATGACAGTTTAGTTTTCGCTAAGGAATATTTTCAAGTTCACTCTTTTTTTCTTTGAAAGTTAATAGGTCATATAGGATTGCTAAAGATATCATCAAATTTTCATACATATATTCTGTGCAGAATGTTCAAGCTTAAGGCATGACATATAGCAGGGTTGTGATTATTATTATTTTTCCTGTTTATACATACTTTTTATATGGATTGTAACCTAATACTGAAATTTGGGTTTTTATATGCAATTGTGTTAAAGTGGATTGAGCAATGCACCTTTTTATTTTGAACAATAAGATTGTAGATTATACTTTCAATATCCAAGTTTTTTTCAAATTTAAATGCTCTCTTCCTTGGAGTTAAGAACATGAGAAAATAATTGTTTCATTAAGATTTAATAATTGATCCACTGTTCTGAACCTGAAATAGGGGCATTACATTCGGAGAATAATTAATTTTATGTGCAACTTGCTTCAGAATAAGATATCGAGTTGTAAAACTTATGTGAATAAAAACACCCGCTCAATACTAAAATTTTAGAGACATTTTTACATAGCGTTAGAAAAGCCTAAACCCACCACAATTTGTCTTTAAAAACCCAACAAAATTTTAAGTGCTACAAAGCAAGGAGAGACTGGAAACAAGGAAGCCACTTTGTGTTGACTCTACATGGACTGATGTAGGTCTATGCAACATTCCCAATACTATTGTCGTTGGGCTTCAGTATCCATTTTTACTTCCTGGTCGTCCAAACTAGTCTTATCAGTGTCATTTCCCTCTCAGGCTCTATTGACAGCACTTAAGTCTTTGGTAAGAAGACACTTGTGTTTTTTGCGTCATATCCCTTTAAGATTTTTGGTTTCCAGCATGCATTCTCAGAAAAGACTTATTACTTTGCTGATTTCTTTGGGAGTGTTACAAGCATCTTACTATACGGCCAAAATTAACTTGAAAATGATTCGTTTTTACTTCTTACTGTATATATTATATATACAAATTATATGTATATGGGTTTAAGTAGCAATAATTTTCACTTATAAATTAAAAATTCTTCCTCTAAAATAAAAAAAAATAAATGCAAAACTTTGTATTTATCATTAGAAGAATTTTGCTTTAAGCTGTATAAAAATAAAATAAAAAAAAAACAATGAGTTTGTCAAGATTTGGAACCTCGTAAGTTTAACTTAAGCCTGGTTGCATTTTCTGTACGTAGATAGAAAAAATCTCCCATAGATCGCTGCATCCCAAATATAATGAGATGATTGTCATGTTATTTGATTTAAAACTTTAGACTCCACATCCTTCAGATTGTTAATCAATTAGTTAACAAAAGTTGTGTTTTTTTTTAACAAATTTATAGTTTTTATTTATTTTTTTTTAATTATTAT
The DNA here is from genome assembly GCA_033675545.1 of Elysia crispata. NCBI lineage: Eukaryota > Metazoa > Mollusca > Gastropoda > Plakobranchidae > Elysia > Elysia crispata. The sequence goes on from JAWDGP010002280.1 coordinate 52,366, forward strand.
TATTTTTCTATGTATAAGAATATAAATGATGAGAAAAGTCACATTTTCCTTGTTACCAAAACTTTAGACCATCACCTATGGGCTGGAAAAAAAAATTTAAATATCGTTTCTGTGTGTGACACAACTGCTGATTTTTGGATTCCTCTCATTTCGTATCTTTATTGTCTTAGTCTACTATTTGTTTGGTGTTTATATGTTCGTGTTCATTTCATTTAGGTCTTACATTGCAAGATTATTGATTTCTTAATTCAATAAGACTTGATATATTTATTGCCCAACAGAAATCTGAACATTATTTGAAACTAAGAAATCTTAAAAATGGTGACAAAAAACATAGAAATATATTTTGCAATATAATTCCCCTTTTTTTACCTGGCTCCAAATACATTTTGGAAAGCTCAGAAAAAAACATCATCGCAAACACAAACACCCATTTATATGTAATTCCTTATAAGCAGGCAATTGATTTGGATGGTTTGAAATATATGACTGTGCTTCTATATTGAACCTAGATAATGGTAATACCTTTAGACAAAGGTGCCTTCAACATCGTCAGTCTATTCTAAGTTTATGCACCAGTGGCTGACGCAATCAAATCTAATTCATATTCTTCGTAGTCATGACATATCATTAGCAAAGTAAGTTGCAGTGAATTCACTTGTAACATATTCTGAATCGTGAAAGGAGTATACTCTGAGATTCAAAATAATATTCATCACTTATTCCAGCAATTTTTAAACCTTGAATCCTATTATAAGCTCATTGTCCTTTACCCAAAGTGGAAAGCTAGCTGAAGGAATAACACATTATTTTGTCGGTGTGTTCAAGTCTGCTCCCCCCTACCAGATGGTTTCACCCCAACATCAGCGGCCAGCAGGCCGAGAAGCTGCTGATGGAGAAAGGCCAGGACTGGAGCTTCCTCGCCCGGCCCAGCAGCACAGAAGGCGCTTACACCCTGTCTATCAGGTGAGTAACATGTTGTCAGACTGGTATAAATGGCTGTTACTCAGGTTGATGAACAACTTTTCATCAATGTGTTGGATTTCCTGCAGCCAAGTAATCATTTTACATCAAGATGAATACAAACTAAACAAAGCAAGAGATACATTCACACACTAAAAAAAGTTTGCAAATTGCTTGACTCAAAGAAAATTTTACAAGATAAAATATTGTTGTGGGATGATAAATTCAGAAAGATTTAAGCGTTCTACAGGTAAAAATCTATTAACGGTTTTATGTCATCTGCCCAAACATTTGTAGAAAGTTTTGACATGAATCAAAAACCCTTTCATCTCAGCTTCACTCTACCTATCTAAGTCCTACTTAAACCAATATGGGCTTAAATTCGGCTGAGACCAACTCTTAATGCTTAAACTGAATTTAAAATGATCGTTTCAGGAGAAACGGCGAGGTGACCCACATCAAGATCCAAAACACAGGAGACTCGTATGATCTGTATGGAGGCGAAACATTTGCCACCCTGTCTGAACTTGTTCAGTATTACATGGAGAACCAGCAGCTCAAGGAGAAGAATGGAGCTGTTATCAAACTCAAATACCCGGTGGCCTCCATTGACCCCACTCCGGAGAGGTATTTATAGTTCTGTCATGGACGGATAGACTGCTTACTAAACTGAGGAAGATTTTTTTTTTTTCCATATGTCAGTTTCAACTGAAGATTCTGTATCATCACACTTCCATAACATAAATTTCATTATATTTTTGCAGTTAATAATCTTTGGTAATTGGGCTTTGTATTGAATGTGTTGGCCATCAAGTACTTATTTGCTTATTTGCCACCTATTGTTTTTCTTTTTTTATTGGGGGGGGGGGGGTGTTTGTCTACGTAAAAGATTTCTAAATTATAAAATTATCGGAGAAAGGAGATTGATCTGGGTTGTTATGATTCTTCACTATAATTTGATAATATTTGTAGTTCCTGTAATTATGAAAATACTTCTAAAATGAACAACTAGTTATAACGTTTTTTTTTTTTTTGTTTCTTTTTTTTATTATTAAGTGATTATGACTGTTGAACATTTTTTGTTTGCTGGCCGTTTTCCCCAGGTGTATGTAGTTCTTGTTTGAAATTTGTAGAGTAAATTGCTTTTGTAAATGCTTTACCTTATAATCTTTATTATTGTTATTATTATCATTATTATTGTTTTCTTCTTCTTCTTCTTCTTCTTCTTCTTCTTCTTCTTCTTCTTCTTCTTCTTCTTCTTCTTCTTCTTCTTCTTCTTCTTCTTCTTCTTCTTCTTCTTCTTCTTCTTCTTCTTCTTCTTCTTCTTCTTCTTCTTCTTCTTCTTCTTCTTCTTCTTCTTCTTCTTCTTCTTCTTCTTCTTCTTCTTCTTCTTCTTCTTCTTCTTCTTCTTATCCTTATTCTTATTCTTATTCTTATTTTTATTATTATTATCAGTATTACTATTGTTGTTGTGTTATAATCATTATGGAAAAATTTTGAAATTTTGTTTTTGGTCTGAACCTATTGAATTTCAACTCCTTCATGTCTTTGTCATTCTCCAGATGGTTTCACGGTCATCTAACAGGTCGAGCTGCTGAGGCTTTATTAATGGAAAAAGGGAAAAACTCAAGTTTTCTGGTGCGTGAGAGTCAGAGCAAGCTGGGAGACTTTGTCATCTCTGTACGCTGTGACGATAGAGTAACACACGTGAAAATTAGATGTCAGGTAAGTTCTTGGATTCTGCAATTTTTTTACTTGAAGTAAGAAACCTAATTGGGGGGGGGGGGGGGGGAGGGGCAAATTGAATGAAATTGCTGTTTGTAATTTTACAAATTTCCCTTACCTTTGTAATTTTTGCGTGATTTTTCATTACATTCCTTTGCTTACTATATTTAAGTCATGTTATAATTTGAATTTTTTTTTATCGCTTATGAGTTATGCAAAGTTGATCTGACATATTCATATTGACTGTGTTGGTAGACAAGAAATAGGGAATAATTAGAGAAAAAAATAGTGTGAATATATGTGTGTGTGCCTGAGAAAAGGGCCCATATGTCGGTGGGGGCGATTTCGAGATATCAGCCAATAAAGGTGAATAGGGTGTTGGAGGTCAAAAATGTAGTTTCATCATAATATGAAAGTTTAACCATTTCTAAACCATATTCCAAAAAATTAGTGCCCAATTTCACATTTAAAGATCTAAATTTCATGGTTTTGTAAGGTCTATGCACGAATAAAATCCTAAAATATGTGCTAAAAATAACAAAATAACACCACCTCTTTATTCGCCGATGATGGCCATTAGATGAATACTAACCCTATCATGTTTGGTATCAAATTTTTCGTAGTTATTTCCCCTACACTTTGACACTTAGTGCGCATGAATCGGGATGTTTACATTCCAAGGGGACTACTTACGCATCATAGACTGCTAGCAGACATCAAAATTATCAGATACCCCTCATTTGAACCCCAGTCTAAACTATCAAAATTGGCTCAAAATTTTAATTCCTTCTTGATGTGGACGCTCCAAAACTTCTAGTTTCTAAATTTTATCTTTATATTGGTTGAAGCAGTTTTTAAATTAAAATAAAAGCCAAAATTCATAGCTAGGTAGCTGAAAATTTTCATTTCCGGGTTGGTTGTCAAGATGCAGCGTCCTAGTGACGACACTCCAAGAGAGGAGCAGCTTGCTCGTCTTCTCAACACCGCCACTCAACTTGGCCTCAACAATGTTGTTGAAGATCATGCCCTTTGTGAAGTCATCAAATCATACTTTTTGGATAACCCAGAGGACGATGATGCTCAAGAAGCAGAGCTAGGTCTAGATCTAGACTTATCATCGAGTCTGAGGATGAGGAGACCTCACCTATACCCACACAGACAGATTTGCAACCAGTTCCTTCTGATGAGTCTACAGGTAGGCAAAATTAGTTACATTTAGCTCATTGAAATGAAAGTAACTATTCTTTATATCTAAATTTTCAATGAGTAAGGCTAGGGTTTGGATCTAAGTCTAGATGAAGGTCTGGATCTAGATCTAGGTTCTTGTTTCAAAACCTTTACACCTTTATACCTACATAATACATGATAAACTTTTATTGTGCATTATTCTAATTCTTTTTTGTTCTTTTTTCTCTCTTTCTTTTCCACTCCAGATGACCCCTCTGAAGATCATAACATTATTGAGGACCTCTCGGTACTGCTACCAGCCCCGAACGACCCCCAATTCCAACCAGCCTTAGAGGCACCACAAGTTTCACCATGTAACTGCAAGCGGAACAATGGTCAGCCCTGTCACACATTCTTTGATGACGTGGAAGTTTCAAGGTGCCGCTTGCATTACATTGGCAAAACGAGACAAGAGTTGGACCTGGTCTTGTTGGCGAAGATTGAGTTGTGTGCATATGAGTGCGGAAACAGTGAGACAGAAAAAAAAGCAGAGAGTGAGAGAAAGCGCTTGATTTACAGACATAAAGGTTTTGAGATTTGTCGTAATTTTTTTTTTTGCATCTGCACAGCATTGGAGAAAAAAAACTAAAAATTTATTCAAGCAATATAAAGAAAATGGAGTTGAAAGTAGGATTCACAAATCAACAAAAAAACAACCATCACATGCTCTTTCTTTTGAAGATGTCAAATTTGCCTTCAATTTTATTCAAAATTTTGCGGAAGCTAATGCGATTATCCTGTCAGGCCGCACACCGTATGCTTGGAAGTCTGATTGCAAACTTTTACCTACTGAATGTTCTCGTCATTTTGTGTATGGGAAGTATGCAGAGACTGTGGATGAATGTGGACAAAAGAAGATATCTCTGAGGAGTTTTTTAAGAATTTGGAATGATCTGCTTCCTTTCATCAAAAATCAGAAATCAGCCACTGATCTTTGTTGGTACAGTCAGCAAAGATCTATTCAAATGCAGCGAAGTGTGAACCAGCCTGATTCTCTAAAATCTTTAGTTGCTCCAATTCCTAAAGAAAAACAGCCAAGTGAGACAGGTTTAGACAGAGAGGAAACTTTTGAGCCAGTTGCAAAGTCAGCAAAGACAACAGATATTGGGAGTACATCTAGTGGGATTGCAAAGAAAGGGAAGGGGAAAGGGAAAGGAGGAGGCCAGTAAAAATTAATTATGAAAACTTATCAGCTGTGTTTGTCCTTCTCTTGGAAGAATTACCCTTTGGTTCTAAAAAAAAATTCATATTTAATTTTGCTTAACAGATAAATTTAATTTCTTTTTTTTTTTACTGATGCAACATGTTGTTTATGCAAGTGTGTTTTGTTAATGTGTGGCCTGTACAAATACTATTCTAGAATTTTTTCTTCAATTTAATAGCCCAGTCATCTTTTGAGCTATTTATCAGGCGCTGCCTTTACAAAATATTTGTTTATGATTGTATGAGACTTTAGTTTTTATAACATAAAATCACTTGAACTTACAAAAAAAGTGTAAACCAATTTTACACAAGGATATATACCATTGGATGCCTATTATTTTTTTAAAAATTTCATCTTCCTACAACTTACCTATTTTTTGAGGGACCTTAACTTTGCAAACTGATCACACCTAAATACATCAACTAATCTTTAATTCTTTTTAGATTTTCTCTTAAAACTTCAATTTCATGATGTTATACTATGTGATATTGCTTTTCTTTCTTCAAAGAGTCAGTTTCTTTGTTGCAAAACAGTTTTGAAGTGCCAAGATTATTCTTTCCACAATAATGACAATTTACCATTTTCCGCAATTACTTCCTCTCTATAGCTTTCAGAAAAAAAAAGCTTTTTTTCTCTCTCACTATTAAAAATGCTACTTTATTTAACTTAATATTACTGTGATTCATGCCTCTATATGATTAGTTAATGGTATTTACCTTTTGAAAGGTTTCAATTCCCATTTTCATGTTAATTTTTGTAAAATAAAAGTGTTGAAACTTTAAAGCCGTTTTTCTCAAAACTATGTTTTCGTACTTTTTCATACAAAAAATTCCATATCTCAGGAACTAATAAAGATATCTGAAAAATTCAAAAAGCAAAATGTTCAGCATGATCCAGGCAATCTAAAATGCAATTATCTCATAATCCATATCTGCCGACATATGGGCCCTTTTCCCAGGCACACACACATATAAACAAGATACTCCTTTAATGCATCAACTACAGCGACATCTAGTCCTTGAATTTTTTTTTTATTTTTATGATCATTCATACTTTTGTTTTTCTAAGTTAGTATTTTCCTCCTAACTTTACAACCACACAACCAAAAGACGCAAGTTCCTAAAAGTTTGCAAATCTGAAATTCTTTAGATTTTTTTGTGTAACTAAAAAAAATATTAACTTTTGTGTAATACCCTTCATGGTTCTAAATTTTATTAATGTGGATTGAATAGAATAGTTTGTGAAATCACCTCAAAAAGTCCACACCCTACTGTCAACTCTTACTGAAGCATTGGAGCGAACATTTTATAGGTTTGTTATGGAGATCTTGATTCCTTTATAAACCAACCTATTATGCCATTCCATCATTTCAAAGCTTTCATATGTCTACGTTATTTTGAAAGCAAAATTTAAAAACATCACTGTATTATTAGCGCTCCAACAGACAATTGTACATTTTTTTAGCCTCTGGACTTTGATGAAAATAAGTTAAAAATCTAGTACATCATCAAAGGCAACCATAGACATCACTCAAAAAAAAACCACCCATATGTGAAAAAAAATTTTTTTTTTTAAATATCAGGGCACATGACCAGCACTTTTGTGATTCAAATTGAACTTACATGTTTCTCTTTAGATCGCAAGGAATTTGTTTTCACACTTGATACTTTCTCACAATATTGTTAACCATGATCTATTATTCTCGTCTTTTTTTCTCATAGGGTAACAAATACGATGTTGGAGGTGGTGAAAAGTTTCTCTCTCTCTCAGAACTTGTAGAGCATTACAAGAAAAGCCCTATGGTGGAAACTTCAGGCACTGTGGTATATATTAAACATGTAAGTCTGTTAACAAAATTCATCCAAATTGTGCTTTTTCACAGCTCATTTCTCCTCTTTCTTGCCTTGAATCTTTTTTATTGCATTTTTCCACAGAATTGTGGATTCAGATTTCTCAATTTGAAAGTTAAGAGACACATGCATGTTAGATTGCTCTTTTAAGTAATAATGAATATTTCATTATTATAAATAGAAATCTATCATGCTGTAGATCTTAAAAACATCGACTATAGATGCAAAATTTTACCTCGTTGGAACTCCCTATGGCTCTCTTCGGGACATATAATTTACATTTTCAACCTATTCAACGACAAAGAATCAAGATTACAACTACAAGTGTCAATTTTTTGATGTTTAGAAAAGGACTTTCCTGAGCTTCTGTTTGCCGCAGATTATCATGTGAATCAGCACATGTTTGCAAGTTTGACATGAAGAGGAATAACAGTTTCCAACTTTCTGTTTATGTTTGTTATTCTTCCTCGCACAGCCTCTGTACAACAGCCGAGTAATGGCGTCATCACTGGAGAACAGGATCAAGCAGCTGCACACAGAGGACGCAGACTGCAACAGGTCCAATTCTGCTTTCCATGAAGGATTCTGGGGAGAGTTCCATGTGAGTTTGAGTAGCTGTTTCGTTGTTGTAAGTTTATGCATTCTCTCTTATTGTATCAGTTCTATATAATATATACTCTGTGATTTTTATTGTAAGGAACTTAAATAATCTTAAAAAATCTGATGCTTTTTTTTGGAAAGATTTTTAAGTTCTTTTCAGTGTGAATTACCCTGCAAATCTAATGTGTGGAGCCACTTTTTTTTAGATTTTTACTATTTATCTGAAGCAGATTCCCCTGTCTTTTATTTTTCCTTTCAACAAATGTGAGTATAGAAAAAATATATTTGTAAATCAATTTAAAAATATTATCTTTTAAAATCATTTCAAGAGAGAAACAAAACAAGAGACATGCATTTTTAACCAATCAAAACCCAGATCTGAATTTGAAAGATTTTTCTTTCCTGTGTATTTGAAATGAGTTGTACAAAAATGGGTGGTTGTTACATGTGACCTGTTTGGTTGAGTCAGTTAGGTTCTGAATAACAAAACAAATTAACTTTTTGTTATTAAAAACATCATATTTTTAGAAAAATAAATCAAAGGGCACTCAATGAAATCTCCCTGTATAGTATAAATTGGTAGAATTTATTATTCAGCGTTATTTAATGTTTCAGACAGCTTTAAATCTCTGTCCTTTAATCATCCTGTCTTGAAAAATTGTCCAACACAGCTCTCTTGATCAAAAAGATTTGAATCTAAAAACATGCTTCTCCACAATTTCCTTCGTTTTTAGTTTAAAATAGATGGGATAGCCAAAACACAATATAGAAAAAGTCACCATGAACTACTTCATCATCAGTATTTTGTGATTAGTTAAAGATTCATTTGTCTAATGCTGGCATAGCTATAACGCTGCTTTTCGTGTTTTGATATCTTTTTTCAGCAACTCCAAATGCAACAGAGCGAGTTCACTGGGGAACAGTATACCCGAACAAAGGGGAGCAAACCTGAAAACAAGGCTAAAAATCGCTACAAGAATATATTGCCATGTATGTACGCATAGAAGTTAATGTTTTTTTTTTAAAAACTCAGATTGCAAAAATCACAAAAAGCTTAGGGCCCACAGATAGAAATTCTGAGTGTAGGGAAGCCAGTCTTGACGTTCGGAGGGACAAATTTTAGTGAATAAGGCGTGGAAAAAAAACAAGATTTTGCAACAGAAGTCAGCACCTTATGAATTAGAAGTGCAGAAACTAGATATACCCAGATCTTTGCTCTTCATGTGACAGGAAAAGCTTAAAAATATTCATGGGAGTTAAAATTATGGTAGTGAAGGATCACGCTTTTTACGTATAAAACTCTTCATTATTCCGAGCTCTGTGTGTTACACAAGCTGATATGTATGAGAGAGTTGATGACTTGGCTATCGAAAACAAACTGAACATCCATCAACATTTTTAGTTTAAGGTTATTTCAGCTGACTTTTCAAGTTATTCAAACATAAAAACATTGTGTTTAACTTTTCAAGTCTTGAAACTTACGGTTAACACTAGGCTTCTTACCAACACTTATCAACACAGGCAAAGATGGAACTAACTTTCATACCAGACATTTTCCTCAGGGTGTAAATCCTTTTTGCCTGTTTTGTTTAGTGGACTGATATTCTCAACACTTGTCTGTAAGAATTAATGATTTTCATAACTGTAAAAGCTTCTCTCTTTCAAGATGTAATCAAATCCTGTCATCAACTGAAAATTTAACTTCCGAGGCATTAGGAGCTGTTGGGTTTTTTGTAAATCTATGGACAAATTTACAGTTACAGCTCACCAGCATTTCTTTGATGGAGGAGGATGTGCTGATTTATGTCAACACAATTCAATTTCTGATTTGACTGTTTGGAAGGAATAATTGTCGTACACCCCCTGCATCTCTCTCAAAGACAAGTCAAAATTGTATATCGTTTTTAAGATCTTCTAAGTCTCTATCAAAGTCTTGTGAAGGAACAAAGCAATTTTGAAATATGAGAGAAAATTTAAAAAAAAAAAAAGAAAGGCAAGGCATGACCTTGCTCAAGCATAATCTACTTTTGAAATTCGTGTAAGAGATGAATTTGCAGAGTGAGAGGGGATAAGGGTGGGAGGTAAATAAAATTGTACCTTGAGAGAACACATTGCAAAACATTTTGTTTTTCTTTGTAATGAAAATATGTGTAAATTTTTTGTGTTTTATCTTCTTTCCCCAGATGATTACTCGAGAGTTATCCTCTCTGATGGAAGTGAAGAGCTAGGAACTGACTATATCAATGCTAACCATATAACATGGGTATTTTATAATTATTTTATTTTACTGTGACAAGTAAAATAATATTTAAAATTTTGATATAATTCACAAAAGGCATGTTCTGTGAAAAATATTGTGATTATTACTAGTTCTGCCTAATAAATGGTGCAAGTGGCCTAAAGGTTATCATTTCAGACTTATGATCGAATGCACAGGTGAGCTAGAATTGTTGTGTGAATGGGAAAGTCATATTAAATCATTTTTCCATATTTTGTCTACATTAGATGATGCTAACAATAGATTTCATGTGTAATCCTTCTGAAGTCCCCCCCCCTTATTGTCAACTTCAAAATTTGAACTCTTCTGCCATTTTTGTTTTAGACTGATGACGAACAATGCAGCGAGCTCAAGAGACGGTACATCGCCACACAGGGCCCACTCAACAGCACCATCCTTGACTTCTACCGCATGATCTGGCAGGAGGGCTCAAGGGTCATCATCAACTTGGCTAGAATAACAGAGAGGGGCAAGGTAACGCAGAGAGTTGTTCATGACCTCACCCAGATTTTGTGCTACATATTTTTACATTCATAAAGCTTTCTCTTCAAACTATTCCTGGACTGCCTCAGATTTGCTAGGGAAAGAGCTGAATCTTGGAGGCTGTTAAATGATGAAGGGAACGATTTCTCAGTGCGGAGAATTTTCTGAATTTTTCCTAAAAGGGTCAAGGGACAGATTGTTGCTTCCTTGGGTTATGTTTGAGGTTGAGATGTCCCCATTCCCCAATACAAAAATTGCCTTTTTCAGAGAATCAACATTTTAATATGAGACAGGTACATGCATTACCGTGGATGAAAAACTTGTATATAACAAATTTCTGGTTTAAGAGTACTTTTTCGAGAAAATATTTGCTGCATCAAAGCCAAGATCAAATGTATGAGATTGCGTCTCAATAGACCTCTGGTTGCAAAAATTCACTGACTCAAAAACTTTTACCTAAATAACAAGAATAGGACTTTAAGCTGCTTTTGTGACAGAGCAAAGATAACAAGTTCTCTGAATGATCAGGTTCAAGTTGTTATTTTTTTTAATTGACAAAAGTGGGGATGAGAAAAACTTTATTCATTTAAAAAAGATTTAGCCTTCTTATATTATTGTAATAAAGTGGCTCCTTATCTCTTAAGCCTTTATGAAGTGGCTCCTTTTCTCTTAAGTGTTTAATCCATTCTGACTCTCGTTTGTTCTGATAATGTCTCAAAATGAGCTGCACCCTTACAAAAATATCAAATAAAATCTTTTCAGTGAAATTGTTGTGATACTGTTGTGTCTGTTCAATACTCCCTGACCTCTTCAGATCCAACTCCACATCTACTGGCCAAGCAAAGATGAGGACAAGGTGTACAAATTTGAGGGAGCCCCAGATGCCAACGGCAAGAAGTCTTTCATTTGTCAGTACCGCGTGCGTCTACTCAGTGAAAAGGGGGACCAACCATATGTTCGTCGAGAGATGCTGCTCTCCAAGGAGGATAAAGATGGCAAGGTGGTTATTATTCAAAATATTCCATAGTTAAACCAGAAGCTGCATTGAAAATTTAAAAAATACAATTCTTAAGAAGCATATGATCTTCGGCCTTATGGGAGTTTAAAAAAAATAAAGAAATGTTTGCAGTCTGACTTTAAGTTTGTTTCTATGATTTGAGAAAGTGTGATTAGAAATGTAATGCTATGGGTCTTTTATTTTTATGTCTGTGTAAATAAATTTGTTGCTTTGTGAACATATCTGATTTGTGTGAAGCAAATTTGTTAACTAATTTATACTAAAACTTTGAAATATAATGATAAATGTTAGCCAAGATTGGTGCGTTGATAGATAAATACTGTAGCTTTTCTTTTAACTGATTGTTTTTGTCCGTTTTTATCTTTTTTTCCTGACTGCTGATTTGCGCAGCCACTGGAGGAGCCGCGGAAGATATACCAGTTCCATTACATGGTGTGGCCAGACTACAACGTTCCGGAAGATCCAGGCTCAATGATTGACTTCCTCGAGAGGATCAACAACCTGCTGGACTCTATGCCCAGCCCCGGCCCAGTCATTGTCCACTGCAGGCAAGTCTTAGAACGAAAATTTAAATTAAAAGAAAAGAAATGATCAGAAAACGAAAAAATCATTTACACAAATTTTTTATCTTGTTTATTTGATTATCAAGATGGCTAGCTGCCTTTTATTACACGTTTTTGTAAATAATGTGGGCAAAACTTGGATTTTTTAAGTCTGTAAAATTATATATATATATATATATATATATATATATATATATATATATATATATATATATATATATATATATATATATATATGTTACTCTATTTTGTTAAGTAGGATCTGAATGCTTAGCACCTTAGTTCTGAGGAATGTTTGATTAAGAGTGGTACTAGACAAGAAGATCAAGTTATATGCCAACAGTTCATGTGACCAGTAATAGTGAAATGCATAACAGACTGTGCCTATAAATTGATTGTAGGAGAAAGCGGAGTGAAAAAGGGGTTGGGTGGACTATGTTCCTTTTATACTTTGCATGTACAAATCTCCTGAATCTAAGAAATTGATCAATGTGTGATCACCTTTTCATTTTAGGGGATATCTGATATTTCATCATGCCTCTACTAAAACTTGAAAAGTTTGCATCTTTCAGATTTCAAAGGTTTTAGAGGCCATTTTAAAAATCATGAGGATATTGTTATTCCCCGTCTTGATTTAATGAGTTTAACTTGGTTGTAAGACACTTTATTTCCATTCGAATCATTTTTAATTTGAGTGAAATGCTTAAATTTTTAAAAAAAATGTATTTCAAGTTTCTACAGTAAATTTTGAAACTCGTAGTTTTGCTTTTTTTTATAATTTTTAAGCTATTCATGACATGTATTGTCAATGATTGAGTCGTTTTCTCCACCAATCTTTAGTGCTGGTATCGGCAGGACAGGAACTCTCATTGTGACAGATATGATCATTTTACAGATAAAAGCCTATGGTAAGTCAATAACTGGCAGCACTTCTACAGGTTCATACCTGCTTTTCAGTTCAACAGTATCAGTTTATGATTTGGAGACCACATATCCAATTATTGATGTTGGCGCATGGGATTGTAGGAATAATAATAAATGCAAGCATTTTTTTTATGGCAGCTTGCATAATCATTTTCATCAAATTATGACATCCGCACTGGTCTAGAATACTACATAACAACAAAACCATGGTTGATACTTGTAAGATTTTAAATTTAGATAAAGGTATAAAGAATCTGAAATATTGAATATGGCAGCAAAGGAAAAAATAAGATTTTCTGTTCAGCTTCTCCTGATATGAGATACAAGGCATTTTAAAAACAAGATTTCTCGTAGAATCTCAGAGGACACTAGGTTACTAGGAACTACACAGTGAATTTTTAAAAAAAGTGTACCTCTGTCTCATATCAATGAGTCTGATGACTTTTTCTTAATTTTAGCTTGTCTGGGGGGTTTTTGATGCTCTAGAAAAGTCCATGAATTATAATGTAGAGTAGATGGGCTATATCAAAGGAAAAAAAATGAATCGCCATAATGTTTCTCAACAACTTCTAGGCTTGTCTCGAGAATAAGCTATTTTCTGTCAACTAGATTTTTTTTGTTTTCAAAAGTTGAACTTGAAATCAAATGATGAAAGTTTAGAGTCTTCGGAGAGAGCCTTGATAAGACCATACCTTACTGTATGCTCAACACTTTTCTCCATATACACATGTATATATCTTTGTTTTGATGAAGAATATTGTGCTGATAGGTCTTGGCAATATTTAGAGTTCTTCTTTTAATATAGTTAGATGTTTTAGATGTCATTGATCTGAATTTGGAAATTTTTTTTTTTTTTCATTTTCCTTATACAGGCTTTGTTTGTTTCACTTGTCTAAAAAGATGAATCTCACTACTCCCTTAAGTCAATGCTTCCTATATCGCCCACTGTCACCAGCATGGACCTCTATATTGTGCACATATATGGCCTGTCATCACCTGTTTACTTTCTCTTTCTTGGTGTCTACTTTCTTTCCTTATAACTACCGAAAATCTTGCTGGAAATCTCATGCAAACCTCACTTTCGGTTTAGAGGACACTTTAGACTTTGTTTTGGTTATTTTAGTTTCTTTTCAAACTAGATTTAGATCTACAAAACGCTTCAAAATTGACCGTTTTTGTCCACAATTTTTGGCGATTTCAAGGCCTAGGCTAGATCTAAACTTTGAATAAAGATGGGTGATCACTTGAATCATTTCAAAGATGCGACAAAAAATGTTTATTTTGGTTATCTGCATGTTTATCCTTACGTTTGAGATCGGGAGTCAGATTGTGATGTGGAGATGGTGGTGCATGAAGCGCGATGTTGATGGTGAAAAAATTTAAATAGTGGTCAAGTCAGCCTGAAGTGAAGGAGAAGTCTTAGAAAATTGGTTTTCTGTCATAAAACCTTGTTTTATTAAAAATTCAAGACCTTTCTTTTTTTTTTTTACATTTTTTTTTTGTAATTTTATCTTGTTTTGTTTGATTGTAAAATTTTTTAAAATGTATAGATCTATTTTTTTATACGGAATTACGTCCCTTCTCTTAGGGGCAGGGCTTTACCTGGGGTTGAGTTAAGATATGCAGAAAAATTGAGCAGCTTTAGCTCAACTCCAGTCTCAAAATTTCACAGGGTTTGACTGCGATATCGACATCTTTAAGACCATATTGATGGTGCGCGGCCAGAGGTCTGGGATGGTACAGACTCAGTCGCAGTACCAGTTTGTTTACCTGGCGGTGCAGCGCTACATGGAGATCGAGAGACAGCGCCAGTTAGCCGGACAGGTATGCTCTGACAGACCACACAAATTATCACTCATTGTCTGGACTCAAGAGTTGCCAGCTTTCATCTATTTTAAACATAGAAATCAGAGCATGAAAAAAAAATCCCCAAAAAGCTATTCTACTATAACATACTTCTAGTAAGATATCCTGTTTTGTATATATTGAACCTTGATGATCCCTTTAAGAGAAATTATTGTTTACAATAAAACTTGTAGAGAGGTGTTCTAGTAGGACAAATGGATACATTACATTTTTTTTTCTATCAGGCAATGAAGAAAAGCATGAAATTTTATAATATGCCTTTATATAAGCTGTAATAAATTTTGGATTTTTTTTTTCTGTATGTTTATGCACATACATGCTTCTTTTTTTTGGTTTTCTGAATCTATATAATTTATAAGCAACAATCTTTTCTGATCGCAGTCAGTGCATGTGTTGCACAGCGAAAGAACTGCTTTTCCTCCAATCCTTAAGCAATAGCTTAGTGAAATTCCCTATCACTATCAGGCTCCCATGGGACCAAAGATGCTGCTGTTTAATGTAAACATTCTCTTGTAAATACAAGGCCGATTTCAAATGCTTGATGAGTGTAGTACTTTTCCTATTAAGAAACCTGGCTTCCCACATTTGCCTCCACTCAATTCATAAATTTCTAAACCATTCTTTCTTAACTGTTTGTGTTGGACTACGTTTTTCCATTTTATTTGAAAAATTTGCAATTTCTTGCCTCACATAAGATGAAAAATAGAACTGGAGCTCATCTGTGGAAGAACTGATTTGAAGTAAAGCTGTCGTTCACAACTGAACTGGAACAGATCTTTTTTTTATATTTTTTATATAAACTGCTTTTTAACATCGTGATTTGAAGTAAAGCTGTCGTTCACAACTGAACTGGCACAGATCTTTTTTTTATATTTTTTTTATAAACTGCTTTTTAACATCGTGATTTGAAGTAAAGCTGTCGTTCACAACTGAACTGGAACAGATCTTTTTTTTATATTTTTTTTATAAACTGCTTTTTAACATCGTGATTTGAAGTAAAGCTGTCGTTCACAACTGAACTGGAACAGATCTTTTCATATTTTTTTTATAAACTCCTTTTTAACATCGTGATTTGAAGTAAAGCTGTCGTTCACAACTGAACTGGAACAGATCTTTTTTATATATATTTTTTTATAAACTGCTTTTTAACATCGTGATTTGAAGTAAAGCTGTCGTTCACAACTGAACTGGAACAGATATTTTTTTTATAAACTGCTTTTTAACATCGTGATTTGAAGTAAAGCTGTCGTTCACAACTGAACTGGAACAGATCTTTTTTTTACATTTTTTTTTTTTATAAACTGCCTTTTAACATCGTGATTTGAAGCAATACCCAGAACTCCCATTTTTAAAGGACTGTCAAGTCAAAAAGGCCAGTCAAATTAACTGCAAGCAAAGGGTGGAATATCCTGAATGAAATGCTTATCATATAATCCATGCCTTTCAATCATCAATCTTCAAATGACGCAAGATTCTCTTGTTTCATCTGCAGAAGGGGGCAGGTCGAGAATACACCAACATCAAGTATGCCACAGGGGCTGTAGAGGCAGTGAAACAACGAAGCCATCAGGCCTCCCACTCCCAGACTGCCCAGAGTGTGCCGCCTCCCATACCCCACTCTGTGGCTCGCAGGAGAGAGGTCAAGTGAGTCTTGGCTTGCAGTAACGCTATGTTCAAACCTTATGTGTTATTTTTCATGAGACATGAGCATTCAGTTCAGCTGAACAATGTCTTATATGGGGGTTTGTCTCAGTCATACCCCCTGCCAGAGAATCTTAAATAGAGCTTAGCATTAATTAATAGTGTTAAGTCACACTAGTAGTAGAAATCTTGCAGCGGCAAATGTGTGTCCCTGCAGTCCTCCATATGACGGATCTAGTTGAAAATGTGAGACAGCTAGAATGAATCAGGCTTAAATCAAAACTTATTGGTACAATGTAAAACTTACTTAAAGTCAATGGTCTGTCCTTTGAGAGGAGCAGAAATTAAAGGATTCCAAGATATACTGTAATTAAATATTTTGAAAACAGGTCATCAAATAACCAAATTCCAAATGGGCCCTAGCTCAAAACAGATATGCTCAAGTTTGACTTCTGCCAGAGTTCCCCTAGATGCCTCAAAAATAATGAAAAGTAATATTGATTGTTCCTGGTCTAAGGCCTGCACTTTCAATCTGATTGTATGGTCCTTGCATAACACTTGCAGAGAAACTCAATGGCTTGAGAATTTTAGTTTATTCTTTAGGTCTACATTATTTATTACCTTATTTCTGGTTAGTACATTGAAGGCAGCTATTTTTTCTTAATTTACACATAATCAATGACTCTTGATTTTTTCATGTTCAAATTTGCACTGCAGACCCCAGAATGTTTTCTTCGTTATTCTATGCTTTTTTTTTTATTACACTGCATCAAAAAACTATATTATATTCTCCTGTCTCTTTGTACCATTTCTTATTTTTTTGGGGTCATGCAAGTATTTTTGGACAAGGAAAAACAGAACACTAAATTGGAAGAAAATGATGGGATTTTTGCGAGTGCCTCAGAAAAAAGTGAAATTTTCTTCTTTGGCAGGTTGCCACCAGACGATTCATCGACAGCGTACCAGAATCTTGGCGCCTTAGACACATCCTGAGTCTTCCTAGTCTTGTCATGCAAATCATTCTCCGATCTCTCCGGGCTGCTGTTAATGTGTTATTGTTGAATCATCAACCTACATAGTTCCTGTCTGCTAATTTAGTTAGGCTTAGATTTCTCCCAGCTAAACATTTGTTAGTACTCTCAGATGTGCCTCAGACTTTGATTCTTAAAAGGTTTAGACCCTCTAAGCTTTATTATATCTGAAGTGGACCATCTTAACATCAATTTTTTTTATCCAGATTGCATCATTTCCAAATATTTAAATGATTTTTAAGGACACCAAATTTTATTGATTGAAATCTTGATTTTATTGAGGCTAAGTCATCTATTATAAATGAGTACGAAAGAAAAATCTAGAGTTTCTGCCATTCTGGCTATAAAGAAGGTAAGATACATGGAACAATTGTAGAAACCTTTAGCTCTGCTATCTGAACGAAGAATGATATGATTTTTTGATCCCCTTTTTTTTCTAATCCCATGTTGGGTCTGTTGTTAAACACATTAATGCTGTGTTAAGATGTCCATCTCTCCTCAAGAGATTTTTGCACCAAAACATAATTACACAGGTGATGAAGCAGATCTGAGAGAGTTCATACGAATGTTCTGTAGTTTTGGAAGTTTCCAAGACCCTGTGCAGAATTATGTCAGTTTCACTTAACCCTTGATCACGCAGATGCAACATGCCGACAGAATACTGAGTATGGGGCCATACTGGGTTTGAAGCAGGGGGGGCACTGAGACTTAATGATGTCAAGGGTTGTTTGTTTCCCACATGTGTTGCCAAGTACATGAATCCAGTCAATAGATCACAAAGTTATTAGATTTCTGAGTTGCACATTGCTGCAGAATGAATTAATGAAACCAGGAGCTTTACAAAAATCTCTCTATATTTATTGAAATTTTACAGGGAAATTTCTCTCTGACTCTCTGTATTCATCAAATTCTGTGTCTTTGAAATGCTGTGATATCTAAATTTTCCAAGTTATTTTCCTGTCAGAGGTGATGGTTTTGAGGAGGTAATAGGTAATCATGAAAAATAATTGAAAAAAAAAAACCAACAAAGAAACAAAAAACAACAGTGCAGTGCAGTCTCTAAAAGGTTTGCAAAAATGTTGATAAAATACTAAGAAAAGACTGTGAGAGGTTTTGGCTTTTTCTGTTTTAGGAATTTCTTTTGCGGTGGTTATGACAAGCAAAATCTTAAGGTTGGTCTTGAGAACTGTATTTTCAGGATAGAATTTAGATTCTGTGGATTCATGAAATTGAAACTCTCCTTTGGGAAAAAAAATAATCACAAAAGCATCTAAATTTTCTAATGCTTTTTTTTTTTTTGTAATTTTCACATGATGTTTAAAAGCAAAAAACAAAACAAAACAAAGCATGTTTGATGAATACCTGTGATCCTCCTTTTACCCACCTCCCAGGTGAGGGGTGCCATCTTGCATCTTACTGCATTTGACCTGCCTCAGACATATTGCTTTCTGGAAAATTTCTGGAATTATTCCCACCTCTAGGTGACTGATTCAAATTTTAGGTAGGACAAAGATTTTTTTTAGGATTTTAGTCTTGAGAACATCTGTCTCTGCATAAGCTACCAACTGCTCTTGAGATATGCATTGCAGAATAATACACTTGTTCAGGTGGTGATGGTTTGTTGATATTGTCGAAGAGATCCAAGATGAAAATTTTGCCTCTCCTTTAATGAAACATACTGAAGCTTTAGTCCTTGAACAAATATTATAATTATGTCACTGTAATTTTTTATTTTATTTTTTTTTTTTTTTTTTGTTAGGGTCTTTCAACAACTGTACAGTATTTTTGTAATGATTCTCAGTTTATTGCCCATGCCAATACTAAATTTTTCATAAAGATATTTAGTCTGAACAGTATTCTTGTGGCAGCGTAACCTATTTTTGTATTGTGAAGATTATGATTTGATTGCTTTTGCTTCGACAATGTTTTTTTTTTCTATTTCATGTATCATTCCTCTAGTTCTTCAATTCATGTATTCCTTCCTTTATCTGACAATGCTAAGCAAAGGAGGGTAAAATGTTGTTATGTTTTAAAAAGCAATAGCTGTATTTTTGGCTTTCATCAGAAATGCAGTTTTGAATGCCTTGTACAAATTGAAACAATACAGAACTCTCTCATGTAACCTTGCTTCTCCTTCAGCCATCAGGGAGATGCAGTCAATAAATGTTTACCTTTTTTTTTTTTATTTAGTCTGACATATTGAGAGAAAAAGATGAAGCTGTACCTGATTACCCAGTCTCAAAAATTGTACTGGAGAGTAAAAAAAAGTTCTGAAGTGTGATACAAAATAAAAAATGCACCTCTTCATATGTTTCATATTTTGCATGCCCTAACTTTGTGGCCTTCAAGACAGACTCTTGCCTGCCAAATGTAGGGGCAAATGCCTTGAGTGCCGTATATTGAAACAAAGACTGAGTGATCACCAATAATTCGACAAGCTAGCAGTAGCCATATGTAAGTAGATAACAATGCTTAAGCTTATGATGTGCTACTGCAAGTCTCACTACATATTTATTGTTTCTGATGCCAACTGCAAATCAGTGTTACGGTGGGGAAAGTTGTTGCGGTAAATTTATTCTCTCAAGTCGTAATTAAAGATACTCGCAAGAATAAAGGGGGATAGCAAGAAGCATCGCTCAGGCTTGAGATTCGCAAATGATAAAAATATGCGAGCCATTTATAACATTTATTTCCCCTCTAAAATCCTTTTTTTTTAAATCTATTAAAAGTGGTAAACTTTGAAATTAAAAAAAAAAATTAGTCCTCACTCATATCTATAAGTAGCTTTTCCTTGGCCCGCTCTGGGTAGTATGCAGTCCTGGCTGCTAATGCTATTTATTTGTTGATACATGTATTTATTCAGCCTGTAACACAAACTTAAGTATTGTGAAAACAGAACTTGCAATCTGGCTTCAGAATGGCAAAAACTGGTGCTTTAGTTCTATCATTTATGCCCTTGAAAAAATGGACGTCTGTGGAGTCCTCTTGCATGACTTTAGCGTATGAATCTTCATATAAATTTGTCCTATAGTTTTGTGTGTTGCTGTCACAGGCATATCCTCATATGCTCGAATAATTGATCATGGAATGAGTGAACTGCTAAGCAGGTCAACTAGAATTCAGATTAAGAAACAATAAATATTGACTTAAGCCTTTGATCAGGCGACCTAATGGAAACATATTGCCCTTGTTGTGGTATCCAATAATACATGTTAGAGATTTATCTTGAAGCTAGTAGTGAAAAACTTTGAGGTTTATTGGCAACTTGACATTCTCAAGGGCCAAATTTTTGTTTCTACATCATATAAATTTTCAAAGCCAAAAAAAAAAACAAACAACGCCTTGAAAGTCCTTTTAAAAACCTATGGTTAATTTAAATGAGATGGCATGTCTACAAATATGGAAGAGATACATTTTTTTTTGTCTATTTTTTTCCAGTTCTTTTCTCATCTATGTAAAGGGTTAAAAAGCTGTAGAAGAATCCTGGTTGCTTTTAATGTTAGAAAACTTACCTGCAGTTCCGTGAGGTATTCCGTAATAATCCATGGCCTTATGTCAGCTATCACTATCAGTGCCTCATCTTGCTGCTGAACGCTCATTCTTACTTCAACCTCAAATGTTTAGTAACCAAAACCGACTCTCAAGCCTGCCAAAAGTGTGCTAAACCTAAATTATGTAAGGTAATTAATTGATCCACACATGACACGGACTACACTACCAGCAATTCATATCATAAATAATTTACTAGATGCAAGTGAACCTGGCTTTTCAACAGCTTACATAAATACTTCCCCAAAGCAAAACATAGATAGGGAGAGCAAATGTTAAAAAAAGTTAGCTACGCTCTGAACAAGTGACAATTCTGTGGCAAGTGACTTTCTCATAGTCACATACACACTGCTCTGACACACTAAGCAGGTCGCGTCTTATTCTCTACCATGGTATTGTTTTTTAAAGTTAATTTTTTTATCATGATATGAATTTTGTAAAAGATGTGTGTAAAGTGAATTAGTTTCTTCGTAGCCCATTTTTAATATCTTGCCTTCCATTGATTCAATCTTCTGGTATCTCTTTTCTTTTAGTTTTATTGATTCAATCTTCTCTTATCTCTTCTCTTTTATTGATTCAATCTTCTCTTACCTCTTTTATTGATTCAATCTTCTCTTATCTCTTCTCTTTTATTGATTCAATCTTCTCTTACCTCTTTTATTGATTCAATCTTCTCTTATCTCTTCTTTTATTGATCCAATCTTTATTAGGCAGACTCAGTCTACTGTCCATTAAAATTAGTTTGCACAAAACTGATACACTCAAAGTCTCATAATTTCTAAGGAAATTCATCTTTCAGATGCAGACAATGAATCACTTTTCTTTTCTTATTCCTTTTTTTTTTAGGACTGTAGTTTTACCAGATTTTTTTTTTGAGTTTGCTTTTATGGGTTTTTTTTTTTCACATGGTTATGTTAAAAATCAGAAAACCGTAGTTGATTAAAACATATTAATACTTTCTATAGGTAAATTTTAATGTAAGTGGAATCCTATTGTTTATTCATTCTTCTCTTAATTTTGTGAACTGGTTTTATGAAATGGAAGTATGAAAGTGTGCAAGCTGTGAAATACCTAGACAATATATTTTTGGATGATTTGTGCTCAAACACTGACAAAAATATAAGGATCATATGAACTTTTTTGTCTCCATTGAAAAAAAAATTGATCAGAAATCTACTTATTTTAATATTTGTTTTAATTGAATATTCAACTTTGTATACGTGTAGAAGCACATTTTTTGAAGTTTCTGTTAATTTCTTTATTCGACATATACTTATTATTTTAAGAACATTGGAGGTATATTGTATATCAATTGTTATGTTTTCTTTATCAAATTATTTGCTTGAATCAACAGCTGTGGGTATCAGCAGTTGATGCACACTTTCTTTTCTAGCTTATGTTTGTTTCTACACATGAATATCTGTAGGTGTGCAGCTTCCACCAAATGTTTTGTTGTAAATACTTACCTTCTGCATCATGCTCATTTTCGATTGGTTGGAAGCCATAAGAATTTGTGTTTAAAATTCCTTGGTAAATTCACCAAATAGTATCAGAATTTTTGTTCCTTTGTTCATATACCATGCGTACATAGCTGGTCTAACTTTTTATTTTGTTCTTGAGTTGTTCTTCTTAAAAGATGTTTATAACATTTTGTTGAGTTTAAGGTTTTGGAATCTTGTTAAAAAAGACAGAATCTATTTTCTGTTAATCACATGATTTCTCTTGACGAGGTAAACAATTGACATTGCTTAGACTAAGCGAAGACCCTACATATACAATATAACTGATGCAAATAGTTCACATAGACTTTGTCTTTGTAAAATAAAACTAGTAGTCTTATGTGAGCTAATATCCTGATCAACCACAGTAAACTTAAATCCTCTGTGGTGCTTTTATGCTTGTCCCTTTCATTCGAAACCTCTTATGTGACTGAGTGCTTGTATCTGTGTGTTAGAGAGAGGGAGAGAGAGAGAGAGAGAGAGAGAGAGAGAGAGAGAGAGAGAGAGAGAGAGAGAGAGAGAGAGAGAGAGAGAGAGAGAGAGAGAGAGAGAGAGAGAGAGAGAGAGAGAGAGAGAGAGAGAGAGAGAGAGAGAGAGAGAGAGAGAGAGAGAGAGAGAGAGAGAGAGAGAGAGAGAGAGAGAGAGAGAGAGAGAGAGAGAGAGAGAGAGAGAGAGAGAGAGACAGAGAGAGAGAGAGAGAGAGAGAGAGAGAGAGAGAGAGAGAGAGAGAGAGAGAGAGAGAGAGAGAGAGAGAGAGAGAGAGAGAGAGAGAGAGAGAGAGAGAGAGAGAGAGAGAGAGAGAGAGAGACAGAGAGAGAGAGAGGGAGAGAGAGAGAGAGAGAGAGAGAGAGAGAGAGAGAGAGAGAGAGAGAGAGAGAGAGAGAGAGAGAGAGAGAGAGAGAGAGAGAGAGAGAGAGAGAGAGAGAGAGAGAGAGAGAGAGAGACAGAGATTCTTCCCTTCCCTCATACATGTAATTAAATGAACTGAATAACTTGCTTGTATGTTTAAGAAAGAGGTAAAAAGAGGAAACTATCGGCTTTATTTCATGCATCCATGTATAATATGCTTGTGTGCAGGCAACAGGATCTTTGATTTGGCTTAAACTTTTTATTGCCATGTTTGACAAATCATGACTTGAAGTTGAAAATAAATGTTACACAATTTATTTATTTGACCTAACAATAGAAACTTGTTATTCTCAGGTCAGGAAATATTGACCTTAAAAATAATTTTAGTACAACTCATTTTGTTGTACAAAATGTAACTCTGAAAGTTTGGTGAGTAAATCAAAAATTTTTTTTTTCTAATTTTGCACATTTTCATGTATCCTGCATTCTTTTAAATAAAACAGGTTTGGCAAAATGGGAAAACTGTAAGCAAAAATATGTTGAAAATGGAAGGATTAGAGCATCCTCTTCTTATAGCCAAGCACCATCACATATATAATCAGCACATATTTCTAGATCTTCTTTTGTGGCCCCTCATTCATGTCCATATGAATTTTAAGCTTGTGTAATATATGCCTTCATTAGAATATATAATTATATAATTATTTCCTTATTTTTCTAAGTTTTCTCTTTGTATTCTGCTCTTTTTGCATATTTTTTCCTCATATGGAAACACACTTTGACAAGAATGCTCTCAAACAATTATGTAAAAGATCTTCAGAGGACGTGCGAATGGAGAAAAGATGGGAAAATGGATGGGCTTTAAAGGGAGCACAAGACTGAAACAAGTTTGAGATGATCTCTTTGAGGCTAATAGTATTGATAGGAATCTGGTTCTAACTTGTTAAATGTCTCCCAAGTCTATCTCAGAATCTTGGAGAGGGCAAGGCGTAGGACGTTCACATACTTTTCATGGGGCGGGAAGGACATTTTCTTGTTTCTGTCCACTTCCCTGTGGCTGACTTCATGGTTGAATGACTGGTATATATATAACTGAATTTATTGACTTCATGGTTGAATGACTGGTGTATATACATTGAGTTCATTGATTTCATTTCTTTTTCCTGCTTTATTTATTTTTTTAACAAATTTCACAAAAATTGACACTTTTGCTCCAAGCATGCATACATGTTGACTTATGTTTATATAAAAATGGCTATACCATCATGGTCTACTACTATACTTTTACTAGGTGATATGAATATCTGTGACTGTTCTGTACGTAATCTCTCAACAACAAAAACATTTTCTGAAATAAAAAAGGTCTCTGATGCTAACATATTGCCTGGGTACCTTGCTCTTTTATTTTTGTTGTTTAAAAAAAAATTGTTTTAGGGTGACCAGTGACCAATACAAGAAAGTCGGTGATTTTCTGTTTTGATTTTCACTTTTTTTTTTGTCTCACTAGAACATTCTAAAAGATTAAAGAGGCCATAATGATTTTTGGTAGCAAACTGGAATGAGATGCAGGTAGATCTTATATGATTATAATGAATCTTATTATCAGCCGATTTCTTTGAATATTTAAACCAAAAGAAAACCTTTAAACAATCTGGACAATATTATTGGTGGTTCTTTCCACTCCCTTTTTTCCCTAGAAAATTGCAAAATAAAATTCTAGCAAAAGGAACCAATAAATATACTGTAAGATACTAAGAACTAAAACAATTAACCATCTACACAAAATTCCCTTCAACCATTTGGGGAGATTCGAGCCTTTGAAAATGAGATGTTTTTGATACAAATTGCACACCAGAAGGGGATCCAGCCCTTTCTGCAATTCAGACAAGCCCCGTGTAGGGATGAGACCCTAGAGTTGAATCATCTTATGATGGCATGGGTGCCCAAGAATGTCCACACCAGATATCAGGGGGAATATATATGACCCATGACCACCAGCACTCCAAAACAAGATCTTTATCTGTCAGTGATACAGATTTTAAGCATAGACGTATGATCTAAATAGGACTATAGACTTCTTCAAACCCTAAAATTTTAAAATTAAATGCGGCCAAGGGAACCGACTCTATGCACTGTTCTTTTACAATTATTACACAGTTCCTCTCAATAATTTTAAAAAGCAATTACCATTGAAAATGACATCTACATTGCTATAAACTTAAAGTGAATGTTGAAGTGGAGCTTTGTGAAAAGTTGTGAAGCATTGTAAAAAAAAATAGAGAGCAGCTTCAAAATGTACAAAACGTGAGCTTTCAGCTTTATGCCTTTGTCAGACACAAAAACAAGGACAACAAACCACGCACGTATATTCAGTACTTTACAAGGCATTTCAGAGCCACCTGAGAAAAGGATTAATGTTTATTTGGAAGCACAGTCAGAGTGATCGATAACACAATGGTTTTGATCAAAGCTTATCAACTATCAATGTAGCAATTTAAAATATGTACTGTATGCCAGTCAGCATGTGATGAGTTTCTATGTGTGTAGCAATTTAAAATATGTACTGTATGCCAGTCAGCATGTGATGAGTTTCTATGTGTGTAGCAATTTAAAATATGTACTGTATGCCAGTCAGCATGTGATGAGTTTCTATGTGTGTAGCAATTTAAAATATGTACTGTATGCCAGTCAGCATGTGATGAGTTTCTTATTCCACACTTTGCTTGCCACTGCTTTATTTATAGAGCCATTTCGATAGATATAAGCTGTATATGTTAATACTAAAAAAAAAAAGTTTTCACATGCAAGTGTAGAACTGAAGATTTTATGAGACAAAAGCAAATCATTTGGATTCAAACCTCTGATATATTTTAGATGACTTTAGGTATATCAGTAGTTTGAAACGAGCATGAAAAATCATTGTTACAACATTACAAAAAAAAAATAAATAATAGTATAATAACTTTGAGAGGTTTCTAATTTCACTGGAAAATTTATTGCATCATCTAAAAGAAGCTTATGAAAATAATAATAGCTTCAGAAAAATATTTAACCAAGAAACTGTAACATATTCCCAAAGTTAAACGTAGTTAAAAAAAAAATGGAACATCAATAGTTCGAGGAATTATCGCATGAATCATGATATATATGTATACAATATATACATGTATATATACAAGCATGACTGCCCTTTCAATTAAACACTTGAGGAAAACATCTACACTGAATTTCATAGCAATATCAAATTTATGTCTTCCATACAGAATCTTGAGGTATTTAAAGTCTTCTCATAATTATGGCTCCAAGAAGACAATCTTTCTGTTATATACAAGTTTATAAATGAAGTAGAGATCTCTATCAAAATAAATATGTACTCAATGTAACAAGCAACCTCAAGTGAAAAGTGATCTAAATAGAAAAAAAAAAACAACCAAGAAAACACAGTCATTATTCATAAAAGTTTTGTTCAGTCTCTGTCTTCACTTAGCCCGAACACTGGTCTTGACAGTGTCTTCTGTAGATATTATGATCTGCAAGGAGAAGTCATGGGGTGATATCCTTATTTTAAGAAAAAAGACTTATCCAAAGTTTATTGAGAATGACAAGCTAGAAAAAGTATTTTTCCTTTGTTTCAGACAAGCTATTGCAATGTCAGAATCTAGAGCATTCTAATGTGGTGCACTAGGAATCAGCAACAAGCCTGTCAACTAGATTGTCTAATAAATTCAGAAAGAAACATATTTATTACATTAAATGAACATGTTCTGCAAAACTATCAGAATATTGGATTTTTTAACTTTTTAAAGTGAACAACATAATAGTAACTCATTAATTCAGTAATGACTGTAATAATTATTGAACTAGTCAGTCTATATTCAATTACAACTTTCTAAAAACTAGATGTAGCTTATTAATTCTCCTGAATATTTTAAGAAACCTGTGCTAGACTTTAAAAATACCACATATACATCAATCATTTTCATCCTGATTTTTGGAAACAGTTTTTGACTTTGTTCTTGATTTCTTTGACGTCTCTTTCTGGACACTCTGCTCCTCAATCAGACAATTCAAGTGTTGAAGCTGTTAGTATGAAAAGACGAGGGCGAAAAATGGAATCAGAAATTGCGCCAGTAAATGAGCAATACTATTGTTCAAATTTTTAAACCAAACCAAGCAATATACAATGCAGAAGCAGCTATTATGTTTCAAAGGTGAAGATCATCATTAAAGTTTTTTGGCTCTTTTAATTGCACTGTATCACTAAGATAATGTTCATAAACCTGACAAGCCTGTTGTTTTAGCTAGTTTTAAACAGCTGACCTTTTATGCAGTTTTTGCGATGATAAATCCTAAAACAACCTTGATAAAAACAGAAATTTGAAACTCTACACAGAATAAGATATCATTGTTTCTGACCAAAGTGATTGTGCCCCTTGTCATGGCGAATCATTGGGCTGAGTCATAGGCTGATATACTATAGGAAAGTATTGTGCTGGTATCAATTATCTACCTTGATTTGAATGTCAAAATAATTGTGCATCGATTCCCAAAATTCAACTGCAAAGACTGCCTGCTCAGTTTGCTGTCTCGATCCTTTTTGTGGAAGTTAAGTGTCAACTTTCACACTTTCTCTTCTTAACTTTTGCACAGCAAATTGTTCCACTTATAAAAAACGCTACATTTGTAGACTGATTCTGATAAACAACATGAAGTCAATATAGGATGTTTGCTGGTTTCTCCAACAATAAGTAGAAAGTCTATCATACAAATTCATGGTTTAAAGAAAAATCAAGACAGTGTTATATAATTTTGGAAGAAAAGTCTGTTAAGAGGTATCAGAGACTTTTTTCTGAGCTCTCAAATAGCGTTAACACCTTGTTTGAGCCATATATCATCATATCTATGCACAAGACGTCTCAACTCAAACTTATTCTTAAGCCATCATTATCATGAATAGTCACAATTCAAAGACAAATATGTTTAAAAATAAAGTATGATATCCAAAGCAGTATTACAGGTGAATTATTAATAATAT
Source organism: Elysia crispata (assembly GCA_033675545.1). Lineage (NCBI taxonomy): Eukaryota > Metazoa > Mollusca > Gastropoda > Plakobranchidae > Elysia > Elysia crispata. Next base: position 80,671 of record JAWDGP010002280.1, read on the forward strand.
TGATGGTGGTAAAAACTTGAAGTACATTGAAAATAAAAATAATATTAATATCAACAATGAGAATATTTCAATAAGTAAATTATGCATTTTAAGAAAAAAAAAAACGTTTCGTATCTCAGAACATACCAGTGCTGGATTTCTCCTAGCTAAAAGCCTCACATCATCTACACTGATATTTGTGCGCTTTGCATGCCTGAAAGGGAACAACAGAGAAAGAAAATAAAATGTAAAACTTTTTAGAATCAGCAAGCTTTTGCTAAAGAATCGTAAAGGATTATTTCTGTGTAGAATATAATTATAATATACCTGTAGCAATAAGAACAGGATAATTGTGTACAGTTTGATACACAATTAAAAAAAAACAAACTCTATCACAAGTCTCCAGGGATGGTTAAGCTACCTACAAACTTTATTCTTAAAAAAAAAAAAAGAATGGTTTAAAATAAAACGGTGCAAAAAACGTATCTGCATCTGCATCTACAGTCCAAACAATGCAAAGGGAAATTGAAGTAAATCTCACATGCACATCTTAGCTTCTTTTGTGAATGGCTCTTTATTATCTCTCACAATTACAATCCATTTTTATTCATAGAATTTCTAGAAATCTGACTAAAATATGCCAGACAAAAACTGATGATTTCTAGAACCAGAGTAAAGGCATGGAGAACAGACTGAAACTCACAAACTAGAATCTAGAGATATAAGACCAATCCACCAGCACAAAATTACATAAGATTTCCCATTAAACATCTAGAATATTCATATGCACATTAACACTACGTTAAAGTTAGAAAAAAATATGTATATTAGTTTATGACAAAACCTGTCTGATATGAATGCAGACTGAAATAGAGAGGGCTAATTTTGATTTCATTTTCATACAACTGTTATATTGTGTTTCAATATTGACAAGAATTGAGTGTCAATTTGGTCAAGAATCTTCTTATGACATTTTGAACTCTTTTCTATTCGATTTCTTACCTTGCTGGTTGATTGTTACAAAGATCCCCTCCAGCTTTTTTAATTAGTTTTATTGAATGATAGTTTGAAGCAGTTTTTCTGTATGTTTATGTTTTATATAAAAAATATTAACAAACAAGAAAAAACATGATACATGAACTTAAGCTTGAAATTTTAAAATAATAGTATTGCCAATTTTAAAAGGTAAGACATGAGAGAGATTTTTTTCCTGCCCTTTGTGAAAATAATATTCATGTAAGATGAAGAGACAAATTCGCCCACATAGGTTTATCCTACATGCAAAATCCAGCTTCCTTCTTAAGTCCTGGGTTTGGGCCACACTCACTTGGCAAAGTTCTCCAAATCAAGGGCATAGCATTGCACCTGTTGATTGAGACTCTCCGACAACGTCGCCAACACTTGGGGACTTATGCTGACTTCCATCTCATCCTGCACCTCTCGAGATATCTGCTTGATGGTGAAATACATGGCTGCTTTCAGTTGCTGCAGAAAAAAGAAAAATTGTACTGAAAAACAAGCTCTTAGTTTACAGTGGAATCCACGTGAAGTCAACACTACACTGCGGTCCTGTATTTCACCTTCTTCGTTTAAGTAACTGATATTCTGATAAAGGCAACAGCTTGGGGACATTTTTGCTTAAATTAAACACTCATGGTGGATAGGAAAAGGTGAAACCTATAAAAGCGGGGATGCGTGGGGGAGATATAGCTCTTTGTTTAATAACCTGACACGTTGGTAAGTCACTGTGTATTACGAGCATGCTTAACAAAGCCTAGCTAGGTTAGAGTGGTCTTGCGCAGTTGGTGACAGCAAAGTGACAGTAACAAAAAAGTATGCATAGGGCGTGGGCGGGATGGAGTCTGGGTTGCCTAGATCTAGATTTAACTTACCGTTGGCTCGCATCATGAGTGTCAAACAGTGCATTGCTTTCTCTCCACCTCTGCTCGCCTTAACTATAAGCATTCTTTTCAGTCTCTAATAATGCTAAACAATTTTTTTAAAATAAAGTCATTCTTTTTTCTGGTGCAAATAGAACGAAAATAATGATGGTCCCAAACCCAAACTAAAAGAGAGTAAAGCTGAAAAAAATAGAGCAGAAATTTTAGGTGTGCATGCATATTTTGTGTGTAGTACATGAAGTTGTTCAAAGGAACCTCTTTTCACTTTGTGTGGTTTCTCTTTACCTAAAAAACTTATACATTGCATGGATAAGTAACGAAATAGCGACACTGCAATGGGAAACCAGCATCATAATTAACAAAAGGGAGACCGTATGTTGAAATAACATAATTTTTAGACTTGTTTCCTGGAAATGGATAAAGTCAACTTTGCTTAAATTCAAAACTTTTTGGGGGGCTCAATGTGATGACTTAGCGGATTCCACTGTATTTGATTCCATAGAAGAAAAAAAATCAGCCCTGGAATGAAGTCTAGAGCAAAAATCCTAATTGTAAAAGGATTTTAAAGCTTAAAAAAAATCAACAGCAAAAGACATTAAAGATGAAATTTCCTAAAAATAATACAAAACAAGTAAATCAACTTAATGTCAAAAGTTGAAATAAACAGATTTAATAATGGAAAAAAAAAATGAGTTTGGGAGATGACACTTAAAACCACATGTCTAACAAGTATTGCTTTATATATAAGAAAATAACAAAATCAACAAAGTTGGATCTATATGCTCAACGTACTTGCTCCTTTTCCAACTGATCATAGTCTGCACCTGCCATGGTTGTTTAATGTTTCTCAATAGATTCTGCACAAACACAAATCTGTATAGAGTAAAAACACAATTTTTAAAGGGAAATATGAGTAAGTACTTTTACTCCTCAGAATCATAACTGCACAATGCTATCATGTTACTCATTGTCTCCAGCGAGGCACTGACTAATATAAATATAAATGTCTTTTTCATCACTGAAAGTGCAAAAAGCATTAAAACTTCATTTGTTTCTGATTTTTTTTACCTTTCAATTTTAGAGAATATAATTGAATATAAAAGTTCTTATCATCCTAATTTCCTTGAAATTTCCTGAATGTTAATAAATGTTCAAAAACATAAACTTGCCTTTAGGAAATTTAAAGCATTTTGATTTTCAGAATTTTATACAAAAGTGCATAACTATAATTGTAAAAGTGCTGTGCAAAGTTTGAGATACAAAAAAACAAAGTCATTAAAAATCTATGGTGTGAAGGCCTTGATAGATAGAAAATTAAAAGGGAACCATTTCTAGATTTGTCTTTTTAAAATCTAGCTAATCCATCTTGGATTTAAGTTTTAATCCAATGTACCCCTTACCTAGAAAGACTGGAGACTTCAGCGTCAATCGGTAATCTAGATCTAGATTCTACATCATTTAAATTCTAGCTTGGTTAATTGAGATTGTATCTATCGTCTAGATCTATATCTTAAAAGACACTACACCTGGATATCTGTCTAGATTTCTTCTATTTTGCAGTCTTGACTAAAGCTAGATAAGATCTAGATCTAGATCCAGATCTTAAGAGATGTGACCTAAATCTAAATAAGGTTTGCCCAAGGAAACGTGTATAGGAAAGAGTTCCTTTTAGGTACGGACTAATTTACACACCAAAGAGGGCTTCGTTTGATCGGGACCATAGAAAAAGATTGGGCTTGGTTTTTGCTTGGGGTTAGATAAAGAAGAAAAATTAATTTGTTTCAGCTCTGTCTCTTATCTAATTTATACCTTTCTCCTGGCTTTCTTATCTGTAAAAAACCGTCCGTACCTAAGAGAAACTCTTTCCCGAGTATAGTTCTGTAAAGATTAGCATTATTGGTAGATAACCTTCATAAACATAAATTCAATTTTCGTGTATACAAACTCTTCTTACCTTTGACAAGATTTAGCTGTAAGACGTTTTGATAGAAACGAAAGTACATGTAAATCTCTTCTTAGAAAATCCCGCTGTAACTGATCCGGAAGACGGAAGTCGGATATTGAGCGCGTGAACTGGGCAAAGAGCGCTCGATCGAGTGCAATTATTATGCCAATCGAGTTCGTTTAGGGCCTATGTCTGATCTAAAGAAAAATAAAAGGAAAACCAAACAACCAAACAGCAACAACAAAAACCCATTCGCCGTCATTTAATATTCAAAGATGTATTGATTAGGCTTTTGTTTCTGATTTTTATAGATATTTCTATCATACAAGATAGGTGTCTCCTTGTCTCAACTTTCCTTCATCTCAAAGGCTACCTGTGGGCTTACCGCACCGACATGTAACCCTCCCAGTCAACTTTTCACCTGCTGCTGTTTAGGTGTGTAGTCCATGCGTTTGCATTTTTTTTTTAAATGGGTGCTTGTGAAGGCTGCTAAAAAGTTTTATCCAAGGGATTTTGCTTTATATTTGTAAAAAATGTATCGATTATCAGGCTGTGGTCTCTACATAAATAAATAAAGAAAGAAAGAAAAGAAAAGAAGAAAAAATCTCTGTGGGCGTTCATTTATCTCAGTTAATAATCCGAAAAACCAGTTCCTTTTGCACGACTGTGGCGGGAGAAAAGTTGTTTCAGGCTCATTTAAAAAGGTTAAAACCTTTATTCAGCATCCTCATAAATGATCAGACAAAGCATTTCAAGCTAGCGCCAAACCATATGAAACGAATGTACAGTCAAGACTAGGCGTAGCGATTCACCCCACGTGTCTTGATTAAAATGTGGTTCATACCACAAACTAGAGGATGCTCCTTTTCTGTGGTTCCCACTCGCTTGATAACACCACACTACAAACTAGAGGATGCTCCTTTTCTGTGGTCCCCACTCGCTTGATAACACCACACTACAAACTAGAGGATGCTACTTTTCTGTGGTTCCTACTCGCTTGATAACACCACACTACAAACTAGAGGATGCTCCTTTTCTGTGGTTCCTACTCGCTTGATAACACCACACTACAAACTAGAGGATGCTCCTTTTCTGTGGTCCCCATTCGCTTGATAACACCACACTACAAACTAGAGAATGCTCCTTTTCTGTGGTTCCTAGTCGCTTGATAACACCACACTATAAACTAGAGGATGCTCCTTTTCTGTGGTTCCTACTCGCTTGATAACACCACACTACAAACTAGAGGATGCTCCTTTTCTGTGGTCCCCACTCGCTTGATAACACCACACTACAAACTAGAGGATGCTCCTTTTCTGTGGTTCCTACTCGCTTGATAACACCACACTATAAACCAGAGGATGCTCCTTTTCTGTGGTTCCTACTCGCTTGATAACACCACACTACAAACTAGAGGATGCTCCTTTTCTGTGGTTCCTACTCGCTTGATAACACCACACTACAAACTAGAGAATGCTCCTTTTCTGTGGTTCCTAGTCGCTTGATAACACCACACTATAAACTAGAGGATGCTCCTTTTCTGTGGTTCCTACTCGCTTGATAACACCACACTACAAACTAGAGGATGCTCCTTTTCTGTGGTTCCTACTCGCTTGATAACATCACACTACAAACTAGAGAATGCTCCTTTTCTGTGGTTCCTACTCGCTTGATAACACCACACTATAAACTAGAGGATGATCCTTTTCTGTGGTCCCCACTCGCTTGATAACACCATACCACAAACTAGAGGATGCTCCTTTTCTGTGGTCCCCACTCGCTTGATAACACCACACTACAAACTAGAGGATGCTCCTTTTCTGTGGTTCCTACTCGCTTGATAACACCACACTACAAACTAGAGGATGCTCCTTTTCTGTGGTTCCTACTCGCTTGATAACACCACACTACAAACTAGAGGATGCTCCTTTTCTGTGGTTCCTACTCGCTTGATAACACCACACTACAAACTAGAGGATGCTCCTTTTCTGTGGTTCCTAGTCGCTTGATAACACCACACTATAAACTAGAGGATGATCCTTTTCTGTGGTCCCCACTCGCTTGATAACACCATACCACAAACTAGAGGATGATCCTTTTCTGTGGTCCCCACTCGCTTGATAACACCACACTACAAACTAGAGGATGCTCCTTTTCTGTGGTTCCTACTCGCTTGATAACACCACACTACAAACTAGAGGATGCTCCTTTTCTGTGGTTCCCACTCGCTTGATAACACCACACTACAAACTAGAGGATGCTCCTTTTCTGTGGTCCCCACTCGCTTGATAACACCACACTACAAACTAGAGGATGCTCCTTTTCTGTGGTTCCCACTCGCTTGATAACACCACACTACAAACTTGCCCAGTACTGCGGTACTAGAACTATTTTTCGACATTGATCTTCAGAGTGCTCCGTTCTCATTCTTTGACTCGTTTTTTAGGAAAGGTCAAACCTCGACAATTTGTCAACACCCACATAGCTAAATGTAAGCTTACATGCACAATTTATGATTATTTTTTTTTTAATTTTACAAATTTTAGATTGCAGGCGGCATTAAAAAAAGTCTTGAGATAACAAAAGAAAAATTCGTTTCTAATGTAAAAAACACGAACTGCATTATGAAAAGCCACTGGGAAAAAACACGAACTGCATTATGAAAAGCCACTGGGAAAAAACACGAATGTTTTCTTTTTGAACTTTTGAGAAAATCTAAAAAAATATATTGTGATAACTTCTAAAATCTATGTTTTTATAGGGATTTTTTTTCCTCTGCCAACTCCTTTTTGTGCCTTCACTCTGTCTGTAGTAATATTTACCATAATAAACCAACATGGTTGTTCCTTTCACTTATGTTTAACTTGAACATTGCTTTTTGACATCTGGTTTTTCCTCTATGTAGGCCTACTATATTCTTGATTAGGTTAGTCTGTTCATCTTTATCATTAGTTTATATGTGTTTTATGACAATTTTGTTCTATTACGAGTCATATTTATAGTGCTTTGATGGACAAGAAAAAGAAAATGAAGAAGGATGAAAATAGTCACGGACATATTGATTTTAGCCATATTGGTGAAATTAGAAAGCAAGGCATAAACTTGATTATTTTTTTCAGATGCAATATGCTAGAACCAAAACACATGGCTATTTCAACATGATAATGAGTCCCCAAATTCATAATTTTAGACGACAAAATGTCATATCAAGTAAGTACATTAAAATCATGTGAAGTACTGCACAGTGCACAGATAAAGACAGCATCATAGATTCAACGTTTTATTGGTTTTTTCCACCAGCTCAAGGGCAGATAATCACATAAAGGCAAATAGATCGGGCATTTTCCCCACAGTATTTACAATTACAATTAAAATTTGTAACGCGTTTACCAGGAAACTCAAACTACACGTAGCACGTGATCAAGAGATTTTTAATGGTGTGTAAGATAAATAGTTGCGAACATTGATTACAAACTGAGGCCACAAAAAGAGATGGTGAAAGTAATAATTACTCAAAAAGAATAAAAAGTTAAAAAAAAAACCCCACAAAAAAACGGAAATCAATCCACAATAATAATAATAATAATAATAATAATAATAATAATAATAATAATAATAATAATAATAATAATAATAATAATGATATTAATAATAATAATAATAATAATAATAATAATAATAATAATAATAATAATAATAATAATAATAATAATAATAATAATAATAATAATAATAATCATCAGTTCAGTAGCCCTATAGGTACAATGTATGTATTAAATTATTCCAAATCAAAGGGAGACTACAGGTATGAAGACTTCAACATTTTTCCCATTCCTCCGTCGCAGTTACCCCCTTCCCTGACATTGCCTGGGAAGGAAAAATTGAATATTTCTCAATTAGGGTCTAGAAACAACGAGGGACAGCTTGCTTCAATCAAAGTGATATTATCTTTTTTTTCGAGGCTAACTTTTTATGAACCATTAAAACATTTTTCAGCTCAGCTCAACATACTTTACGCTCTATCTTTTTAAGATCTTATTTTTCGATTACATCATCAGTCTTCGTGGCCTGCAGGTCTGGTGATTAACACTCGGCTCTCAGTTTTACCTTAAGGTCTGGGTTTGAATCCATTTTAGAGTGCGGTTAGTCAGTGGGAAACGGTCATTATGACATGTGTCGGTACTCGTCTTTCTCATCCTAAACACCTAAGGTGACTTCCCTTTATTTGACATTCTTGCGGCTGGAGATTCGAAAACAATAAAAGGGTTGACAGCATGTCGATAGCTTGGGAGTTGGGATCTGGTTGTGGAGACCCAGAGTTTGAATCTATAAAACTTGACCCGGTCATATAATTATATCATTGGGAAAGTTGCTTTACATTAAATTTTTTTGCCTCGTTTCACCCAAGTGTATAATGGGTACCAGCATCTTGTTCAAGGCATACTTGGCAAGTTGTTCCGCTTAAAACTATTGAAGCGTTTAATTATAGCAGTGGCTCCAGTTAGCTTCTGCTGTTACAGCTGTGTAAAACGATTTCTTCTGTCTTTAATCATTAGTTTCCTTAGAAAAATATTTTAAGGGTCGCGTTCCAAACACGATAACAGTTTAGCGTGAGATAATGTCTAAAAATAGAAGATTCTAGAAGCAGTGTTTTTCTTCTAACCCTTCATTCATCGGTTTCCATAGTAACCGTTACTATCGCTCTATCTCTACTTTGTCTTCTGACATCACAATTTTTATCCCCGCACCTCTCTCTCTCTCCATATCTCTCTCTCGCTCTCTCCATCTCTCTCTCTCTCTCTCTCTCACACACACACACACACTATCTTTTTGCTTGTTTGTCCGTCTGTCTGTCTGTCTGTCTGCCTGTGTCTCCCTCCAACTCTCAGTATCACGAATACCCGACCAGACGTACCACTTTCATGAGGCCGTCCTGGACCTCTCTCTCTCTCTCACACACACACACAATCTTTTTGCTTGTTTGTCAGTCTGTCTGCCTGTGTCTCCCTCCATCTCTCAGTATTACGAATACACGACCAGACGTACCACTTTCATGAGGCCGCCCTGGACCTCTCTCTCTCTCTCTCTCTCTCTCTCTCTCTCTCTCACACACACACACACTATCTTTTTGCTTGTTTGTCAGTCTGTCTGCCTGTCTGCCTGTGTCCCCCCCCCCCCCCATCTCTCAGTATCACGAGTAACCGACCAGACGTACCACTTTCATGAGGCCGCCCTGGACCTCTCTCTCTCTCTCTCTCTCTCTCTCACACACACACACACACTATCTTTTTGCTTGTTTGTCAGTCTGTCTGTCTGTCTGTCTAGCTGTGTCTCCCCCACCCCCATCTCTCAGTATCACAAATACCCGACCAGACGTACCACTTTCATGAGGCCGCCCTGGACCTCTCTCTCTCTCTCTCTCTCTCTCTCTCTCTCTCTCTCTCTCTCACACACACACACTATCTTTTTGCTTGTTTGTCAGTCTGTCTGCCTGTCTGCCTGTGT
>JAWDGP010002280.1:95000-97500 GCA_033675545.1 Elysia crispata
CACACTATCTTTTTGTTTGTTTGTCAGTCTGTCTGTCTGCCTGTGTGCCTGTGTCTCCCCCACCCCCATCTCTCAGTATCACAAATACCCGACCAGACGTACCACTTTCATGAGGCCGCCCTGGACCTCTCTCTCTCTCTCTCTGTCTCTCTCTCTCTCTCTCTCTCTCTCTCTGTCTCTCTCTCTCACACACACACACACAATATCTTTTTACTTGTTTGTCAGTCTGCCTGTCTGCCTGTGTCTCCCTCCATCTCTCAGTATCACGAATACCCGACCAGACGTACCACCTTCATGAGGCCACCCTGGACCTCTCTCTCTCTCTCACACACACACACACTATCTTTTTGCTTGTTTGTCAGTCTGTCTGCCTGTCTGCCTGTGTCCCCCCCCCCCATCTCTCAGTATCCCGAGTAACCGACCAGACGTACCACTTTCATGAGGCCGCCCTGGACACCTCTCTCTCTCTCTCTCTCTCTCACACACACACACAAACTATCTTTTTGCTTGTTTGTCAGTCTGTCTGTCTGTCTGTCTGTCTGCCTGTCTGCCTGTGTCTCCCTCCATCTCTCAGTATCACGAATAACCCATCAGACGTACCACTTTCATGAGGCCGCCCTGGACCTCTCTCTCTCTCTCTCTCTCTCTCTCTCTCTCTCTCTCTCTCACACACACACACACACACACTATCTTTTTGCTTGTTTGTCAGTCTGTCTGTCTGCCTGTGTGCCTGTGTCTCCCCCCCCATCTCTCAGTATCACGAATACCCGACCAGACGTACCACTTTCATGAGGCCGCCCTGGACCTCTCTCTCTCTCTCTCTCACACACACACACACACACACTATCTTTTTGCTTGTTTGTCAGTCTGTCTGTCTGCCTGTGTGCCTGTGTCTCCCCCCATCTCTCAGTATCACAAATACCCGACCAGACGTACCACTTTCATGAGGCCGCCCTGGACCTCTCTCTCTCTCTCTCACACACACACACACACTATCTTTTTGCTTGTTTGTCAGTCTGTCTGTCTGCCTGTGTGCCTGTGTCTCCCCCCCCATCTCTCAGTATCACGAATACCCGACCAGACGTACCACTTTCATGAGGCCGCCCTGGACCTCTCTCTCTCTCTCACACACACACACACACTATCTTTTTGCTTGTTTGTCAGTCTGCCTGTCTGCCTGTGTCTCCCCCCCCATCTCTCAGTATCACGAATACCCGACCAGACGTACCACCTTCATGAGGCCGCCTTGGACCTCTCTCACAGTGTGGACCGGCTCGAGCTGTGGGTAGGTGTAAGTCTCCTGGAACTTTGACCCGTCCCACTCTATCTTCATCTGAGGAAAGAAGAACACACTGAACAAAACACTTGATAAAACATTGTGGGAGCTGCTGATTTAGCTTGCATCGTAAAGACAGATTGGGATTTCACTTCCGAATAGAATGGTATACAGATTTATCTATATGACTTCCTCTTAAAACACGGAACTGGGGAAACACCAAACACTTGCTGAAGACTTCTGAAAGCACACCACTGCCCTCTCCTCAATGCTGAGTCAGTAATCTCTTAGAACGGATTAAAGGATTATACGCGACTTCTTTTAATGAATTTTTTTAGTTTTTCAAATCGTTGCATTTTCACAATCATCTCAAACTGTCTCAAACGGAAAAACAATTAAAAATAATAAATTAATGTAGAGTGTTGCTAAATCTTGATGTCCTCGATTTGAATCTAGAGATCTCGAAAAAAAAAAATCAAACAATTTGATCAACTTATATAAAGGCTTTTGATTTTTTAATAGTGTATTGTAAGTATAGTAATCTTTTAATTATGGGCTATTTTGCAAACGATGTAATCTTTTGCCGACTTATTTAGTCGTGGTCTTTTTCTTTTTTTTTGAACACAAGATGCGAGAGTCATCGCATTATCTGGTAAGGCATGCAGTAATTTAAAACAATCTATACATTGAGACGTGGAGTACAAGTAAATCGTTTACAACAGGCTGGGAACTGGGAAAAAACCATTAGAAAAGAGAGTGAAATTATTGTCTCGCCGTGAAACAGGCACTGTGTGCTGATATCCGTTTGCTGCCTAATATTGAGGACGCCACACCAGTCCGGGCTAAGCCATGTATTGAAAGACTTTGAAACCCAGTGATGTCTGCTATGAGAAGATTTCACTATTTTGCTACACGCATAAACCCTTCACCGAAAGAAGCTAGTTTACCTTTAAAGCAGCGTCATCGACATCCACTGTGTCAAACTCTTTGCCAAGCTCGTATGTGTAGGAGGCGCTTTTCTTGTTAGGGTCATTGTTTATGACTTCTGTCATTGTGAACTTGTCGCCATCTTTGCTAAAAGTCAATAGAATATCTCGATTCAAGTATTCCTCCGCTGCCGCATCCGGTATGCCTGACGGAGGTAAAAAGAAATAAAGAGCAACTTCTTTGTCACTGGAAGTTATCGTTTAATACATAATGCTTTGTAAGTGTGTGTGTATCTAT
>JAWDGP010002280.1:102500-125000 GCA_033675545.1 Elysia crispata
AGCGTAACAGAAACCCTTACCTTGACCCAGCTAATGCTCAGCAAAGCTCCATCGTCTAGGCCGGTGCAGCACCACACCTGTAACCAACTATTGATCACTCTTAAGAGGCGATCTGATCGATAAATCGTGAATCTATAATCGAACCCATAACCCAGGCAAGTATTTTAGACCAAGCCTCGGCTGCCAGCTTAACTAGGGTCCAGCTTGGGTCCCCAGCACCGGTCAAGCCATCGGTCAGTTTTAAGGCATTCTCGTCTTCTCGTCTAAAAAAATACAACTCGGGTGCAGATAATAAAACACCAAGGCCAGAGAGATATATGTGTAATGTAACTCTCTCTCTCTCTCTCTCTCTCTCTCTCTCTCTCTCTCTCTCTCTCTCTCTCTCTCTCTCTTTCTTTCTCTCTCTCTCTTTCTTTCTTTCTCTCTCTCTCTCTCTTTCTTTCTCTCTCTCTCTCTTTCTTTCTCTCTCTCTCTCTCTCTCTCTCTCTCTCTCTTTCTTTCTCTCTCTCTCTCTTTCTTTCTTTCTCCCTCTCTCTCTTTCTTTCTCTCTCTCTCTCTCTTTCTTTCTCTCTCTCTCTCTCTCTCTCTCTCTCTCTCTCTCTCTCTCTCTCTCTCTCTCTCTCTCTCTCTCTCTCTCTCTCTCTCTCTCTCTCTCTCTCTTTCTCTTATCATAAAGCAGTGTTGTACTCGTAGGAGAGACTGTCACCGTTCTTTGTTTCTCTCAGGTTTTCCAAGATCGCTTGGACACTTTTTGGAATTCATTAAATTTTTTGAAAAAAAAATGAGTGACTTCAGACGGTCATTCCCTTTATAATCCATGAAAAATGGAGGGTCCCATAAATTAACACTTTAGCATTTAAAGTTAGCACTATATTTAGCTAACAAGGTCTGGTCTACCCACAGTTTGTTCACAAGTTGATCAAAGTCAGACTGGCTTCTTATTACACACATTTAACTGAAAGGGCTGTTGGTTTCTAATCTGTACATGTTGCTTTCTCACTCAATCTTATGATGGTACTTTTTTTTACTTTGATGTATATTTTTGTTCCCTTCTTCATTTTAAACCAAATCGTGCGGTCCTGAAAGTTAAAAAGGGTCATTGTTTTTGTTTTTTTTTAGAAATACAAGATAAAAATGTGAAATATTTGACTAAGTAGGAAGAGAAAGAGATAATCAAATGTAACACCACAGCTCTGGACCAACAGAAGTTATTCTATTCGTGTAGAACTACACACAATAGGGACCAGTCTTAGGCCTCTAGGCACCGAAAAGAATCATAAAAAAGGAAAATATACTATTATATTTTTTTTATTCAAGACGTGCCACCTTACCTTACCTTACCTTCTTCACGAGAAATTATAGGGAATTTTCCGTATTCGAGCTGCTAGCGAGTGTCACGGAATCAGACTCGTGCTGGAAGTCCAAACCAAGTCCTGATCAGACACAAAGCTGCTACAGATCTAGACTAATGCAGGAATTCCTACGTTGCGTCTTTACGCTCTGGATGAATGGATCAGAAATCGCTGGCCGCTTTCAATGTCACAAGATCTAAGCTTGGTTTATTTGCGTCCACTTCTCAATCAGCAAATATTGGGGTTACCCGTCCGGCCCTCAGTGGCTGTCCGCCAGCCGCGTCTGTTTAGGCTTGAAGCGTTTCTTACTGAGGGCGATCACAAATATAGCATCGCAAGCAAGTTGTTCCCAAGCCTACGCTGTGCTGTCAGTCTCGGGTTGTTCCCCAAAGATCTCCATTTTCTGGCGTTATCACTTTACTTTCACTGACCCGATGATTTTTCTGGTGCGAGTATGGCATTCGATCAACTTGAGGATAGTCTTTCTGTATCAAGCTCTGAACATGGCGAGAGAAATCTCTGACTCTTCCTGTCCTTCCATCACTGACTACCTGTGTGTGTGTGGGAGGGGGGAGGGGGGTCAACCATCATAGGGAGTGCAGGCGGACTAAAGACGGACGCTCAGGCCTTCCTACTGCCCGTGAAGCAAAGTGAGATTGTCATCACAACTTTGGAGTTTTCTCCTTCCTCCAAGCAGCTTTAGCCGAATCCAGCTGATTAGAAAGCAAGACTAACTCATTCATGACATTCAAGCCATAATTTATTTACTACTAAATCGGAGAAGGAATCAAATTTCCTAATCCACAAGACACTAGTCGTGGAGAACGCCAAGTCAGATGATACTGATATTGGTAGTGTAAACAGAACTCTTTCTCAGCCAACATTTAACAAGCACACACACACACACACACATATATATATATATATAGAGAGAGAGACACACACACACACACACACATATATATATATATATATATATAGAGAGAGAGAGAGAGAGAGAGAGAGAGAGAGAGAGAGAGAGAGAGAGAGAGAGAGAGAGAGAGAGAGAGAGAGAGAGAGAGAGAGAGAGAGAGAGAGAGAGAGAGAGAGAGAGAGAGAGAGAGAGAGAGAGAGAGAGACACACACACATATAGTTTTACTTAAATACAATTTTTAAGCGTCACATTTTTTCAAGGATTGCACATGCAAACTCAGACCAACTGCCGCACTCAATGAGATTGACGTCATATTCCTAAGTTATGCTAAATCCCGAAACCCAGGAACGATGGTTTGATTCATCAAATCTCTGGGTTTCTCTAAAACATTCCTAAGTTATGCTAAATCCCGAAACCCGGGAACGATGGTTTGATTCATCAAATCTCATGGTTTCTATAAAACATTCCTAAGTTATGCTAAATCCCGAAACCCGGGAACGATGGTTTGATTCATCAAATCTCTGGGTTTCTCTAAAACATTCCTAAGTTATGCTAAATCCCGAAATCCGGGCACGATGGTTTGATTCATCAAATCTCTGGGTTTCTCTAAAACATTCCTAAGTCCTGCTAAATCCCGAAACCCAGGCACGATGGTTTGATTCATCAAATCTCTGGGTTTCTCTAAAACATTCCTAAGTTATGCTAAATCCCAAAACCCAGGAACGATGGTTTGATTCATCGTATCACATGGTTTCTATAAAATTAATTTGCAGCCGTAACGCAAAGGCATGTTTTGTTTCAAATCATGCAGGTTAAACGAATTGATGCAGTTAGAGATAGGATCATTCATTAGATAAACGTGAGGACAGACAAATACATAGACAGGCAGATAGATGGATAGATAGAAGGATTCAGACAGATAAATGGGAATACGAAGATAGATAGATAGATAGATGAACAGATAGGTAGACTGATTGATGAATAAATAGGAACGGACAGTGGGGGAAAAGGAAATAAGGTACATAGATAGAGAGTGTGTGAGTGAGTAAGTTGAATAATATGTGTATATACATATATATATATATATATATATATATATATATATATAGAGAGAGAGAGAGAGAGAGAGAGAGAGAGAGAGACAGACAGACAGACAGACAGACAGACAGACAGACAGAGAGGGAGAGAGAGAGAGAGAGAGAGAGAGAGAGAGAGAGAGAGAGAGAGAGAGAGAGAGAGAGAGAGAGAGAGAGAGAGAGAGAGAGAGAGAGAGGTTACTATGTAAAAAATATATCATGTCGATGAAATGCAGCATAAACGATAAAAGTAACAATTTTCTCAGCGACTCACCACAGTAGGTTTAGATGTCCTTGTCCTGCTTCTGCTGGGCGAGCTCTAGGTCTAGCAGGCAGGACCAGGTCAGTGACACAGGTGGCTTCATGAATCATCCCAGTCTAGACACAGAGATGGCTCAGTCGGTGAGGTGCTGCACCACCAATCTTGGGGTTCTGGGGTCGGTCTCAAGCTAGGGAAGCTGATGGTCAGTGCGGAACCCTCCTGGCCAGCCCTTTACGCCAGGCTCTAAACTGTCACGGAGGTTCAGTTAGTCTCTTGTTTAGCATTTTGTTTATACACATTATGTGCTGGAAGAGAAATGGGGGAATAAAAAACCTCCAAAAAACGAACAAAGGAAAAGTACGCATCGTTTTCAGAGGAATTTAAAATCAATCTTACAGTTGTTTTTTTTTATTATAGCTACAATTATGTGTGTGAGTGTGTGTAAGTGTTGTGTCATCACAGAATTGCATCTTTGACAGCTATAAACATATAAACATTCTGATGTTAAATAATGTTTGATGCAATTGAAATAAGAAAGACTAAAAGATTCTGAAGGCTTTCCCTATTTCATATTATTTTTTTTTTTAGATTAAAATTTGTTTGGTAAGTGTAAGCCATTTCTCTAGTTTGTAACATGCTGATTCTCACCATAGAAACACCAAGGAGGAATAGATTTGAATAAAGAAAATCGTTTTAGCTGGAAAGAACGAGGGAGTCACATAGAGAAAAGAAAGTATGGAGGAAATTATTAGAGAAAATTGTAAAACCAAATTCATTTAGACAATAAAATTCTAAGCATATTTATTTGTTTTTTTGCTTGAACCAGAATGATCGGTGAACAGAAAGTGTTGTAAGTGTCAAATATCCACCAGAATGATCGGTGAACAGAAAGTGTTGTAAGTGTCAAATATCCACCAGAATGATCGGTGAACAGAAAGTGTTGTAAGTGTCAAATATCCACCAGAATGATCGGTGAACAGAAAGTGTTGTAAGTGTCAAATATCCACCAGAATGATCGGTGAACAGAAAGTGTTGTCAGTGTCAAATATCCACCAGAATGATCGGTGAACAGAAAGTGTTGTAAGTGTCAAATATCCACCAGAATGATCGGTGAACAGAAAGTGTTGTCAGTGTCAAATATCCACCAGAATGATCGGTGAACAGAAAGTGTTGTAAGTGTCAAATATCCACCAGAATGATCGGTGAACAGAAAGTGTTGTCAGTGTCAAATATCCACCAGAATGATCGGTGAACAGAAAGTGTTGTCAGTGTCAAATATCCACCAGAATGATCGGTGAACAGAAAGTGTTGTAAGTGTCAAATATCCACCAGAATGATCGGTGAACAGAAAGTGTTGTAAGTGTCAAATATCCACCAGAATGATCGGTGAACAGAAAGTGTTGTAAGTGTCAAATATCCACCAGAATAATTTTGTGGTCATGTAAGCTTTCGATTCTCCACAGACGCATAGACTGATAAAGACGAATTTTCTGTGAATCACAATGTCTTGAATACTTAAGGTAAAAAAATCGTTATGTTCTTTTTTTTTTCCTTCTAAGCACGGAAATTTATGCTGAACCATAGATTTTATTTTAGAGGATGTCACTTAAAGTAAAAACCGCCTGCTTTTTTCTCTAATGTTAAAATAATCAAGCAATTCTACTTCACCATCACAGGTTATATTATCTCAGGTGAAATTAGTATTTATACCAGCATCAAAGGCTACTTGGTTTATGTGGTTTATGTCTATGTTAAACAATAAATCTTATGGAAGTATCAACAACTGTAAGTTTTGTTTTATTTTGCTTTGGTTTTGGGGTTTTTTTTAAAGGGAAGGGGGAAGGGCTGTTAAATATTCCCTTGTAGACAGCTGTGATCACAAGTGTGAAATTTTTTTTTGTACTCGGTAAATCCTATCACTGCCTGTGCTGTTTCCAGTTGATTTATTTTTCAACTTTCAAGTCCAATATAATTTAGTGCAATGCATCATTCCAGATATTATTTTTTTAGTTTTATGATCTTTCACTTTGAAACAAGTTATGAAGGTTTTCCATTTCCTGCCGGGTTTCTGTAAACAGATTTATGCCTACAGTTTTTGGACGGGTAAGACTGGGCAATACAAATCCCACTTGATGCCTTAGTTTCAATATCACAAATTAAAATCACCATCGTGTAATGGAGAATAAAGATATTTGGAAGATTTTATATTGTTTCTAGATTTGATGGGATGACAGTAAGTGTAGTGCACACTGTGTTGTAAGTTTATTTTCCCTCATTTTTTATCCTTTTCACTGCGTGTATTTAACTTGGCTTTTGTGTTAGTTTAATTATACCGCACATATAACCAAGCCTCGGCCATAGATACAGCACAACCGACAGCACCAAGCAATAATAAATTGTACCGCACATATAACCAAGCCTCGGCCATAGATACAGCACAACCGACAGCACCAAACAATAATAAATTATACCGCACATATAGCCAAGCCTCGGCCATATATACAGCACAACCGACAGCACCAAACAATAATAAATTATACCGCACATATAACCAAGCCTCGGCCATAGATACAGCACAACCGACAACACCAAACAATAATAAATTATACCGCACATATAACCAAGCCTCGGCCATAGATACAGCACAACCGACAACACCAAACAATTATGAATTATGCCGCACATATAACCAAGCCTCGGCCATAGATACAGCACAACCGACAGCACCAAACAATTATAAATTGTACCGCACATATAACCAAGCCTCGGCCATAGATACAGCACAACCGACAGCACCAAACAATAATAAATTATACCGCACATATAGCCAAGCCTCGGCCATAGATACAGCACAACCGACAGCACCAAACAATTATAAATTATGCCGCACATATAAACCAAGCCTCGGTACAGCACAACCGACAGCACAAAGATTTCCCTTATCATTGAGGCGATTTAGGAACTAAATTTAAAATAAATGAATAAATCTTGAAAAAAGTTTTAAACAACAATTTATATATTATTGGACTTTTCTTAAAAATTAAGACTTTGTCACGTGAGTCCGATCGGAGATCTAGAGGTTCTAACTATCTACACTGAACAGGGATACAATATTAAACAATATTATGGACCCCTTCAGAGGATATACTGTTATTTTAGATCAAAATGAATTCTGATTAGTATTATTTTTCTCTTACTCTCTCTCTCTCTCATCTCATCTCATCTTCCACGATCTCTCTGGCTATTTATTTTTTTTTTAATCTCCCTCTTTATTCTCACTCCGCCACACACGGAAAAAAGTTTCGGGGCCGCCCTTTAACAACACTACCAGTCGTCCTCAACAAAGACCTATCAAGACTACAAGAAGACACACTACAACTCACAACTAGGGAAGACCTCGAACACCTAAGATGCATCGCCCGGAACAGACAGCAATGGAGAGAACTGTCGACGAGAATCCGAAAAGCTGCCGAAGCGCCCCCGTCGGACGACTGAGACGCGGAAGGCCCTAAGTCAAGTAAGTCAAGTCTTTATTCTCTGTTTTTTTTACCTAAGTGCTGCACCTCCGTCGTAATAGTTGGATTTTTTAATGATTAATTGAGATCCTCTTTTCATTCTGTAATTATGTTCTATTTTTTTTTGATTTTGCTTAGCGTACGAAGTGGAATTATTTTAAAAAATTATGAACATAAGTATACAGACTGATTCATTAACAAACAGTTTAGTACAGCTCTAAGATCCGTTCTTTTGTTCTCCACATCTTATTTTGGGTTCACCCGAACCGTTACCAGCTATTTTTTGCCCAAAACACACTGGTACTTTTCAAAACCAACAATATCGGTCGGAGAAATTTGTCGGACAATGAACCCGACCACCATCATCTTACCAGGTGATAACCCAGTTAGATTCCAGGCAACAAGATACTTTCTACTACTGCAGCAAAGTCTATTTGGTTAATTCATAAAACTGCTTGTTGATCCCGTTTCCACCATGATAATTAGATTGCACAAAGTTCCATCGCTGAATTAATATCGTTGCCTTGACCTTTGATACGAGTGTAAGACAAAGAAACGACACTGATGCATCTCCCGTTTGAAGTATTTACACAGAGTGACAAATCGTAAGCCGAGGTTGTTAGCGATCTAAGTCTATGTCTATGTTTTACCTGTTTCACCTTGAGCCTTGTCTCCCGCCGGAAGCTATCTCTGAGAACAAAGGAACTGAAGATATTCAACACAGCACCTTGATAATCTCTCTCTCCCTCTCTCTATCTCCCTCTCTCTCTCTCTCTCCCTCTCTCTCTCTCTATCGATCTATCTATCTATCTCTCTCTATCTTATTTATTTATCTATCTATCTATCTATCTATCTATCTCTCCCTCTCCCCCCTCTCTCTCTCTCTTTCTCTCTCTGTCTCCCTCCCCCCTCTTTCTCCCTCTCTCTCTCTCTTTCCCTCTCTCTCTCTCTTTCCCTCTCTCTCTCTCTCTCTCTCTCTCTCTCTCTTTCTCTCCCTCTCTCTCCCTCTCCCTCTCACTCGCACCGAGTCGAATCAAAGGACAATCCTCAAAGCTACCCGCCAGGGTTTAGTTTTCGTCACAAATTTAAACAAAGACGTGCAGAGCTTACAAATTATCTTACAATCAAAACATAACCAAAAAAAAACAACAACGAATAACCAAAAATTGACCAAATTAAAAAAAATACTAAAAGAAAATAAAAGTGCAACATTTGCACTAGATGCAGAAATAATTAATTTGATTCGGGCCTTAGTATGATACAGTTTCAAATCTACATAAAATCTGTGTATATAAACAGATAAGGACAGCACTAGCCTCATTTGCTTGAGTTTATTTTCTCCGGTTTTGTGACTTGGATCTAATCTTGCTGAGAGGGTGAGCGCTTCGACCCGGCACGCCTGGAGATTCCAGACTAGCTCTCAGCCGATGGTTACCTGGCTAGCCCTAACTTGGTGGCTGGTCTTTAGAGTAGATGCTGAGTTGATGTCTGAGAAGTTCTGTCGGTAACGAACCACATCATGAACCGTTAATGTGGTTTCTGAGGGGTCGTTAATGTGACAAGAAAAGCTGCGGTTTTTATCTTCTTTTTTTATCGTTTGAGACTTTCAGCAAAAAAATGTGATGGATCGTTCCGTCATAACATCAAATTGTTCAAATAAGTGCCGTATTTAAGTTCTTTGAAAATATTACACAGTTAATGTAATGTAAGATGGCGTTTGATTCTGTCGAACCTGATCCCATAGGTTAATGCGATATATCATACACACCGACTGCCCACTAGCAGGAGAATAAATTACTGTCACAATTTCCCCAGCAACACGTAGTTACTGGTTCTAAACAGTCTACAGTTTAACTTAAAATCTCTCTTAGAAGACGTTTACGTTCGAAGAGAAACTTGTCGTGGGGCATCTTTTATTCCGATTTGATTTGCGTGCCTCTGAGCAAACCCATTCCATACTGACGCGAGAGTTAAAAATTATATGAAAATGGATTTTTAGACACATTTATTTCCTAACAGACTCTGCCGAGGTAAACCTGTCGCATAGATCAAACATGGATAACTTGGCGGAAGGATGGAAATTGAAATCGATCAACTTTATTATTTTTGTAAACTATTCTATGTTCTAAAACATTAGAACAACAAGAATAAGTTATTGTTGTTGTTTTAGTTTGGTTCGGTTTGAATTTTGAAAAATTTTTTTAGTTATGTGACCATTTAGTTACCAAATTATAATACAGAAATAGATAATTCTGTCAAATTAAAACTTTTTAAAAGATGGGCATGGGTTTTAGAGAATGTACTAAATCAGTGTCTATGATACTTCTTCAGGAGGAATCACAAATCTCTTTAATTTTCTTAAATTTTCTCGAAATAAAATTCCTAAAATTGGGCCTGTTGTGGTGATTTTTTGCCACAGGATTTAACTGTGATCTCGTCTTGACCGATACGACCCGGCGGTCTCCGTCTGTGTGTCAACATGGCTGGGAAGAAGTCAGGATCAGAGCGTGGAGGGTGGGACTCCTGGTTCGAATTCCTCTTCTCATGCCTGGGCTCCATGGTTGGACTGGGCAACATCTGGCGTTTTCCGTACGTCTGCTACAAAAATGGAGGAGGTAACATATTCCTTGATAATTCCTTTTTTTTCTTTGCTTTTTCGTCTAATTTTAAACTTTGCCTCTAATGAAACTGGTTTAAAAAACACCTGAGACAAACAACAACAACAACAACAACAACAACAACAACAACAACAACAACAACAACAACAACAACAACAACAACAACAACAACAACAACAACAACAACAACAACAACAACAGTAACAAAAACAACAACAACAAACGAAGCAATCTATAAGTTGGTTATGAGTACATTTTAAAAATTCCTCTCATTATTAATCAATTTTTGATTATTTAATTAATTTCATTAACAAACTTTATCTCCCAGTCTCATCTTCATACAGTAGTTGTCTGTGTGTTAAATACGAAATTATTTTTACCAAAGATTTTACCACTAATAATAGTAAGCTAGTTAAAAAAAAATCCCAATCTACCCAAAGCCCTTTTTAAACGCACATTATTATGTAAAAGGTACAAATAAATTAGCACCTTTAAATTTTCGTAAGGCAGTACACCTCTAAGCGTTTTTGATTTACCTACCTAGCGTTACATTGAGCGTTAAAAATTCTTTAAGTAGATTGGGAGAGTACAAAGTTATTACTTTCCTAGTTAAAAAGAATAAGAGAATATGCAAAGAGTTGTTCTAGGCTTTAAAAATCGAGAAGTAAATATTGAGATTGACGATATACAGATAAAGCCTTATATTTCCTCGAAAACAGAGAGTGGGAGAGAGAGTGTAAGAGAGAAAGAGAGAGAGATAATCAGAGAGAGAGAGATAGAGAAATACACTCAGAGAGAGAGAGAGAGAGAGAGAGAGAGAGAGAGAGAGAGAGAGAGAGAGAGAGAGAGAGAGAGAGAGAGAGAGAGAGTATTTTACCGTTCTAGCTATAGTCTGCCCTGTAACCTTACTAATCCCATCACAATATTCCTGTGACATCTTCCCCAGGCGCGTTTCTCATCCCATTTTTCGTGTCAATGATTGTATGCGGGTGTCCTCTGATCTTCCTGGAGATCGTCTACTGCCAGTACTCGAACCTGGGACCAGGCAAGGTCTGGGTCGTCTGCCCGCTCTTTAAAGGTAAGTTCGAGCCTTCCCAAGTTGTTTGAGACTCCCCTTGTCTCTTACGCGGATTAAATTTACAAGCTGAGAAACCCGTTCCACGAACGGGGCTCAAGTGCCAATTCACCAAAGGTTAAGGTGCATGAATGTTTCAAATAAGCTTATAAATGGTATTGATATCTATCCTTTTACTTACATGATCCAGATACATCCTTCTCCCATCTATCTTTACCTAGATCTAGATATCTCTATTATTCTGAACACTGAATCTAGATCTAGATCTTAGATTCTATTGAAATCAAGGCCTTAAAGAAAACGGGCTACACAGTAGGCCTACTTTCAGTTTCATACGGGCCATCTCTCCCTACTCTTTGTGCTTGTAGTTCGCACATTCATCTTTTTTCTTTTAAGAAAACATAAACAATTTTTTGCCTTTGATTTTCTAAACCTACTGTTTTGATGAAAAATAATATTACGACTCCAATCTTTAGGACAATTTACAACGTTATGCCGATTTTGACGTGCCAAGGAGGTTTATAAATGCTCGTGTAGATGGTCCTCATTTTTTGGCTAGCTCCATAATTAAGAGATTCAATGAGACAGGAGAGTAAAGTATATACTTCTAGAGCACATAGTAAAGAAGAATAGTAGAAAGAACAAAGACAGAAATGTAAATGGAGAGAGGAAGATGTAGACAGACAGACAGATAGATAGGTAGAGAGATAGAGAGATAGAGATAGATAGAGAGTGAGAAAGAGAGAGAGAGAAAGAGAGAGAGAGAGAGAGAGAGAGAGAGAGAGAGAGAGAGAGAGAGAGAGAGAGAGAGAGAGAGAGAGAGAGAGAGAGAGAGAGAGAGAGAGAGAGAGAGAGAGAGAGAGAGAGAGAGAGAGAGAGAGAGAGAGAGAGAGAGAGATAAGGGGACTGCTCAGATTACCACTAGAATAAAACCAGCTCTATCGCAAGTCACCCACACAACTAGCCATCTTGTGCAGGTCACTTGTTTTTTTACTAACGGAGCGAAGAGTGGCCAAGTTGCTTGCCCACATATCTTAGATCTGCTAGGGCAGGACCGTTTGGGATCTCAAGCCTGGTCCCTGACGCTGAGGAGTGAGTTTGGCGCCTCGCCTCTCCAGACCTGTCCTGCCTCCTACATGATCAATT
The DNA here is from genome assembly GCA_033675545.1 of Elysia crispata. Lineage (NCBI taxonomy): Eukaryota > Metazoa > Mollusca > Gastropoda > Plakobranchidae > Elysia > Elysia crispata. The sequence goes on from JAWDGP010002280.1 coordinate 114,459, forward strand.
GTGTGATGTGTAAGAAATGCCTTAGAATTTTCATTAGGTTTAAGTATTACCCAAATATATGGATTTCAAGAAGAGGAGAAATTCGTGAACTAGAAAAGGCATGAGATATAATGAATCCTCAATATCAACAGATGAAATTACCAGATGATTCTTAACTTTCCAAATGTCCAGGCGTAGGTTTTGGCATGATGACCGTCGCCTTTGTGGTGTCCATCTACTACACGGTCATCATGTCGTGGACACTGTACTATGTGGTGTCGTCCTTCAGAGCGAGTCTTCCCTGGAGTGTCTGTCAGCCAGGCCTTAGGTCTCTCGAGTGTCAGGAGATGGTCAATGGGAATGACAGGTGAGAGTCTTATGTCAGGAGCTGGTTAATGAAAATGATAAGTGAGTGTATAATGTCAGGAGATGGTCAAAGGGAATGACAGGTGAGACTAACATTGGAGTCTTGTAATATGTTTCAGGTCTCTAGAGTTTCAGGAGATGGTCAATGGGAATGACAGGTGAGATTAAGACTGGATTCTAATCATAGTAGGTTCCCTAGACTGCCAGCAGATGATCAGTGGGAATGACCATTGATGGTCTGAAGAAAGGGGATAATCTATGTAAAGGGCAGGTCAGATCTGGGGAGTAGGTTTAGGGGCCCTTAAGTGTCAGGAGATGGTCAATAAGAATAACAGGTGAGGTTTCAGTGAGCTTACAGGTAAGGTTCAGATTTAATTCTAACAATATGAGCCCCCCTCATGTATCCAATCCTTTTTTCTTAGTTTAAAATGTCAGGTGGATGTCTATCATGACAACCACCTTCGAGAATGGGACACAACTTTTGACGCTGTTTTTTTCCTTCAAGTTTACAGCTGGGATAATAATCGGCCGTAACGGACGGTTAGGTTAGAAACAAACTACCATCGAAACAAGTCCCTCGGAAAAAGTGTTTTCTTTTATCATGCCTTGTCAGACCTTTGAGGGATATCACAGCTATAACTTCTACTAGCTTATAGCACCAAACAGAACCAGATATCAAAGTTACAAATAACCGATTCGAATTTCCGTCCCCCAGTTTCACGTCTGCTGTTTCTGCAGCGAACGTCACGGCGCCAACCATTTCCGGATCTGTGACGTCAAAACTCACCAGTCTGACTGAAGCTCCAGGTGGTGCCACAGAAACATCCGTCACAGACAAACTTTCCAGCTTCTATGAAACCAACGAGGAGGCATACTGGTTGTAAGTGACAGTTTTACTTTCCATTTCTTGTTTTCTTCAATAGGAACCCGCGGCGTCGAAGCGTGGGGAGCAATTTGGAGTATTTCATTTCCAGTGTTAAGTGATGTGCTTTTGATCGCTGAATGTTGCTATTGGGCAGTCGATTCTTTTGCTCTGATAAATGACCTTAAGTTCAATAAATATCCTTTTAAATATATTTCGCTTCATATTCGTCATCGGAAAAGCTGTGACTATCGTTGGTGTGCCTATACTATTATATTTATGACGTAAACCTCCCTCTGTCTCTGTCTGTCTCTGTCTCTGTCTGTTGTCTCTCTGTCTGTCTCTCTATCTCTCTGTCTCTGTCTCTGTCTGTCTGTCTGTCCGTCTCCCTCTCCCTCTCTCTCTTGCTGCTGAAATAATGTGCGACGTTGTTTTCTCTCCAGCCAGGGTGTCCTCAACATCAGTCCAGGGTTGGGCGAGCTGGGTGAGATCCAGTGGTGGATCCTGGTCTGTCTGGTTGTCGTCTGGGTCATCGTGTTTCTCTGTCTCATCAAGGGTATCAAGAGTGTGGGAAAGGTAGGTGGGACATGGAGACGGAGTGGGATGGGAGAAGGAGGGAATCAGACGCACTGAGAAAGATACAGAGAGAGAGAGGGAATAGAGACAGAGAGAGAGAGAGAGAATGAGAGAGGAGAGAGAGACAGAGAGTGAGAGCGATACAGAGAGAGAGAGAGAGCGAGACAGACAGACAGACAGAGAGAGAGACAGAGAGAGAGACAGAGAGAGAGACAGAGAGAGAAAGAGAGAGAGACAGAGAGAGACAGAGAGAGAAAGAGAGAGAGAGAGAGAGAGAGAGAGAGAGAGAGAGAGAGAGAGAGAGACAGAGAGTGAGAGCGATACAGAGAGAGAGAGAGAGAGCGAGACAGACAGACAGACAGAGAGAGAGACAGAGAGAGAGACAGAGAGAGAAAGAGAGAGAGACAGAGAGAGAGACAGAGAGAGACAGAGAGAGAAAGAGAGAGAGAGAGACAGAGAGAGGGGGAGAGAGAGAGAGACAGACAGACAGACAGAGAGAGAGACAGAGAGAGAGACAGAGAGAGAAAGAGAGAGAGACAGAGAGAGACAGAGAGAGAGAGAGAGAGAGAGACAGAGAGAGAGAAAGAGAGAGAGAATTAGATCTGGGAAAAGAAGATAGGAGAAGAGAGAAAAGAGGAGAGCGAGACAGAGTAAAATAACACAAATACAAAAATGAAAAACACAGGCAAAGAAGGTAGCAAAGTAAAAATAGCATTACGAGAGATGGCGCCAGGGGTGTCCACACTTTCTGAAAAAGCGGGCTAGATTTGGTGACATAAAAATGTGTGGACACCGACCATTCAGCCTGACATTCTCTGAACCATTAACGTTTAATTATTAATGATTTTATAACAGAGGCTGCGGGTCTATGTAAATTTTAAAACGGGCCGCATTTGGCCCGTGGGCCGGACTTTGGACATGCGCGATGGATGATCACGTTTAATGTCAAAAGCGAGATAAAAGACGCGGAAAGAAAAGGAGCGAAAATAGAACTTCGAGCAGAGGGAGAGAGAAATAAGGTATGAGAAAAAAGGACAATAAAATTGACGATGATGATAAAAAGGAGGTGGGGAGCGAGAAAAATGCAAGGATGGATGAGAATTGTGTTGAGGAAGTCACCGACAGTGTATTTGCAGAAATGGAGGTAAACGATAATTTAAAAAAACACCATAGATATTATTCTAACCAATATCATGTCATACGAAACAAGTTCGTGAAACGATCAAAGAAACAAAAATGAACGAATCTCTCGTGTTTATCTCCCACATCCTCTCCCTGCTGCATTCACAACCAACCATACATCGGACTGGACGCCAGGTGGTGTACGTGGCCGCTACAGTGCCCTACCTGATCCTCACCTGCCTTCTCATCAGGGGCTGTTTACTCCCTGGTGCCGGGAACGGACTCTACTTCTACATGGTGCCCGTCTGGGACAAGCTGCTCAGCTTTCAGGTACGCTGCAGTCTATTGTTAAATGGAGTGTTTGAAACAAAGAGCAATATCAACAAACTCATGACTAACTAGAACAACTCCCTAAAGAGTGTATAGTTCAACATGCTTTTCTCTTTGACAAAGTGCTTGGCGCCTGGTAGGTTTAAACTCTTGCCCGCACTTTATTAACCAAAGTCCCGAAGTCTGGAACTTGAGTTATTCCCCATATCCAGCAATATGTCCTGTGCTTTTTTAAATCTAAAACTTGATATTTGCCTATTCGCGATCCATGTAATTTTTTTTCTATTTTCAGTTTGTGGAAGTTTTATGTTCTATGACTCTGCCGTTGATCAAAACATTCTGATTGTTATGAACAATTTACGTTTCTTAACTTTCACAAAGAACCTAAGAATTATACGTCCTGAGTTCAGGTGCTAATAAATCATTCTTTCTCAGACATTGTTTTTGTTTTGTGCTATATACGAAACAAATTATAGCCCTTCATTTCATTTTTTTATTCCAGTTTTTCTTCGCAGTTTATTTTATACTAGCATGTTGATTTGGGAACAGAATGTCGAGACGAGTAACTGATCCATATTGTTTCCCAGGTCTGGAGAGACGAGTAACTGATCCATATTGTTTCCCAGGTCTGGAGAGACGAGTAACTGATCCGTGTTGTTTCCCAGGTCTGGAGAGACGAGTAACTGATCCGTGTTGTTTCCCAGGTCTGGAGAGACAAGTAACTGATTCATGTTGTTTCCCAGGTCTGGAGAGACGAGTAACTGATCCATATTGTTTCCCAGGTCTGGAGAGACGAGTAACTGATCCATGTTGTTTCCCAGGTCTGGAGAGACGAGTAACTGATCCGTGTTGTTTCCCAGGTCTGGAGAGACGAGTAACTGATCCGTGTTGTTTCCCAGGTCTGGAGAGACGAGTAACTGATCCGTGTTGTTTCCCAGGTCTGGAGAGACGCAGCTTCTCAAGTGTTTTTCTCTGTCGGCATGGGATTCGGTATCATCTCCACCCTGGCCAGTTACAACAAGTTCCACAACAACTGTTACAGGTCAGTAAGGACAAGGTCCTCAACAACTGTTACAGGTCAGTAAGGACACGGTCCACAACAACTGTTACAGGTCAGTAAGGACAAGTTCCACAACAACTGTTACAGGTCAGTAAGGACAAGGTCCACAACAACTGTTACAGGTCAGTAAGGACAAGGTCCACAACAACTGTTACAGGTCAGTAAGGACAAGTTCCACAACTGTTACCGTTCAGTAAGGACAAGGTCCACAACAATTGTTACAGGTCAGTAAGGACAAGGTCCACAACAACTGTTACAGGCCAGTTTGGACTCGTTCCACAGCAACTGTTATGGTCAGTAAGGACGAGGTCCACAACAACTGTTACAGGTCAGTAAGGACAAGGTCCACAACAACTGTTACAGGTCAGTAAGGACAAGCTCCACAACAACTGTTACCGTTCAGTAAGGACAAGGTCCACAACAATTGTTACAGGTCAGTAAGGACAAGGTCCACAACAACTGTTACAGGCCAGTTTGGACACGTTCCACAACAACTGTTATGGTCAGTAAGGACGAGGTCCACAACAATTGTTACAGGCCAGTTTGGACAAGCTCCACAACAACTGTTACAGGTCAATTTGGACAGATTGCAAAAAGATAATCACACATTTTATTACTATAGAAATAAATATAGGTTTTGTGATTGAAGCTAGCTTGACACAATATCTTTTAAAATTTTAGATATTTTTGCTTCTTAGATTTCGTCGAAGTAATTCAAACGATCATTTGGGTTTTACAGAATAATTTAGTACAATAATGAGGTCAAATTATTTTCCTACTTCGTTTTTGACATTTGTGTATCGATTTAATGGCAAAATTATTTCAGAGACGCCATGATTCTGCCAATCCTTGACTGTGCCACCAGTGTGTTTGCTGGTCTGGCCATCTTCACCTTCCTAGGTTACATGGCTCACATCGCAGGCAAGAGTGTTGACCAGGTCGCACAGGAGGGTGAGCTTATCCATACCAACAGCAGCATTAATACCATCATCATCACCGCCACCACCACCACCATCATCACCAGTGCGATCATCATCATTAGCATCACTTTCATCATCATCATCATCATCATCATCAATATTATCATTTTCACTGTGATAACGTATCAATTATCCTTCACCTACTCCTTCTCTGCCCCATCATTATCAATATCGTAAGCAATGGGACCACCAGTGGCGTCATGTCAATCTATCCTCATATAATCCTCAACTTCATGATATTTTTCATAGTTATTACCATTAATAGCATCTGCATCTCTAAAATTTAATTCATCACCATCATCATCATCATCATCATCAGCAGCAGCAATAGTATTCCTCACCTGCCATCCTCTTTATCATTAACCTAATCATTATTGCCATTTGTCCTTTTTATTATCTAACCACTAACACCATCCTCAAAATCACCATCATCATCATCATCATCATCATCATCATCATTATCATGTTCTCCAACACCACCGATGCCAACACCATTATCCCCACTATCCCCCCATTATCCCCACTATCCCCCCCCTCCCCTCCCTGCAGGTCCAGGTCTGGTGTTTGTAGCGTACCCGTCAGTGCTGTCCACTCTGCCCCTCCCACAGCTGTGGTCAGTCCTGTTCTTTTCCATGCTTTTCTTCGTCGGTCTCGACAGTCAGGTGAGATGGGGAGGGAGGAGGGGGTCATATCGACCTATTCTTAACTCCCATGTGATAAACTTAACTTGTACCGAAAAAGAGTTCAGTTGAAGTTTGACCAACTTTTGTCAACTGCATATGAGCACAAAAAGACTCTCTTTGAAGAGAAGTAGAAGTAATATGATTATAGTTAGATTATTAGCTTCAGTTAACTATACACACCAGGGATGTTTACACCTATTTAGATTTTAGAATAGTTTATTTATGCTAAGATAAGAACAAAATCTGAAAGCCAACTTTGAAAATATCTATAAAGAAATTTAGAATTCTCGCTCCAAACGCCACGCCAGGTGTCTAGTGAAGTAAGACTTACATTAAGACAACGTCATGATCTTAACAAGAGCTTCGAAGACCATTGATTTTCATTCAACGATGTAAATTAATCTTACACATTACAATACGTTTTTTTTTCTTCTACCTCTAGTCTTTAACCTTTTGACCACTACTTGACTCCCACTCTCTCGCTAGTTCATGCTCGTCCAGGGAGTGTCCACTGCGCTGACCGACTGTTTCCCTGACCAGCTGCGGCAGCGCAAGACCCAGGTCACACTGGCCGTCTGTTTCACAAGCTTCTTTCTGGGGATTCCCATCACAACACAGGTAAGGGGGATCTGTTTATAACTTGGCTGATTGAATGATTTAACACTAGGCCAAATAAAATGCAAGCTGATTTAATTGGCTTTTCTTGATTTAAAAAAATGCTTTAGATAGATTGAACTGAATTCAAATGTGCTTTCGAGCAAATATTCGTGTTGAATTGGAATTGATCCTTAGAATATTCATATCTATGGCTTTCAGCCTTCAAAATAGTTTGGCATCAAAATGTGATGACAATCAAGATAATTATCGCGATCAAAAAGATCATTTTGTTGTTGCTGTCGCTGTTGTTGCTGTTGACCATGATGACGACGACGTTAATGCTGAAGAGCAAGATCATTCTGAGGATGGTGATAGTGATGGTGGTGGTGATGATGAGGAAGATGGTAACGATAATAAAGATAAAGAAAACGATCACAGCATTGTTGGTATGATTGGTCATTAGAATAACACGAAATGTTAAACATTGAAGCATTAAATGAATTAACGAAGTAAATAATTTAGATTGTCGATAAGAAGGTGACGAGCGTAAGTTTGACAGTTACAAACTGGTATGTATATATATATGTATATAAAGTAAAGACTATGGGCAGAATGATAATTCTTGTTTTGAAATCAATCTGTTGATACTGGAACAAAAATATATTATTCTAAATTTAACAGTATCATTTTGATTCATCTGCTTCCTTTATCTCTCTCTCTCTCTCTCTCTATCTCTCTTTCTTTCTTCTTCTTCTTCTTTTTTTTCTTCTCTCTCTCCTTCTCTCTCTCTCTGTGCACAGGGCGGATTCTACCTACTGAATCTGATCGACTGGTACATCGCCAGCTTCTCTGTCATGTTCATTGTCTTCCTTGAGGTCATGGTTCTAGCTTGGATATACGGTAGGGAGAAAAATCATGGTTTGTAGGGAGAATGGGGTACGGTAGGGAGAAAAATCATGATTTGTAGGGTGAATGGGGTAACATTGTCTTCCTTGAGGTCATGGTTCTAAGTTGGATATACGGTAGGGAGAAAAATCATGGTTTGTAGGGTGAATGGGGTAGCATTGTCTTCCTTGAGGTTATGGTTCTAACATGGATATACGGTAGGGAGAAAAATCATGGTTTGTAGGGTGAATGGGATAACATTGTCTTCCTTGAGGTTATGGTTCTAACTTGGATATACGGTAGGGAGAAAAATCATGATTTGTAGGGTGAATGGGGTAACATTGTCTTCCTTGAGGTTATGGTTCTAACTTGGATATACGGTAGGGAGAAAAATCATGGTTTGTAGGGTGAATGGGGTAACATTGTCTTCCTTGAGGTTATGGTTCTAACTTGGATATACGGTAGGGAGAAAAATCATGATTTGTAGGGTGAATGGGGTAGCATTGTCTTCCTTGAGGTTATGGTTCTAGCTTGGATATACGGTAGGGAGAAAAATCATGGTTTGTAGGGTGAATGGGGTAACATTGTCTTCCTTGAGGTTATGGTTCTAACTTGGATATACGGTAGGGAGAAAAATCATGATTTGTAGGGTGAATGGGGTAGCATTGTCTTCCTTGAGGTTTTGGTTCTAACTTGGATATACGGGAGGGAGAAAAATCATGGTTTGTAGGGTGAATGGGGTAACATTGTCTTCCTTGAGGTTATGGTTCTAACTTGGATATACGGGAGGGAGAAAAATCATGGTTTGTAGGGTGAATGGGGTAACATTGTCTTCCTTGAGGTTATGGTTCTAACTTGGATATACGGTAGGGAGAAAAATCATGGTTTGTAGGTTGAATGGGGTAACATTGTCTTCCTTGAGGTTATGGTTCTAACTTGGATATACGGTAGGGAGAAAAATCATGGTTTGTAGGGTGAATGGGGTAGCATTGTCTTCCTTGAGGTTATGGTTCTAACTTGGATATACGGGAGGGAGAAAAATCATGGTTTGTAGGGTGAATGGGGTAACATTGTCTTCCTTGAGGTTATGGTTCTAACTTGGATATACGGGAGGGAGAAAAATCATGGTTTGTAGGGTGAATGGGGTAACATTGTCTTCCTTGAGGTTATGGTTCTAACTTGGATATACGGTAGGGAGAAAAATCATGGTTTGTAGGGTGAATGGGGTAACATTGTCTTCCTTGAGGTTATGGTTCTAACTTGGATATACGGTAGGGAGAAAAATCATGGTTTGTAGGTTGAATGGGGTAACATTGTCTTCCTTGAGGTTATGGTTCGAGCTTGGATATACGGTAGGGAGAAAAATCATGGTTTGTAGGGTGAATGGGGTAACATTGTTTTCCCTGAGGTCATGGTTCTAGCTTGGATATACGGTAGGGAGAAAAATTATGGTTTGTAGGGTGAATGGGGTAGTATTGTCTTCGTTGGCCTTCCAATTCTAGGCTGGGTATAAATTATGGTAGAAGAAAATTTGTGGGTGGTGGTGATACGTAATCAAATAATATCGAGCTTTGAGGCTTGGGTAACATACTTATGGTTATTGTTTAGCCACTGATAAACAAATAAAATTAAAAAAGAAAAAGTTAGTGTGTCACAAATCAGCGTAAATAATATCGTCTTCAATTCATACAATTCAGCGAGATTATAAAATGGAGCCGACATTTGCCGATTTAAAAAAAAAACCGCAAGCGTCACGTAAACGAATCTTAGAGATATCCGATTAATTCGGAATATCATGAGGGACGTTCCATTAGATATGCTTATTATTTATACAGAGACATAGATATTATATTGAACATTACCATCATTATCAGGCCTTGTACGATCTTCTTTATTTTTATGGTACGAATAAGATTCACTATTTCAAGTCATTATCGTACTTAAACCCAGGATCGATATTACTTAAATGACATCACGATTGCCATCATCATTCATGACTTTCCTTTACATGTTTGCAATAATTATTAATGATAATCTCAAAATCAGCTGTAAATTTTTTTTTATTATTAGAATAAAAGAATTTTTAATTCTAATAACCCCCCCCTGGTTTTTATCTATTATTTCTTTCGGTATTTTTAACACCAGGGACTGATCGTTTGTTTGAAGACATCTCCGCCATGATTGGCTACCAGCCTCACGTGATCTTCAAGTTCACATGGAGATATTTCACACCTGCTTTTGTCATTGTAAGAACCTCACGAGCACATGATTGTTATCATGATGGAAGGAATTGTATCTACTCGTAAATAATATTCTACATGGATCAAAGATAATTCCAGAAGCAAGGAAATTTTGACAGAAAACACACACACACACATATATATATATATATATATATATATTTATATATATATTTAATTAATTTCTGTACTCTGTTTAGAAAATAGGGAAGTAAAAATTTTTGGATGGTAGAGAGGTCATTTCAAAACCTGCATGGAATTTTTACTGAAACTTCAAGCCAGATGGTCATTGCGAATGAGTCTAAAAAAAATAGTCTGTCTTATCTTGGCCGTGGCAGACGGAGACAAATAAAGTCCAGTGTAGCTAAGAAATGAACAAAAAATGATCAAGGTAACCTTGAGTTTCTGATATTGTTGCGTATTACTATTTTTTTTAAATTTATTTTTAGTTACTTTTAATACTGCCACCGTTTTTCATTTAATGCTTTCTGTTTTTTTTTTTTAATTTTGTTCATCTTATATCGTATCCAAAAGATGAGATTTTGGTGAAACATTAATTACTTCATACTTATAAGGCTATGACAAATATAATTATATGTTTCATGGTGTAATCTGCTTATCTATGTTTTGTAAGATCACAGTTTCATTAAATATCTTTCAGAAATATTTTCGATCATCTTTAAGAGACCAAATACTCGTTTCACAAAGAACCGATCATCTAGCTACTCAAAATGATCGATCAACTAAGCAATAAACGGGCAAGCGATCAATATATCCAACCCTGGTTTATCCAATGCTAATCATGTATCAGCTAAAGAATAAGTCAATCCACCATCTAAATAACCTTTGAGCCATTCATTGA
>JAWDGP010002280.1:130000-160000 GCA_033675545.1 Elysia crispata
TATCAAAGATCATTAGGGAGGGCCTAGATCAAGGCCATGCCGCCAAAATCTAGCCAAGCAAAAAGAAGAACAAAAAAAAAACAAAACAACATAATCAAAACCAAAAGCAATAAAATAGGGAAAACAGCACCAACAGAAGCGAAAATATGATAATCATCAAGATCATCAGCAGCAACTTGGCAAACGTCAATTTTTACACCCGTAAAAGCTGATGTAGACGCTGAAAAGAAATAATGTTTCATAAGTTTTGAATAATAAGAAAAATTTGGGAAGAGAAAACATTAAGCCTTACCGAGAAGTTTGATTTGTTTCAAATTAAAAAAAAAATAAACAACAACAAGATAATGTTGAAAAATTGTCTGAAATGTCCGAGATATTAATATGATAATGAAGATGATTATGAAAATGGTGATCATTGGGATGATAATGTAGATGATGGCGAGGATGATGATGTAGATGATAGTAGGGATGATGATGATGATGGTGATGAAGATGATGGCGATGATAGTGATGATAATACATGATGACGATGATAATGATGATGTTTTGTTAGATTCTACTTATGGACTCTCTTTCGATACACACCTCTCCAGCATTTTTGCTCGATTTGATCTCTATATCTCTACCTCTATATTTCTAATCTATCTTAAAATTCCATTCTGTCTCTGTCTCTTTGCCTCAACTCTTTTATCTTATCTTTCTTTTCATATTTTTTACTCTTTTTACCCCCTTTTGTCATACATTCTTGTATTACTCAGCTGTTTCCTAAAACAGAGTCAGTTTTGGAACTTCCTATCGTCATCTATTTTTTTTTGGTCTTCGTATACTGATGATACTTCGTGGTGAGAAAAAAAGTATGTCTATAAAGAATTAATTCTGATTTTAAATAATAACGGTAACTCATTTAGAGACTACTGTGCTACCCCCCTCCCCCCTCCACCCCCTTTTGCTCCTCTCCAATAATTCAGCTTCCCAAACCACTTCATATAAGCGGATTAATTTGAGTCTATCCTAAATCCACGGCGGTTGAGCGCTCTTATTGAGGTCTGGTTTAAAATACTTCGGATTAAAGGCAGAAAAAGTAGTAATGTCACATCTCTTAGAACTGATTCTAAACATAGTGAGGTCTAGTGTTTCCCTGCCGCAGGCATGTCCTAGCTGTGTTGAAAAGATTTCAGAACAATAGAAAATTCTTGCTCTGTCCAGGCATCATGATGGTGTTGTGGGTCAAATTCACTCCTTGATAAGTTTATTCATTAATTCGGCGGATGAGAAATAATAAATTACTTATAAGACCTGGCACCTACTGTTCTCAGATATTTAGAACCAGCAGTGACGTCAAAATATTTCCCTTGTTGGTTCATTTACTTTTCACTGCCCCTTAAAATTACGATGCTGATTTCGGTAGGGTCAGAAAAACTGGACGTATCAAACGGGTGTATTTTCTTTATGTTGTGCGCCAGCTTTTGGCAACTCCAGTAGATATAATTATGTACAATACTATTGTATATCTGTGTGGAGACAAACTTAATTAAACTCTTTGCCATGCACTTTTTTCCTTTTTGTGTTTCTCTCATTTCTGTTTAACACATTCCATCCTTATTTTTTTTTCAGGGTCCTCTTGGATCGACCAAAGGCAAAATGATGAAGTCCATTTTAACGTTACAGAAGATTGGCAGATCAAGGGGAGCTTATAGCGTTCGATCTGTGCCATTCTTGTTGAACACCTCGTAATGTTCAAGCACATGATGATTTTATGGGCAGTCCTTGAAAGTCCAAACCTCTCTTTTCATGTGAAATAAAAAAAAAAGGTTTTATTCGTTTGACCGCATTTAAAGAGTACCTGTCCTTATAAAACAAGGCAAGCCATTCTAAACCACGAATGAAACGGGCTCACTTGTGAGTTTAAACATCTATCATAAGGAGTTACATTTAGCATATTCCGGGAAGAAAAACATTCCTAGAGAAAACATTCCTAAAGGCGGAATGAAGACGGACTGTTCAGACACCATACAGACTGAACCGCTAGATTTGTCAGTCCGTGGTAGGAGAGACAGCCTGCCAGAGAGAAATGAGTGTCAGGTGAAAAAACCTGAACCATTTCACAGCGGTTCATGGAGTAGGGCAGGGTGGAAGTGCGAGAAGCTGAACAACATAATCAGCAACATACGAGAAAGGACCTCTAGGACTTGTGAGACGTATCCTGCAGGGAAAACCCCGGTCAGAACCGCCGGTGTGTTACGGGAAAGCCAAGCTTTCTCCTCTACCGAACAGGTATACTCTGGAGAAAGCCTGGGAAGCACACGTTGTCATTATCCTCTGGCTTCAGAGACACAACAACCCCATCACCCTCCGCCTTTGACAAGTTTTAATGAGAGTGATTTGCAAGTTCTTACACAGGCTCAACTTCTCCCGTCAGCCACTGGGAGCCAAGAGCCTTTGACGCCAAAGAATCGACAGCACCAAGTGATCAGACCCACGCCTGTTTATGCCTGGGATGTGCATGGACCCGCTGGTCAGGTGCCTTATGCCCAGAGCAGATACAGCCTGGATCAGACACCACACAGACTCCAGGAGTGGCTGATTTCTAAAGAGCTCTATGCCAACCCAGAAGCGGCAGACATAGACTCAGTAAAACTACTTACACCCGTAAAAAATGACAGAAATGGGAAAAGTCACGACAAGCTAACTGTTTCGGGCAAAGAAAATAATAACTACGATTCAAAATGTCTTACCACTTCTTTAACTCCTAAACACTCATCTGAAATACTTGGAGTAAGAGGTGACACGTTTGAAGCTGGCAGAAATGTTTTAGATACCCGTGGAAAAGGTGCAGCCCTAACCAGACTATATTCGGGAAACCCTCCACAAGGTGGCACCAGTTCCGGAATCTCGTGGCCGGTGACGTCAGGGTGCACACCATCCACACCGAGCCACACTCTCGCTGATCCACGCGGAGTCCCGTACAGCGAGGCATCCAGCCACGGTAGTCTCTGTGCTAACCAGACCAGGGATGTCGAGACAACACGACCACCCCTCCCGCCAGCGCTAGGTCCCATGCAGCTGCCGGTCAAACTCCCGGACTCACAGGGTAGCCAGGATCTGGTAGCTGCCGCCATTCGACCAGGCCTACATAAAATGTCAGCCCGAACTCTAGCCAAAGCCAAGACTTCATCGTCTCCGGCAGAAACCCTCCGCCCTGCACCACCAAGGTCGCAAAGTGCCCAGCGATTGGATACAGAAACATACCGGTGTGCCGAGAAAAATACGGTCACACCAGAGGTGATTGATGCTCGTGACGCTAAACCGTCGAGGGGGCGAAGCCTCCTCTTTGACAGGTCTCAATATCGGAGTAAAACATCTACCTTTCGAGAGATCCGCCCGCATCCTGGTCAGAAACGACCATTTGGTGTAATATTCTCTGGAGGTATTGGTCAAGAAACATCACCTGGCAATAACAACTTCCCGGGACTTGCCGCCTCGGACTCGAATCCTGCACCTCCAGAACCGGTCTGCATCTTTCCTTCCGGAAATTCCTCGACGGGTTTCACACCGCCTATTATACACGGTTTCCTTTGTAGCAGAAAGGAGCGATCTATGACAATATACACGTACGGGTCAAATTTCCAACCGCTATTAGCCACCCAGCTGGAAGTGAACACCCCAACATCCGGGGCTCAGAAATCCTCAGGTCAGAACCAACAGGACGCCAGCAGTAAGAAGCCGGCGCCCAGTCCATACCGGGACACATCTGGAGAGGACCGCGCACTTCTCGAGAGCATGCGCACTTCCGGTCTGATCTCCAGGCATGCCTCGGGCTGTATTTTCCTCCTCGCCCAGATGGAGGCGGCTAAAGCGAGCCGGCACACAAGGGACTTTAAGACACTGCAAGTGCCGCAGGGTGTGACCTGTGAGTGCACACCCTGCCAAACGTGCAAGGTTATGTTCAGAACAAAATACAGAGCGTTTTCGCACCAACTAAGGGGGTGCACATTACCACTTTTCACACTACCAGATTAACGCTGTTAAATTGTGATTTCACTTAATAAACTTTTTGTTACAGAGATGCCTTCTTTGAAATGCATTGCATCCTTCTTCTTCTTCTTCTTCTTCTTCTTCTTCTTCTTCTTCTTCCTCTTCTTCTTCATCTTCTTCTTCTCCTTTTTTTTCCTTCTTGTTCTTTTTGTTCTTCTTCTTGTTGTTCTTCTTCTTCTTGTTCTTCTTCTTGTTCTTGTTCTTCTTGATCTTCTTCTTCTTCTTCTTTTTCTTCTTCTTCTTCCTCATCTTCCTCATCTTCTTCTTCTTCTTCTTCTTCTTTTTCTTCTTCTTCTTCTTCTTCTTCTTCTTCTTCTTCTTCTTCTTCTTCTTCTTCTTCTTCTTCTTCTTCTTCTTCTTCTTCTTCTTCTTCTTCTTCTTCTTCTTCTTCTTCTTCTTCTTCTTCTTCTTCTTCTTCTTCTTCTTCTTCTTCTTCTTCTTCTTCTTCTTCTTCTTCTTCTTCTTCTTCTTCTTCTTCTTCTTCTTCTTCTTCTTCTTCTTCTTCTTCTTCTTCTCTCTCTCTCTCTCTCTCTCTCTCTCTCCTCGAAATTAAGCTGACGATATAATTGGATCTCTTGGTATGATGCACAAATAACTTCACGTTGACACCGCGGCATTGGAATTCTAATGAAAACTCATGTTTGTAATCGTTTTTTCTTGACCGTTCACGAACTATCTCTGTAACAAGGGTTGTCAAAGTGACTCATGGAAAAAAAACCCATCTGATGCAGTTTGTAAAGAATTTTTGCTAGAAGAGACAATCAGAAAAAGCTAACATGTCAGACATGTTAAAAACTCTATGCGAAAAAATATCACCCTTCCTCGACATATCTTCCCAGCCCTGTTTTGGTTAGGTTTGATTAGATTTGGTTTGATTCTTATTTGAAATATTCCGTCCACAAGAATGTGATCTCAAGGCTTTTTGCACATCAAAGATAAGCAGAGGGTGGAACTGAAAAGCTGAGGACCTATACTCTCCTACCGACGGTGTAGATCTCGAACCCGCATAGAAAGTCTCTTTGGATATAAAGTCGGACGCTCTAACCCCACAGCCACCGGCTTTCCCCTGAACACTATCACTTCAAGGGAGATAATAGATAAAGATACATACATAGAGGTGCTAGAAGATGACACAGGCGGGTAAAAAACAGCTGGTATTGCTGCTAGATAACATTAATTGGGTTGTGATTCGAACTCGAAAGTCCCCTGACTTCAAAATTTGGATCTTACAACACAGCAGGGTGCGCCAGTAAAAAATACTAGTTATATTATGTTTAGAATAGAATCACTACCTCAAATGATAGGATGAAGGCTTAAATTTAATTCTCTACAGACTCATTGATTAGAGGATAACACCAATGTCCACATTTGGCATGTTAATAAAAAAGAAAGAATAAACTTGTAGTTCAGCGTGGATCTTTTCGCTATCAGCTGCCAGAGCTAGGGGAAACAGACAGCGCGTATCAAGCCTTGGCCTAGATCTAGCGTAAAATGTCTTTAGTTCTAGATCTAGTGTAAAATGTCTTTAGATCTAGATCTAGCGTAAAATGTCTTTAGTTCTAGATCTAGTGTAAAATGTCTTTAGATCTAGATCTAGTGTAAAATGTCTTTAGTTCTAGATCTAGTGTAAAATGTCTTTAGATCTAGATCTAGTGTAAAATGTCTTTAGTTTGAGACACAATCACCTTCTTATTAAAAAAAAATTATTCGATATTTATCTTCAAATTAGCTCCATTTATTTCAACATGAAGGGCCTACTGTTGATTTTTTTCCCTATCTCTAGGATAGATTGGCATCGAGACTTAAATTTTAGACAGGAATAGATTGGAATCATTTGGCGCATGTAAAAAAAACCTAGTCAATTACTCACTCCCCACCCCCTCCCCTAACTCCTACAATAATAATAATAATAATAATAATAATAATAATAATAATAATAATAATAATAATAATAATAATAATAATAATAAAAATAATAAAAAGATTAGAAAGACAACATGGCGACCGGGGTTGCCATGGCGACCGCGTGAGGGCACCTAGTCTTTGTTCACTGAGAAAGAATAGCGTTTTCGTGGGAATATACTAAGACTGTTGTGACTTTCACCTGTCTTTCATTATTTCTAGATTGTTAAGATAATGTCATGGTTTAATGTCATTGAGTTTTAAGGTGACAAATGAACAATTATCATGGTGGCAAGAGATCAATTAATAGGCGAAACGGTAAGACGTGCTTCGGGTAAAATGTTGAGAATTAGTCACAGATTGAAGAGCTTTGGTGGAGTTTACGGTGGATAAAGAGTTTGATATAGTAAATAGCTGAATGTATGGAGATAGAGAGAGGAAGGTTGATAAATGAGGACTTAGGAGACAAGATAGCTGCACTAATAAAGCAAACACATGGATAAATAGATTAATCATCAGAAAGATAGACAGATAAATGTGCAAGTGGGCAAGGGTTAGTAGGAGATAATAATACAAACAATGATAAAAAGAATAATAATAACAACAGCAACAAAAACAAAAACAACAACAATAATAAATAAATAAACTGATTAATTAATATTATTATTATTATTATTATTATTATTATTATTATTATTATTATTATTATTAGTAGTAGTAGTAGTAGTAGTAGTAGTAGTAGTAGTAGTAGTAGTAGTAGTAGTAGTAGTAGTAGTAGTAGTAGTAGTAGTAGTAGTAGTAGTAGGAGGAGGAGGAGGAGGAGGAGGAGAAGTAATAGTTATAGTAGCAGTAATTATAATAATAATAATAATAATAATAATAATAATAATAATAATAATAATAATAATAATAATAATAATAATAATAATAATAATAACAACAACAACAACAACAATAATAATAATAATAATAATAATAATAATAATAATAATAATAATAATAATAATAATAATAATAATAATAATAATAATAATAGTAATAATAAATATTAGAGCTAGGATCAAAATAAGGACATCTAACCGACCATTTCTAGACAACCTAGACATGTCAAATTATCATAAAGTTGTAAATTGCCCTTAAAATTGGAGTGATAGTATTAATTTTCACCCTTAAAGTGTTCTTGGAAATAAGGCAAATTGTGATTATTATTTTCTGAAAAGGAAAAAGTGCAAACTACTTCCCATAAGCATAGCTTGATAGACAGTGCAGGAATACAAGTGAAAGTACGCATACAATGTAGACGGCGGTAGATCTAAAACTGTCTGGAATAGATCTACATGTTCTAGTGTAAAATCTATGTAAAACATCTACAAAAGTTGTATGGACATAGGTTATAGATCTAGGGCCTAGATATTTACAAACTCAAATGAAAAGGTTATGACATAGATTTAGATAGATCTAGGTCTATTACACACACACACATCCCAGCCTCGGCAAATAAACACGAAGGTTCCGTTCACAGGTTGGGGTTTTCACGTTGTAATAATAATGATAATAAAATCTTAAAAATGATCATTGTGATGATGATGTTGATGATGACAATAATGGCATAATAGCTATAATGATGATAATGACGATGACTTTGATGATGTCGATGACAACCATGACTATGATGATGGCAATGATGACGATGACTATGATGATGACGATGACAACGATGACTTTGATGATGTCGATAACAACGATGACTATGATGATGGCAATGATAAGATGACTATGATGATGGCAATGATAAGATGACTATCATAAAAATGACTATGATGATAACGATGACTATGATGATGACCACGATAAAGATAACTATGATGATGTCGATGATAACGATGACTATGATGATGGCAGTGATAACGACAGAGTGGCTGGAAAAGCTATATGGTGGACATGACACTGGACACATCTCTTCAGGGGAAGGGCACACAGCCCTGCATATGTCTGGAGATATTCTGGCATTCGAGCGCAATTTGACAGTGCTTGACAGAGATTTGCAGAAAGATACACTGACACACTTCCCCAATTTGAGAGAGTTCAAAGAAGCTCAAATAATCAATTCGGAGTATTTACAGTCGGCGTTCATCGCAATGCAAACATCATTTGGGAAACGATTCTGTGAGTTCAGAACTCACATTATCCTTCCGTGTGACTCCCCTGAGCCTCGACCCCTCCCTGATGAATACGACTGCATTGCAGGAGTGAGTCAACCTGCTCTTGACATGGTACTGGTCGTCATAGCCGATAAAGACATATGGATGTCCGAGGTCAAACGCTTGACAGCTCACCTGGAAAATGTCACCCATCAGAAGAACGATCTTGCTCAGAACCACAAATGGCGTGATATTGAAAACCTCCCCAAACCGAGCAAAAATGTGTTCTAAATTTTGAATGCCAATCCCGAGGTATAGGGGAACATTTTAAAGTATGCACTTGCAGTCCTGTCGATTTTTGCGTCAACATTTGTATATCAGCAAATGTTCTCCGAAATGGAATTTTATTAAAAAACAAAAGCCAACGTGCACGTCCCACAGATGGCAGCTACTTCCTGAAGAATCCTGTTTAAAGATGAGGGTGACGGTGTACAGCTCTGATGTGGAGACACTGTGCTCTGAGCTTCAGGAGCAGAAATCTTATTCACCAGGTATGATATAAAGATTTTAATTGCCAATTATTCTGCATATATTCAGATTTTTTCGTTCGGTACAACAGTCCTTTAATTATTCACGTTGACAGCTGACTGCGCGCCCCAGTAAACCACGACGCACCGAGATAGAACGACATTTCTGGTTTTCTGCTGGCGGATAATTGAAGTTCGGCTTCTTTTTTTTCATCAAGACAGAGACTCAAATAGAGATTGAGTTTTATTACCTTCAACCTTTAGAGTACAGTAACCTCCAGCCCACAGACTTTTTTCTGAGTTCAAAATGGTTTCGTGACATGCAGAAATGTCATTCCGCTTTCTCCACAGTCGCTCACTGTTTTCATAAATGCAAAAAATGGCCAAAAAAAAAAAAAAAACAACAAAAAACAAACAAACAATCAAAGCCACCGTTATATGCAGTGTTATGTCACATTAACTGTCCAGAGGGTTTTTGTCGCTCCGAGTGTTTTCTTTACTGTGGGTAAAGTGTCATAAGGACACTTTGAGTGGTAAAGGTGCCGACTCCTGCTCTAGACTCCTCCTTTGTGTGGAAGATCCAGACTACCTTCATTAGTTTTAAACCCTAAAGCAAACGTTCAGTGATTATAATTATTATTATTATTATTATTATTATTATTATTATTATTATTATTATTATTATTATTATTATTATTATAATAATAATAATAATAATAATAATAATAATAATAATAATAATAATAATAATAATAATAATAATAATAATAATAATTATTATCATTATTATCATCATCATCATCATCATCATCATCTACACTGGTAAACGGCTAACTCCATTTTTACACCATATGAATGTGTACCATCTTCGGATGGACAGCAAATTTTAAATTTGTCACAGACACCATTCTCTTAAGGTAATTTATTCAAACGCTTTTGAGCTGCCTATTGTGACCAGCCAAGACGCTAAGAGTCGTTAGATTCTGTCTAAAGGAAGATTGCTAGAAATTGCGCCACAAGCAAAACGCCGCTACCAGAGACCATACAGACACAGAAAACAAGAAAGTGGAGGGTATGTATGTCGTGGTGAATGTTAACTATCCAAGATAGCTTCCATGCGACAGATTTTTCTGCTCTGTCACGGATGTAAGAGATAGCCTGAAGCGTGTCATGGCATATAGCTTACAATTAGATTTTAATTTTTTTTTGATGGTGTTTTATCCAGGCTCCGTGTGAAAAGAAAGAGACGCTAGATTTGAGAATCTTTTTTAAAGCTGATAATAAAGATAAGCGTGTGTGAACGGATCATTTTGCTGTTTAACTTAAAGATAAAAAAAAAGCTGCAGGTAATAACATTCATTGCCATCCATGTGTTAATGTTGGACAAGATTGACAAGGGTATCATTCACAGACAGCTCCAGACCTAGTCCTGGACTAACTTACAAGGTTGTGAGGAAACCCGAGGTGTCTTCGTGTATTCGTTATGGAGATATTATTGTTGGTCAGATCTGCTCCTACTGGTCTTGTCTTTATATATACACCGATGAGATTGTGTACACTTTGCATCTGAAAGTTTCTATTGGATACAATCAGTATTTAAAGTTTAAAGAGGTTTTCTTAAAACCTTCCCTCCTTTCAAGCAGTCTCGACAGAAATATTCAGCTTGGGATTGTTTTTCGGATATCGATGTTGGAAGAGTATTTCATGCTAATTAATTTTATTTTAACGTGAAACAATGATTTAACCTCTTTAACAGAGCACTGTATGCTTAATGGGAAGAAAAGCTTGTGAAAAAATCTCCTAAATATTTAGATCCATAGAACAAGCCCTTTTTACAAGGTTGAAAACTAGAAAGTTGGAAATTTATACCTAACAACCACTAGCTGTATAAAAAAATCTTAAAACTTGACAAAAACAATGATTAAGATGCATGATCCTATCAGAGGAGATTACCTTTTGATGGTTTCTTCTTTGACATTTTAAAACTCTATTCTGCGAGGCTGAAATTATTTTTTTTTTTGCATTTTGATTTCAGCAATTCAATAAAAACATCATGGTTGTGATGTGACAATAATTGCTGTTGATGTATTAACTTGAATCTGTTTTGAGAAACGTTGTGGTTTCATTCCATATTGACACCGGCAGAAAACTGTTGACGTTTAATTGTAATTGGACATTTTACTTTCCGAGACTTTCTAATCTGCCTTTTATACGAGATCATAAACAGAGTTTATTTTTATTTTTACTAGACGTTTAGAGAAAAAAATTTACTGTCGTTTCGAGGTACTCAAGTTGTTTTTTTTTTTAATTACATTTTCCCCTGATTAGAATAAACTAGTGGAGACCGGTAAGAATGTTCAGAGCATGATTTGTGCAAGTCCATCAGCTTTTCAGTTCACTTTTGCTGCTGGATAACCACGAGCAATCAATAGTCTACAGCCGGTTTGGGCGTTGTTAAGAAATATTGACAATGTGACTTATTCTTCTCATTCACACTGAATTTTTCTGGGAAAAGGCGTAGCTGACTTGTACTGTTATCCAAACCAAGCATCTTAGGAAATGACCTCTGGACCCCACAGCGATCCTTCCGCTACACTAAAACGTGTGACTCCATCCAAAACATGCGCCTGAACTTCTCCGAGACAGCAAGGCTCATGGTTTAAGCATTATCATTTTGGTTCAAGTAAACAATTTGACGATTAGACCGGAAACGTTAATGGGTCATTTTTTCCAATTCAAGTACCAGAATCTGGTTCCCCTTTTGCCCTATCGATGTTTACCGGAACTGAATTTTGCCTTCTGAATTCTCAGAAACAAAGATTGAGCAGACACTCCATGACCTGACCTCACCTTGACCTGCTCCATCCGAGTATCAACATGCCTGGGAAGAAGTCAGGATCAGAGCGTGGAGGGTGGGACTCCTGGTTCGAATTCCTCTTCTCATGCCTGGGCTCCATGGTTGGGCTGGGCAACATCTGGCGTTTCCCGTACGTCTGCTACAGGAGTGGGGGAGGTAACTCCTAGTAACATCATGATTACTCATTTCTATCTTTATGTCATGTTTTTCCTGATTTTTGAATAGCTTCGTTAACTCTATTTGATATTAATTTTTAGCTCCTTACCTCCGCCAAATCGATATTTTTCCTGATATCTTCTGATCTTCCCCAGGCGCATTTCTCATCCCATTTTTCGTGTCAATGATTGTATGCGGGTGTCCTCTCATCTTCCTGGAGACAGCCTACTGCCAGTACTCGAGCCTGGGACCAGGCAAGGTTTGGGTCGTCTGCCCGCTCTTTAAAGGTAATTAACTCTTTTTCGTGCGCGAATTTTCTGTGACAGTAAAATTTAAGGTTTTTTGTTGCAGATTATTTAAGAAAAACAATAACATCAGGGATTAAATGCTCTAGGTGTAAAGGTAACGTAATTTTAAGCGGCCTTCAGCTTTTACTCACTCGCCATGAGATTTATAAAAAATTATCCTTACAAGTCGAAGGATACTTTTGATCTGTCTCCTTTTTTAAATTCCTCAACCATGGTATAGTAGCGAGGATTTTAAGACGTGTCAATTCGTTTTAAAGCAGACGGCGTAGAGGAAGAAATCATCTTTATTAAAAAAACTTCTTCACTTCTCAACTGACCAGGCATTGGTTTCGGCATGATGACCGTCACCTTTGTGGTGTCCATCTACTACACGGTCATCATGGCGTGGACACTCTACTATGTGGTCTCGTCCTTCAGAGCGAGTCTTCCCTGGAGTGTCTGTCAGCCAGGCCTTAGGTCTCTCGAGTGTCTGGAGATGGTCAATGGGAATGACAGGTGAGTATCTTATGTCAGGAGATGGTCAGTGGGATGACAGGTGAGTGTCTTAAGTCAGAAGATGGTCAATGGGAATAACAGGTGAGTGTCTTATGTCAGTAGATGGTCAGTGGGATGACAGGTGAGTGTCTTAAGTCAGGAGATGGTCAATGGGAATAACAGGTGAGTGTCTTATGTCAGGAGATGGTTAATGGAAATAACAAATGAATGTCTTATGTCAGGAGATGTCAGTTGAAATGACAGGTGAGTGTCCTATGTCAGGACATGGTTAATGGGAATGATGGGTGAGAGTCTTAACTCAGGAGATGGTCAATGGGAATATCAGATGACTGTCTTATATCAGGAGATGGTCAATGGGAATATCAGATGAGTGTCTTATGTCAGGAGATGGTCAATGGGAATAGCAGGTGAGTGTCTTATGTCAGGAGATGGTTAGTTGAAATGACAGGTGAGTGTCTTATGTCAGGAGATGGTTAATGGGAATGATGGGTGAGTGTCTTAACTCAAGAGAATCCACTTTATTGTTTATTTCATGTTATATTCCGTTAGGAAGAACGTGGTGAAATTATGTATCGATGTATTTCCCAACAATACTTATAACAAGTTCTTTGCATAATTCAATTGTATACTTGGTATAACTTATCTAAGCACTTCATTTTTATGTCATCGGTTGGTTTTTAGTAATGCGTATTGAGAAATCCCATTTATCAATAGTCGTAATCAGCAACAACTTACCAACCCTAAAGTTACTGTTTAATCATTTTTACAATTTGTGCTTCACTGATCATTGAGTTGGCGTAACCATCTGAGCAGCGTTTTAGCTTGTTTTGCTTCAAAAGTGTAAATCTAGTCTTTTTAACTTTCTAGTACACTTAAAATTTTCCACAACTTTTTCCCTCCGCCCGACTCCCCTAGCCTGATGTTTGACAGTAACAGGAACAATGCCTCGACCCCAACCCTCCTGACCACTGCGGCACCCGTGGTGGCGAATCTCTCTACAGTCTCTGTCGTCTCGACGGAGGCTAGCGGTGTCCACAATCTTTCTGATTTCTACGAAACGAACGAGGAGGCATATTGGTTGTAAGTTGAAATCTGCAGGCTGTTTTTTGGCTCCTCTCTTCACAAAGGGACTGGCAGCCAGATGCTCGCCGATCGAATTCATGAATTATGAAATTTTACGATTTCAAATTGAATTAAAGTTTATTTGCATTACATTATTGATTATTTGATGATATTTTTGCTGTCGTTGCTTTCATTACATAAGATGAGTTATGAAGCTTCGCAAGTGATGTATGTTTCTGTGGATATCCACTGATCGCACCAACAGGCAAGCTGAGGCAGGGAAACCTCTGATCGGCTTTACGGCCAAGTGTAAACTCTTATTTTTTTCTGTTATACTAACTTTTTTCTTAGTTAAAGCCATAAATAAAACTGAGGTTTTTACATCTAATTCTACTACTTCTATTGCTGCTGCTGGTGGTGATGATCTTACTAAAATTGGGTTCTACGTTGGGATGATAATAAAATTTCTTGTTGTTATCTTTGGTAAAATATTTTGATATCATTTTCTCTCCAGCCAGGGTGTCCTCAACATCAGCACAGGGTTGGGCGAGCTAGGTGAGATCCAGTGGCCAATCCTGGTGTGTCTGCTTGTTGCTTGGATCCTGGTGTTTCTTTGTCTCATAAGGGGCATCAAAAGTATGGGCAAGGTAGGGGGAAAGGAGGGGTAGTAGAGATTTAAAGGGTGGGGGGGGGGGGGAGGTGAATATATAGGAAGGACAAGAGAGAGGAGTAGCCTCAGATAACAAAGGAAGATATGAGTTAGAGAGGAAAAAGAAGAAATAGGAGGGGGTGGGTGGGTGGGAGGTGGGGGTATATAGTAAGAAATGAAAATGGTAGAAGAACAGAATATCATTGTAGAAGTATAAAATAGAGTGGTTTGATACCGACATAAATACCACGTTTACATCTCTGATATAACAGAACAAGTTTTTTGAAAAAATGTGCATAATGCCCCAACTTACTTCGCTTGTTCGCCCCATGTCATTATTGCCTCTACACTTCTGATGTTGTGTTCTGTGACACCAGGTGGTGTACGTGGCCGCTACAGTTCCCTACCTGATCCTCACCTGCCTTCTCATCAGGGGCTGTTTACTCCCTGGTGCCGGGAACGGACTCTACTTCTACATGGTGCCCGTCTGGGACAAGCTGCTCAGCTTTCAGGTCTGTCTAAAGAATGTCACCGAGAGCGATTGCTTGTATGTCTAAATGATATACTAGAACCTGTTATGGTAGCATGAAACGTTTTTAAGAGTTGCAAAGTTATCACTTTGATGATCGAATATCCAGTACAGCTTCACGTTTACGCTCCACACAGTTTGGTTTCAGTGTGTTGATGAACTTAGGAAGACTTTTGATCAACTTTTGTCTGTAAATATCAAGGGATGAACCATTACATTGTAAGTTCTCTTTTATTTTATGTCAGTTATGGATGGTAACTTTGAAAAGGTTAGGAAACATTTGTATTTTTTTTGCGTTCTTTGGGTCAGCTTTGAAGAGGATTTTTTTTTTTTGTTGGTTTTTTTTTTGGAATCTAACAGTAACTTTGACACTATGAACTAAAAAAATTTGAAACGATATACATTTTCCACAACGATTGCCCCGGCTTTTACACACCACGGCCTTTATAGCACTTTATTTGCAAATAAGTTTTACCTGAACCTGCTCAACCTCGTGTGAAGTAGAACTGGTCCACCCTCGTCTCCCAGGTCTGGAGAAACGCAGCTTCTCAGGTGTTTTTCTCTATCGGCATGGGCTTCGGTCTCATCTCCACCCTGGCCAGTTACAACAAGTTCCACAACAACTGTTACAGGTCAGTAAGGACAAGGTCCACAACAACTGTTACAGGTCAGTAAGGACAAGTTCCACAACAACAGTTACAGGTCAATAAGGACAAGGTCCACAACAACTGTTACAGGTCAGTAAGGACAAGTTCCACAACAACTGTTACAGGTCAATAAGGACAAGGTCCACAGTAACTGTTACAGGTCAGTAAGGACAAGGTCCACAACAACTGTTACAGGTTAGTAAGGACAAGGTCAACAACAGCTGTTACAGGTCAGAAGGACAAGGTCCACAAGAACTGTTACAGGTCAGTAAGAACAAGGTCCACAACAACTGTTACAGGTCAGTAAGGACAAGGTCCACAACAACTGTTACAGGTCAGTAAGGACAAGGTCCACAACAACTGTTACAGGTCAGTAAGACAAGGTCCACAACAACTGTTACAGGTCAGTAAGAACAAGGTCCACAACAACTGTTACAGGTCAGTAAGGACAAGGTCCACAACAACTGTTACAGGTCAGTAAGGACAAGGTCCACAACAACTGTTACAGGTCAGTAAGGACAAGGTCCACAACAACTGTTACAGGTCAGTAAGGACAAGGTCCACAACAACTGTTACAGGTCAGTCCTGGATAGACAACCCTTCTCCCCCTTTCCTAACCTACCCCCAACACGCACAAAAAAGAGCAAAAAAAAAAAAAACAAACAAAAAAAACCAGTTTGAAGAACCGGCGACTTAATTGGTCATACTATTTGTTTGATGTATTTGTTTCCGTCGTTTTCTTTTCCTTTGTTTTCCAATTTGTCCATCTCTGTAAAAAAGTTAAAACAGAATGTCAGTCTGCCATCTTTTTATTACTAATTTTCTTAAATGGAGTCAACTGGTCAATAATGATATAGCTAAAAAATAAAAGATGAAGGAAATGTTCCAGCCGAATGTTTTTGTGTTCCAGCCGATTGCTTTACTCTATGTGTTCCAGCCGAATGCTTTACTCTATGTGTTCCAGTCGAATGCTTTACTCTATGTGTTCCAGCCGAATGCTTTACTCTATGTGTTCCAGCCGAATGCTTTACTCTATGTGTTCCAGTCGAATGCTTTACTCTATGTGTTCCAGCCGAATGCTTTACTCTATGTGTTCCAGTCGAATGCTTTACTCTATGTGTTCCAGCCGAATGCTTTACTCTATATGTTCCAGCCGAATGCTTTACTCTATGTGTTCCAGCCAAATGTTTTACTCTATATGTTCCAGCCGAATGCTTTACTCTATGTGTTCCAGCCGAATGCCAGCTGAATGCTTTACTCTCTGTGTTCCAGCCGATTGCTTTACTCTCTGTGTTCCAGCCGAATGCTTTACTCTATGTGTTCCAGCCGAATGCTTTACTCTCTGTGTTCCAGCCGAATGCTTTACTCTATGTGTTCCAGTCGAATGCTTTACTCCATGTGTTCCACTCGAATGCTTTACTCTCTGTGTTCCAGCCTAATGGTTTACTGTATGTTTTCCAGCCGAATGCTTTACTCTCTGTGTTCCAGCCGAATGCTTTACTCTATGTGTTCCAGCCGAATGTTTTACTCTATATGTTCCAGCCGAATGCTTTACTCTATGTGTTCCAGCCGAATGATTTACTCTATGTGTTCCAGTCGAATGCGTTACTCTATGTGTTCCAGGCGAATGCTTTACTCTATGTGTTCCAGTCGAATGCTTTACTCTATGTGTTCCAGCCGAATGTTTTACTCTGTGTTCCAGCCGAATGCGTTACTCTATGCGTTCGAGTCGAATGTTTTACTCTATGTGTTCCAGTCGAATGCTTTACTCCATGTGTTCCACTCGAATGCTTTACTCTCTGTGTTCCAGCCTAATGCTTTACTCTATGTGTTCCAGTCGAATGCTTTACTCTCTGTGTTCCAGCGGAATGCTTTACTCTATATGTTCCAGTCGAATGTTTTACTCTATATGTTCCAGCCGAATATTTTACTCTATGTGTTCCAGCCGAATGCTTTACTCTATGTGTTCCAGCCGAATGCTTTACTCTATGTGTTCCAGCCGAATGCTTTACTCTATGTGTTCCAGCCGAATGCTTTACTCTATGTGTTCCAGCCGAATGCTTTACTCTATGTGTTCCAGAGATGCTATGATTCTGCCGGTTCTAGACTGCGGCACCAGTGTGTTTGCCGGTCTTATCATCTTCTCATTCCTGGGGTACATGGCCAGCATCACAGGCAAGAGTGTTGACCAGGTCGCACAGGAGGGTGAGCTTGTCTACACCAACAGCAGCAGCATATTTATTATCATCATCATTATCACCGTCATCATAATGAGCTTCATCAAAATAACCATCATCATCATTATCAACGTCATCATAACATCATCATCATCATAATCAGTATCATCAAAATAACAATCATCATCGTCAACATAATCAAAACCATCCCATCATAATCAGCAACAGCAGCAGCATTCCTCACCTGCTGCCATCATCTTTCTCATAAACCTAATCAATTCTGTCATTTTGCCTTTTTATGATCGAAGCCACCCTCATCATCGTTATCACCATTATCCTCATCATCATCGTCACCATCACCATCATCATCATGACATCCTACTCCACCGATGTCAACATCATCATCATCACCATCACAATCATCGTCATTATCATGTTCTCCAACCCCATCGATGTCAACATCATTATCGACCCCATCACCATCATCGTTATGACGTCCAACCCCACCGATGTCAACATCATCATCGTCACCATCACCATCATCATCATGACATCCTACTCCACCGATGTCAACATCATCATCATCACCATCACAATCATCGTCATTATCATGTTCTCCAACCCCATCGATGTCAACATCATCATCGTCACCATCACCATCATCATCATGACGTCCAACCCCACCGATGTCAACATCATCATCGTCACCATCACAATCATCATCATGACGTCCAAATCCGCGGATGTCAACATCATCATCGACACCATCATCATCATCATCATCATGACGTCCAACTCCGCTAATGTCAACATCATTATCGCCACTATCATCACCATCATCACCATTATCATGTTCTCCAACCCCATCGATGTCAACATCATCATCGTCACCATCACCATCATCATCATGACGTCCAAATCTGCCGATGTTAACATCATTATCGCCACTATCATCACCATCATCATCATTATCATGTTCTCCAACCCCACTGATGTCAACATCATTATCGCCACTATCATCACCATCATCATCATTATCATGTTCTCCAACCCCACTGATGGCAACATCATCATCGCCACTATCATCACCATCATCATCATTATCATGTTCTCCAACCCCACCGACGCCAACATCATCATCGCCACTATCATCACCATCATCATCGTTATCATGTTCTCCAACCCCACCTATGTCAACATCATCATCGCCACTATCATTAACATCGTCACCATCATCATCATGTTGTCCAACCCCACCGATTCCAACATCATCATCGCCACTATCATCATCATCGTCACCATCATCATCATGTTGTCCAACCCCACCGACGCCAACATCATAATCGCCACTATCATCACCATCACCATCGTTATCATGTTCTCCAACACCACCGACGCCAACACCATTATCCCCACTATCATCACCATCACCATCGTTATCATGTTCTCCAACACCACCGACGCCAACATCATTATCGCCACTGTCACCCCCCCCCCCCCCCCCCTTCCCTTCCCTGCAGGTCCAGGCCTGGTGTTTGTAGCGTACCCGTCAGTGCTGTCCACTCTGCCCCTCCCACAGCTGTGGTCAGTCCTGTTCTTCTCCATGCTCTTCTTCGTCGGTCTCGACAGTCAGGTGAGATGCGGGGGGGGGGGGGGGGGGGGGGGGGGCGCTGTCAAGCTGATCAATCTTTAAGTTAGATCGATGAGAACAAACAGGATCTAAGAGCGACCAGACAACTGTTAACATCGCTTCCTGCTGCCTGCTAAGTTATTCATGATCAACGAACTTGCTATTGATCAAGATTGTGTTTCCCAGTATGAGAGCAGCAGAAAAGATTTAAAACTGGAAATAAAAAAAATTAAACCCTTTTTTATTTAGGGAAAAAAAAAAAAACCTGACAACCAACAACTCTGAAATGAATTTTATTCTAATTATTCAACCGAAGTTTAGAAACTCAAATAATTATATTCTAGAAAGTCTTACGTTTTATCGCAAGTTTATTTTTTTCTGACTGAAGCCCAGGTCGCTGACAACATAGACTCGTGGGTTATTCAAGATGTTTAGGTCTCCTTGGTTTCCAGAAACTTCTTATACGGAGATGAAGAAGCTTCGCCGTGGGATAAAGGACCAAAAAAAAAAAATTAAAATAAAAATAAAACGAAAGAAAACAGCGAGACATGGACGAGTTTGTCCTGGACTTAAATCTGTCTCTATTTGCAAAGAAGGAAAGCCTCTATGTTGATAAGGGGGTCCTATTTTTTTTCTAACAAGAATAGACGGCTAATGTAAATTAGACTCTTAAAAGATACCTCCTCTGTTTATCTTGCTCAATCACCCGCTTTGTCAATTTCATTAAGCGAAAATTTAATCCGTCATAAAACTGAACAACCCCCCCCCACCCCCTTTCTTTTCCTCTCTCCCAAACCGTCCACCATAGTTCATGCATGTCCAGGGAGTGGCCACTGCCCTGACCGATTGTTTCCCTGACCAGCTGCGGCAGCGCAAGACCCAGGTCACACTAGCCGTCTGCGTCATCAGCTTCTTTCTGGGGATTCCCATCACAACACAGGTAGCCTGGATCTTTTTCTCCTTGTCTATTTTTTCCACCTACAGGACTGTGGACAATGAAACTGGATGTCAGTTATCAAGTTTTGCCTCTATCCAGCCGGCTCACCTTACAATCTTTGCTCTCAATCTAGGACGAAAACCAGACGATGATCTGACAAATCGGACAGTATGGGCTTCATTTCATCCAAAAACGACACTTACTGAGCTATAAAAAACAGAATCATAGTTTTGTCCTTATTCAAAGCTCAGTAAATAAAGACCATCGTATTTGTAAATTAATTATCGTGAGGTGAAAACTATGCGGCTCCAAGTCCTAACCTAGATGACTGGATGTAGAGCCATGTCATAATCAGCCTCTGAGAAACAGCACATGCAATGTCTTTCGAAAGTGGAAACTGTTTTGAAAGATGGTGATGGCACCAGACAGCTACTTTCATTGACAATCATAAGCAAAACCATGATACGAATGCTTTATGAGACAATGACGATGATAATGATTATGATGAGGAATGGCAGTGATCTAGAAAGGGGATTAAATAAAAAAATGGATTGTTGGCGATGAAGAATGGCCAAAATCTCAATGATACGGAGTGATGGAGATAATACAGGCTAAGTAGTTTATATTATTGTGTGATTGTAATGACAGCGATAATCATAGAAGCTGCGATGGTAATGAATCACACAGCCATAATTTTACAAGTTCGAAAGTCTTTATTATTTTTAACGTCTCCGAAGTCCCTCGGATCTTGTACGAGAACACGCTCTGCTGGTGAGCCAAGTTAAGATGACAGAGAAAAGAGATACATGTACAACCTTGTTATAATTCTGGCAGCCATTTTCCTTGTCAATGGCGTTTTCTATAAATGGTTCATGGATCGTTGATCTGTCCACAGGGCGGATTCTACCTACTGAATCTGATCGACTGGTACATCGCAAGCTTCTCTGTCATGTTCATTGTCTTCCTTGAGGTCATGGTTCTAGCTTGGATATACGGTAGGGAGAAAAATCATGGTTTGTAGGGTGAATGGAGTAACATTGTCTTCCTTGAGGTCATGGTTCTAGCTTGGATATACGGTAGGGAGAAAAATCATGGTTTGTAGGGTGAATGGAGTAACATTGTCTTCCTTGAGGTCATGGTTCTAGCTTGGATATACGGTAGGGAGAAAAATCATGGTTTGTAGGGTGAATGGAGTAACATTGTCTTCCTTGAGGTCATGGTTCTAGCTTGGATATACGGTAGGGAGAAAAATCATGGTTTGTAGGGTGAATGGAGTAACATTGTCTTCCTTGAGGTCATGGTCCAAGCTTGGATTTATGGTAGGGATAAAAATCATGGTTTGTAGGGTGAATGGAGTAACATTGTCTTCCTTGAGGTCATGGTCCAAGCTTGGATTTATGGTAGGGATAAAAATCATGGTTTGTAGGGTGAATGGAGTAACATTGTCTTCCTTGAGGTCATGGTTCTAGCTTGGATATACGGTAGGGAGAAAAATCATGGTTTGTAGGGTGAATGGGGTACGGTAGGGAGAAAAATCATGGTTTGTAGGGTGAATGGAGTAACATTGTCTTCCTTGAGGTCATGGTTCTAGCTTGGATATACGGTAGGGAGAAAAATCATCGTTTGTAGGGTGAATGGGGTAATATTGTCTTCGTTGGGGTCATGGTTTTAGCTTGGATATACGGTAGGGAGAAAAATCATCGTTTGTAGGGTGAATGGGGTACGGTAGGGAGAAAAATCATGGTTTGTAGGGTGAATGGAGCAACATTGTCTTCCTTGAGGTCATGGTTCTAGCTTGGATATACGGTAGGGATAAAAATCATGGTTTGTAGGGTGAATGGGGTAACATTGTCTTCGTTGGGGTCATGGTTTTAGCTTGGATATACGGTAGCGAGTAAAATCATGGTTTGTAGGGTGAATGGGGTAATATTGTCTTCGTTTAGGTCATGGTTCTAGCTTGTATATATATATATATATATATATATATATATATATATATATAATGATAGGGATAAAAATCATGGTTTGTAGGGTTAATAGGATAGCATTGTCTTCCTTTGGATCATGGTTATATATTTTTAATAACAGCCGCAGGATCAATGGTGAGATTGTTAAGTGGATCAGCTGATATTTCCCTTAATTGATATCTAGTTTGTTACTGGGGCGTAAGTTTTCGGTAGTTTTTCAGGGTATATGTGGATAAATTTTGTAAAACATTCTCACATACTAGGTTACCAGTTCAGTATGTAGGGTTAGAAAGATCGTGATTGTGTTGGGGTTGTCAGCTGAATGTGTTAAATAAACATGATCATCATCACCACCAAAGCATCATCATCATCATCATCATCATCATCATCATCATCATCATCATTATCATTATCATCATCATCAGCATCATCATCATCATTGTCATTATCAATACAGTAAAACAGCACCCATATTATAACATAACCTTCAAAATTCTCAACTCTATCATTATGATCATCATCATCATCATCATCATCATCATCATTATCATCATAAGAATAAGATTACAGTTTTTCTCTCATTATTTCTATTCTTCCTATTATTTATCCATCTCCTTTTCCTCACCCTTCAAACTCCAGGGACAGATCGCTTGTTTGAGGACATCTCTGCCATGATTGGCGACCGGCCCCACGTGATCTTCAAGTTTGCCTGGAAATATTTTACACCCGCTTTCGTTATAGTAAGATTCTTCGAGCGTCGTAGTTTCTATCTATAGCTGTAAACAGTATCAACAGCTTTCGAACATT
Source organism: Elysia crispata (assembly GCA_033675545.1). Taxonomy (NCBI): domain Eukaryota; kingdom Metazoa; phylum Mollusca; class Gastropoda; family Plakobranchidae; genus Elysia; species Elysia crispata. The sequence goes on from JAWDGP010002280.1 coordinate 152,827, forward strand.
CACTATTTTTCATGATAAATCCAAACATTAAAAGGAGCGGCAGTTGTTTTCTTTTCTTTTTTTTTTAAATAGGACATGAATAATATTAGTTTTTCATGTTATTTCTGCTGTTGTGGCCCTTGAAGTCCTAGCTTTTTGCTGAGTTTCTTTACACTTAGGTCTGTCTAGTTTCAACGATGCCAAACATAATGAATATTTTGAATAATCAAACTCAACTCAGCCTGAAGACTGTCTTAATTTAAAGCTGACGGCACAGTCATAACATGATAGAGACGAATCAAAGTTGTTCCAAGCGACCGTTCAATAATGATAATTCTATTGCCAGTAAATCTAAATCTAATGCACCATGACTGAGCCTTACCATTTTGTTGCAGGTGTTATGGCTTTCAGGCCTATTCAACTTCACATCGATAGGGGAGGAGAACACGGGTTACCCCCCTTGGGCTGACACCTTGGGGATCCTGATCGGGTTCCTCCCAATACTTCCGGTTCCTGTCAAGATGGCGTGGACTCTGTTGCGAGATGAAGGGGATTTCAGAAAGGTAAGTTAGCCTTTAGTTCGCTTGACTCAGGATATATCGATATTCAAACAAAACTCCCCGTAATACTTTACAAAATTTTACCTTGCAGTATTCTAACATGGAAATAAAAATTTGAAATAAAAAACAAGAGCAAATTCCGAAAAATGAAGAACAAAACAGCATAAAAAAGAGATGAAAAAAGAGACAACAGCAACGTTAAAATCAACAACACCAAACATTGTCTCAGAGCAGCAAAAGTGTTAAAAAAACGGTATCAACAACAGCAATATTTAAAGTAATGAGGCTTGTGGTGTATTTTGATAAGGAGAATCTATGGGACCACTCCATTTTTCCACTTCCACCTCCGCTCACCCCGTTTGTTTACTAGTGATCGAGTAGTCACGGGTTCAATCTTAAATCTCATCTCTGATTCTGGTAGCTACCAAGAAAGTGATTGCCAAGCATTTTCCTAAGTTTACCAGTCTGAAAATTAAATAAGAGGGTTAGAAGTAACTCACCTAGTTTGTTGCCTGGTGTTAATCATTATGTACAACTATCAAAGTACCGCAATGCCTCAAACCTAATAAAAAAGGAATGGAAGACTAAATAATGTGGCTTGAAATGGCTATTATGTGTGCACGGGTGTGTATATGTGTGTGTCAGAACATGGCAGAAAGAAGATTATAAACAGTTTTAGATCTATATTCTATATACGGCGACGACAGGCTAAAGTCCAGCAATTGCTTAGGAAAATCTTGGCCAATCTTTATTTTACCGATTGTTACCTCAATAGACCCAAACCTCTCTCTATGTATTCTCAATCTCTCTGCAGAGACTTCGGCGCTGCGTGCGACCTTCACCTCTGTGGAAACCCGCTGTGGAAAGAGGGGTCAAGGACGATGACTACGACTTAGATGGCTCAGGCGAGGGAACGTCCCTTAACGGAGGTGTCTAGACCTGTAGAAACAAACTACATAGTGGAGGATTTTTTGAGGCGATATTATTATAATCAAACAATAGTTTAAATAGCGTTTTTAGTTTTCACGATCTGCCTTGCTGGTATTTCCCGAGTGACGACAGCTGCTGCAAAGATAGTGTTTCCAATTATCGCCCTTTACTGTGTGAAAAGATAGTTTATGGTGTACTCTAAGAGAGAGAGAGAGAGAGAGAGAGAGAGAGAGAGAGAGAGAGAGAGAGAGAGAGAGAGAGAGAGAGAGAGAGAGAGAGAGAGAGAGAGAGAGGTTTTGTTAAACAGCTTACAACTTCCATTGCTGTGGATATTACTCTACGGCAAGCAGCATGTAATTTATTTTATTACTATGTTGGATATCCCAGATAGCAATAATAGTGATGCAGTTAAAAATTTTTATCATATTTTATATAACTTTTCCTTATGATAAGAATACAATATTACCGGCAGGTTTTGAAAAAAAATTATGACACCTCCATTGAAATAAAAAGACATCATTATAAATTTTCTCTTTTCCTATATTCATTACTTTTCACGTATGTATAATCTGTGAACTTCATAACACCCTTTGTAGCGTCTCTTTTGTCGATCTTCTCTGAAACCATCTGGAAATGAAAATCTTAAGCTCACCAAGTGTTAAAGGTTTGCAAGATTGAACGTCATCTGAATACATCGGAAGGAGAAAACTTAGCAAGCGGGCCCCCATAGAGGAGTGACACACAGGACAGAGCAAGAGGTCCAGTATAAAGACATGGAACACACAGGACAGAGCAAGAGGTCCAGTATAAAGACATGGAACACACAGGACAGAGCAAGAGGTCCAGTATAAAGACATGGAACACACAGGACAGAGCAAGAGGTCCAGTATAAAGACATGGAACACACAGGACACAGCAAGAGGTCCAGTATAAAGACATGGAACACACAGGACAGAGCAAGAGGTCCAGTATAAAGACATGGAACACACAGGACACAGCAAGAGGTCCAGTATAAAGACATGAAACACACAGGACCATGCAAGAGGTCCAGTATAAAGATATGGAACACACAGGACAGAGCAAGAGGTCCAGTATAAAAACACGGAACACACAGGACAGAACAAGAGGTCCAGTATAAAGACAAGGAACACACAAGACAGATTAATAGAATTGATATAAAGGCGTGTCATACACAAGACAGATTAATAGAATTGATATAAAGGCGTGTCATACACATGACAGAGCAGTGGAATTGATAAAAAGGCGTGTCATACACAAGACAGATTAATAGAATTGATATAAAGGCGTGTCATACACATGACAGAGCAGTGGAATTGATAAAAAGGCGTGTCATACACATGACAGATTAATAGAATTGATATAAAGGCGTGTCACACACAAGACAGATTAATAGAATTGATATAAAGGCGTGTCACACACAAGACAGATTAATAGAATTGATATAAAGGCGTGTCACACACAAGACAGATTAATAGAATTGATATAAAGGCGTGTCACACACAAGACAGATTAATAGAATTGATATAAAGGCGTGTCATACACAAGACAGATTAATAGAATTGATATAAAGGCGTGTCATACACAAGACAGATTAATAGAATTGATATAAAGGCGTGTCATACACAAGACAGAGCAATAGAATTGATAAAAAGGCGTGTCATACACATGACAGATTAATAGAATTGATATAAAGGCGTGTCATACACAAGACAGAGCAATAGAATTGATATAAAGGCGTGTCATACACAAGACAGAGCAATAGAATTGATATAAAGGCGTGTCATACACAAGACAGAGCAATAGAATTGATATAAAGGCGTGTCATACACAAGACAGAGCAATAGAATTGATATAAAGGCGTGTCACACACAAGACAGAGCAATAGAATTGATAAAAAGGCGTGTCACACACAAGACAGAGCAATAGAATTGATAAAAAGGCGTGTCACACACAAGACAGAGCAATAGAATTGATATAAAGGCGTGTCACACACAAGACAGAGCAATAGAATTGGTATAAAGGCGTGTCACACACAAGACAGATTAATAGAATTGATATAAAGGCGTGTCATACACAAGACAGAGCAATAGAATTGATATAAAGGCGTGTCACACACAAGACAGAGCAATGGAATTGATAAAAAGGCGTGTCATACACATGACAGATTAATAGAATTGATATAAAGGCGTGTCAAACACAGGACAGAGCAAGAGGTCCAGTATAAAGACATAGAACACACAAGACAGATTAATAGAAATGATATAAAGGCGTGTCACACACAAGACAAATTAATAGAATTAATATAAAGGCGTGTCACACACAAGACAGATTAATAGAATTGATATAAAGGCGTGTCACACACAAGACAGATTAACAGAATTGGTATAAAGGCGTGTCACACACAAGACAGAGCAATGGAATTGATATAAAGGCGTGTCATACACAAGACAGAGCAATAGAATTGGTATAAAGACGTGTCACACACAAGACAGAGCAATGGAATTGATATAAAGGCGTGTCATACACAAGACAGGGCAATAGAATTGGTATAAAGGCGTGTCACACACAAGACAGAGCAATGGAATTGATATAAAGGCGTGTCACACACAAGACAGTGCAATAGATTTGACATAAACGCGTGTCACACACAAGACAGTGCAATAGATTTGACATAAACGCGTGTCACACACAAGACAGTGCAATAGATTTGATATAAAGGCGTGTGACACACCCAAAGGGTGTTAATGGATTGAATATGATAAAACAGATTTTTTTTAAAAACTTATTTGATTTTTGAGTCATTCCAAGTAGGTCAAAGAATATGAAATCTATGATAGACTGGCGAAAAGTCTTTATAAACGTCAAGGTAAGCGCTTTCCTCAACGTCTTTTTTCAATGTTCACATGGATAAAATTTCTTTTGTATTACTATTAGTGCGATTCGATTTTTTTTTCATTTTTTACACGGATTTTCTTTCAACAAAATTTTACCCGTGACAAATTTGAAGTTACATAGACAAAGTGTTAGTAACAATGGAAAAGGTAACAGTAGCAATGACAACAGCAACAACAACAACAACTACAACAACAACAACAACAACAACAACAACAACAGCAGCAACAACAACAACAGCAACAACAACAACAACAACTAAAATAAACACGATAATTTCAACAACACAAAAAAGCTATGCAGAAAAAAAGGGGAAAAAGGCAAAATATTTAAAAGCGTGAGAGAGTGAGAAAACCTAGAGTTTAATGTGTAAGAGCAAAGTAGATTGAAAGGAAAACTAAAAGAATTTTTCAATCAACATCGAAATTATAAAACTCGACTTAAATTAAACAATGGTAAATAAAATCATATAAAAAATACAACGATAAATTTGAAAGCCCTGAAGATTATAGATTACATAGAAAATAAAATACATGTACATGTATAGCTTTATTGACAATGTTTTCTTGGAAAGCAAAATCTCGTGAACATTTTCCACGAAGAAGTGAAGAGTCATATATACAGACTGTAACTTAGTTCAGTGAATCTTTTAAAATTGTAAGGATATCATATAGCGCTAGATTAATTCAAGATGTGTTAACAGATGTTACTTAACTGGTCAGTGGAGAGTGGAGAGTATTATTGCACTTAACATGTTTAGAGCAATATCAAGACTTCGTGAAGCTTTTGTGACCCAAGGTTCTCATGAAAAACGCAAAAATAAAATGAACGAGACAAATCCAAAGCATTTGATTTACTAAATAATAATTGGGATTATTCCAATTCTATACTGAAGCAAGAGAATTGGCACAGTAACGAAAATAACGCAAAACATGATTAAAAAATGTGTCTTCATTCTTTGTGAATACAGTTCAAATTCATGTTTTGAAAGTAATCACAAGATCTCACATTGAATACTTTAACGATATTAATGACAGTAATATTGAGAAACAATTCAAGAAACAAATATTTGACACCCATTTTTACATTATTTTCAAAATAGACAAGTCTGACTGAGAGGAAACATACACATGTACTTTGCCTTCCATTTATAACATTCAATAAATTAATCAACATTCACATAGACAGTAAAGACTTATTACTCTGTAACCTTGAACAAACAAAATGGGTTTTTCAAAAACTTTTTCACTTTGGCTCTGGCCAGCGATTCCTTTTGGTCCTTAGTGTCAAATGTTCCATGTTTACCGTCCTTGACATCACCTTCATCTCCGACCAATGGTAGCAGCCCACGTCTAACCTTCCCAGCATCCCTCAGCCGCAGTTGCTCCGCAAAGTCTTCGAAAGCTTCGTTCACCCCCTCCATTGTCTTCACAGAGCATGCGCGAACGAACACGGTGTGAGCGGAAGCGGAACTGGATGAGAAATTATACTTCTCTTTCAGAGCTTCCTGGATCTCCAAGGCCGTCATGGCTCCAGGGATGTCCTGCTTGTTGGCCAGGACCATGACCACAGTGCCCGCTGTCTCCTCGTCCAGAAGGATGTACTGCACCAACTCGTCCAGGGCAGTGCCTAGTTGCTCTCCATCCGAGCTGTCAATGACGTAGATAAAACCTTTAGTCATGCTGTAGTAAATACGGATCATAGGTCTCTGTTTCTCTCTGCCGTAAAGGTCCCAAAATGTCAAGGTCATACCACGCACGTCAATTGTTTCCCTGTGGCTGTTGACAACCTGCAGCTCCTCACCGAAACTCAGTTTAAACAACATGGATGTTTTGCCGCTACCACTCAGCCCTATGAGGAAGAGGAAAAAGACAGGAGGCGTAGCTATTAGAGTACCGGTAATCAGAATAGCGAGTAAATCCAATATGAATCTATTGTGAAGAGAAAAAAGACAGGAGGCGTAGCTATCAGAGTACCGGTAATCAGAATAACGAGTAATCCAATATGAATCTATAAAACCGGTAATCAGAATAACGAGTAATCCAATATGAATCTATAAAACCGGTAATCAGAATAGCGAGTAAATCCAATATGAATCTATTGTGAAGGAGGCGTAGCCATCAGAGTACCGGTAATCAGAATAGCGAGTAATCCAATATGAATCTATAAAACCGGTAATCAGAATAACGAGTCCAATATGAATCTATAAAACCGGTAATCAGCATAGCGAGTCCAATATGAATCTATAAAACTGGTAATCAGAATAGCGAGTCCAATATGAATCTATAAAACCGGTAATCAGCATAGCGAGTCCAATATGAATCTATAAAACCGGTAATCAGCATAACGAGTAATCCAATATGAATCTATAAAACTGGTAATCAGAATAACGAGTCCAATATGAATCTATAAAACCGGTAATCAGAATAGCGAGTCCAATATGAATCTATAAAACCGGTAATCAGCATAGCGAGTCCAATATGAATCTATAAAACCGGTAATCAGCATAACGAGTAATCCAATATGAATCTATAAAACTGGTAATCAGAATAACGAGTCCAATATGAATCTATAAAACCGGTAATCAGAATAACGAGTCCAATATGAATCTATAAAACCGGTAATCAAAATAACGAGTAATCCAATATGAATCTATAAAACTGGTAATCAGAATAGCGAGTAATCCAATATGAATCTATAAAACCGGTAATCAGAATAACGAGTCCAATATGAATCTATTGTGTAGGAGGCAAGCAGTATCAGAGTAAAGACAGGTGAAGAGTAAAACCTAT
>JAWDGP010002280.1:165000-200000 GCA_033675545.1 Elysia crispata
TTTTTTATTAATTGTTTTCATCAATGTTTTCGTTAAGTGATATTATTGCAATACTTTTTGTTATTGAAAGTAAAGATGACAACTTTTCTATCCTTGGAAACCAGGCTTTCTCAATATGGCGCAGACGTGTGTGACCTTCACCTGTTTCCTGTTGTGTTTGTCCTGTATCGGCGTCGGTAGCACAATCTCGGCACACTCTGGTTTGCCTAGTGCAAGCTTCACTGTTGGAGAGAAGAGATACAAGCCCACTTGGGAATCCTTAGATTCAAGGCCGTTGCCGCAATGGTACAAGGACGCCAAAGTTGGCATCTTCCTCCATTGGGGGGTATTTTCTGTCCCGAGTTTTGTGGGGGCATGGTTTTGGGAATGGTGGAAGGGAAAGAACCCTCGCCTGGACATCGTTGAATTCATGAAAGCTAACTACAAACCAGATTTCACTTATGCTGATTTTGCTCCCCAGTTTACAGCCACGTTCTACAACCCTGACCACTGGGCAGACATTTTCAAGGCCTCTGGCGCCAAGTAAGTAGCACGGTACAGGATTGTATCATAATTACAAGGAAGGGTGTTGCGTCACTTTTGGTTCTGAAAAAATGAGAGACTAAAAGCCAAGCTTTACGATTAAATTACTTACCTCCCACCAAAGCTTTAAGTTGAACTTACAACATAACATACATTGCGTACGAGATCAAATTGTTCCATCTGTAATGCATTTGGATAACCCTCTGTAGAAAAACCATACATCTACAGATGCTTTTGAACACCTAACTAATCATTGGTATAATTATATCGTCTGCGATCATCCACACTATTCTGTCAGACTACGGATCTGAAAAAAGGAGGCGAGGTGGTATATACTTATCTTAAAAGATGCGAAATATTTAAATCAGTAAAAGTAATTCTTTAGCGTGAAAGTAAATAGACTTTTGAGTCATCAACAACCGTCAGCTAAAAAATGTTTTGATTTTCTGTAGAGTTGCTGTGTTTAGGGGAACAACTCTCATCTTTAAACACGATAAATACATGTACATTAAACCGATCACGAATTTTTCTGAGCTTACCCTGTTATGAATAAGCAATCAAACAAATGATACAAAGTTATCCAGAGCGCTGAAGAAACAAGCTTCTTCTTGTGACCGAAAGTTATTTCTCATTGTGCAGATATGTCGTGCTGACCACCAAACACCATGAGGGTTTCTGCAACTGGCCTTCCAAGTATTCCTGGAACTGGAACTCGTGGGATGTGGGGCCCCGCAAAGATCTTGTGGGTAAGTACACTCTGCCACTTTATTTTTACCTCTAGAATTAATAGGATATGGGTTCTATCAAAGATCTTGTGAGTAAGAACACTCTGCAACTTTATTTTACCTCTAGAATTGATAGGATATGGGTTCTATCAAAGATCTTGAGGGTAAAAACACTCCGCCACATGATTTTACCTCTAGAATTGATAGGATATGGGTTCTATCAAAGATCTTGTGGGTAAGAACACTCTGCCACTTTATTTTACCTCTAGAATTAATAGGATATGGGTTCTCTCAAAGATCTTGTGGGTAAGAACATTCCGCCACTTTATTTTAGCTCTAGAATTGATAGGATATGGGTTCTCTCAAAGATCTTGTGGGTAAGAACACTCCGCCACTTGATTTTACCTCTAGAATTGATAGGATATGGGTTCTCTCAAAGATCTTGTGGGTAAGAACACTCTGCCACTTTATTTTACCTCTAGAATTAATATGATATGGGTTCTCTCAAAGATCTTGTGGGTAAGAACACTCCGCCACTTGATTTTACCTCTAGAATTAATATGATATGGGTTCTCTCAAAGATCTTGTGGGTAAGAACACTCCGCCACTTGATTTTACCTCTAGAATTAATATGATATGAGTTTTCTCAAAGATCTTGTGAGTAAGAACACTCCGCCACTTGATTTTACCTCTAGAATTAATATGATATGGGTTCTCTCAAAGATCTTGTGGGTAAGAACACTCTGCCACTTTATTCTGTTTTCTGAACCCATGGAGTTTGGGTCCCCAGACAGATCTTGTATGTAAGAATAATCTACCACTTGGTTCTATCTCTAGAACTGATATGATGTGTCTCCGCAAAGATCTTGTAGTTTAGACACTCTGTCACTGCAAGTTATCTCTGGAACTGATATGATCTGGATTACCTTAATGATCTTGTGGGCAAGAAGACTAATACTTAAACCTGTCTCTAGAACTCAAGAAATGTGAGTCCCGCAAACATCTTGTGTCTACGAAAACTATGCTAGTTAACTCTTTGTAGAAATATGTGATGTGGTTCCCCCCATCAAAGTCATCAATACCATCACTGTCACTGCTGTTCTTGTTAACAATGTTATTACCATAATATGTTTATATTATGACAAACATCAAACATTGATTTATTGTGTTCTATAACCAGGGGAGTTGGCGACTGCTTTGAGGAAACAAGGTCTTAGGTTTGGTGCTTACCACTCGCTGTTTGAGTTCTTCAACCCTCTGTTTCTGCAGGACCAAAAGAACAACTTTACAACGCAAGATTTTGTCAGGGTGAGCTGTGAACATGACAGATACTGCACTAGTAGGAAGTGAGCCACTCGATTGCATGGAGATTACTTAAGAGTTTCACCATATCGTTACTAATCTTCTTGAGAAGGCAGAAGGTATCTTTGATTATACGAACCCACCTAAATGGACGAGTTGTTTCAAACCAACCAAATCATACTACTTTCAAATTGACACCATTTTTAGGACGTTAGATCTATTTAATATTAGAAAGCAGCTCACATAAAGTAACGACCCATCATTCCCAATCACAAAATTTCCAGACTAAGACAATGCCGGAGCTCTATGAACTTGTAAACCAGTACAAGCCAGACCTTATCTGGTCAGACGGAGAGTGGCTGGCCCAGGACACCTACTGGAACTCTACACACTTCCTCGCATGGCTTTACAACGACAGGTATGAAATCTCACTCTGTAGAAAGAAGTTAATGGACTCAGCACCGTATGGAAACAGTAAAGGCAGTTCTTATTAATCTGTTTCAGCATCCTGTCCTATCTAGAAAAACACGAAACCATAAGTTTAAGAAGGTCTGTATCAAACTGAGGTCTGTTCAAAGACGAGAGAATAGATCGATCAATAAAGAACTTCAAACAAAGTATGCATACACGAATATGGAAAAGAGCAATATGCATTGCGCATTCCACGTTATGCTTTTCGCACTAATTGAAGAACGGCTTCAACTGAACTCATTTTCCTGCAAGTCAATATAACATGCATATACACTTTTACGTCGTGGTACACATGACTGTTTCCTAAAGGCTCTTGTTTCTTTCTTTCCAAGTAATATTATTTACCTTAGAAAAATCAAATGTTCAGTAGAATAACCTTCTCGTGTATTTTATAATATACTGATACATTCTTTCCATAAATAAGTCCAAGGGGCATTTGAAAGTAAAGATCTAAAAATATGCTTTCTATGCAACAGTTGTAGACTTGAGAGTTTAGTCCGTCTTTTATCCAACATGAATGAATGAATCACCTCCAGCTCTGTGAATATCTTCGAGTTTATGACCTTAAAAGTTCAAAGTTTATCGCCACATCTGTTTTCTTCTTCTTGGATTACTTTGGATACTTTTCCTCTTCATATTAGTGGAACACAAAATTACTCGTGATCTATTGTGATCAACATTAAGCCTCATTCTTTCTCTCTTGTTGCCAGTCCTGTCAGGGATCACGTGGTCACCAATGACAGATGGGGAGCTGGCACGATGTGTCATCACGGAGGATATTTCACTTGTCAAGATCATTATAATCCGAGTGAGTGTCTCTAGTGGCCAGATTTTTGCAGAACTATGTTTTAAATTTGTTAATGCTTGCAGGCAAGTTAATGCGTGAAGACAAGTCTCTGCTTCTCAGGGTTTTTTGAGTAACGCTATCAACAGATCTATAAGTATTATAAATGTAGAGCCTTTTATCTCTCTACCAATCTCTCTGTGTTTCGGTGCTTATGAACGCCTCGTTGATCGCATAACTCTGCTTCGTCATGTCTTTTCTGGTCCCTCGTTTTCTCTTCGTCTCTGCTATGTTTTTCTCTTCAAGAATACAAACCCGTTTTATCCCATTCCTTCTTTCTCCCAACGTATCAGCTTTTCATAATTTATGAATAAACACTCCAAAGACTCAAATTTTGTGTAAGTTTTAAGTATTGCACACTCCTCGAAGCTGGAAGAGTAAAATTCCATTTCTTCTCTATCTCTCAGAAACCAAACAGCCGCATTATTTCGAAGATTCGACCACCATGGACCGACTTGCCTGGACATTCCGCAGAGATCTCAGCCTCAGTGACGTGCACACCATGGAGGAAGTGACCACACTTATAGCCCAGGTGGTCAGGTGAGCTGACATCTGGACACTACACATTAAGGACCATAATACTTGATTATGTTGTCAGGGAAGTGACCACACTTATAGCCCAGGTGGTCAGGTGAGCTAACACCTGGGCACTACACATTAAGGACCATAATACTTGATTATGTTATCAGGGAGGTGACCACACTTATAGCCCAGGTGGTCAGGTGGGCTGACATCTGGACACTACACATTAAGGACCATAATACTTGATTACGTTGTCAGAGAAGTTACCACACTTATAGCCCAGGTGGTCAGGTGAGCTAACATCTGGACACTACACATTAAGTTCTATGATACTTGATTATGTTGTCAAGGAAGTGACCACACTTATAGCCCAGGTGGTCAGGTGGGCTAACATCTGAACACTACACATTAAGGACCATGATACTTGATTATGTTGTCAGAGAAGTTACCACACTTATAGCCCAGGTGGTCAGGTGGGCTAACATCTGGGTACTACACATTAAGTTCCATGATACTTGATTATGTTGTCAGGGAAGTGACCACACTTATAGCTCAGGTGGTCAGGTGAGCTGACATCTGGACTGTAGACATTAAAGTCCATGATTACTGTGTAAGTTCTCAGGGCAATGAGTATCAGAAAACTAGGTTAAAAGTAAGGCTATCGCTAGTACACGGTAATTGTTATATCTCTTGAATAAGGCGACTGTTCGCCAGGTTAACTTTAGATTTATCCTAGATTTATAACTGGTCTGTGCTATCTCCTCGCCAGCTGTGGAGGGAATCTCCTGATCAATGTTGGCCCCACCAAGGATGGGGTGATTGTTCCAATCTTTGAAGAGCGACTCCGGCAGATGGGTCAGTGGCTGGCGGTCAACGGTCAAGGGATCTACGGTACCCAACCCTGGACCTTCCAGAATGACACGCTTAATGGGAATATCTGGTAAGTTTGTTGATAACTGTTCTTCATAATTTAAAATATTATTTTTTATGAGCTAAATACTGCACGGAAATTTATCTATCGGCTGATGGCAGCAAATCGTCGTGTTTGATCAAACTGAAATCTTGAAAATGCTATTGTCAGATTACATTTACCTTCAAATAAAACTTTTCAAGAATATCCAGACCTAGAAATCATTAGAATTATTCCAGGGGAAGTCACGCCCCAGTAACATGGCACGGCAAAATCATGCTGTGGTTTTTTTAATCTGATCGCTTGCCTGCAACGAGGAAAGTTGTGGAAAAGCAATGCAAGGGCAATAGAAACAAATTAAAAGAAAGAAAAGAATTCAAATAGAATAAGTTGGGGAGTTATAATTCTTCTCTACTGGAGTATGGTTGTGAGAGCATTTCTTTAATGTTGTGTTTTGCTACATTCTTCCCTTGTCTCTAAAGAGGTTTTCTTTCACAACACCTAAAGTAATTAAAAAAGAAAGAGTAATATTGTGTTTTGATAAACTCTTAAAATGTCAATTTTTAATCTTCACATATGTAGTAATAATAGGATTCACAATCTGGAATTACTGGTTATTATTTTTTTTTCCAATCTAAATGTTTTATGACATTAAAAGTCAAGGGGGTTTTCTTTTCTTTTCTTTTCTTTTTTTTTGTCTTTCCTATGCGGCATAGTATCACTCATATTATCACTCTCGCACTGTGTAGTTTGTCAAAAAAAACAACAACAACAACAAAAAACAGAATGAATGGAAAAAAAAAATTATCTCACTCTATTATACAGGTACACTTCCAAACCGCCAACAATCCTGAGACAAGAAGACGAGACAGAGGGGACTAACCTGAAGGACGTGTACGCCATTCTCCTCAAGTGGCCTGAGGATGTGACCAAACCTCTGACACTGGGTGATCCCATCCCATCAGAAGCCACAGTGGTGTCCCTACTGGGGTACGATGGTCCTGCGTTTCCATGGATACAGCATGTTGGCGCAGGCCTAGAGATAGAACTTCCTGTGATTCCGGCAGCTGCAATGCCCTGTCAGTGGGCTTGGGTGCTCAAACTCACAAACATCAAAAACTGAGTCCGCCTTAGTTTTAGCTTCTTCAGTGTTTGAGCGTGTATTTTCTAAGCACTGTATAAGCTTAAATTAGAATTAGAGTTTATTGCAGAACTACGAATGACTTAGTTTTTGGGTACATGGTGTACAGCAAACAATAGGCCTACATAATCATTGTGATTTTCCAACACGGATAGAAAAGTTTGATATTCAAATACCACTTTTAGTTGATTCTCGATGAGATTAGAATTGTTCGAAAATGAACGGTGTTTCAAATGACTTTTTTTCATTTTTGTCTCGTATCACAATTCTATGCACAACCCCCACTGTGTGGAGCCCCTTCATATGTCTCGGTCACGTGATTCGAGAGTTATAACTGTCAGACTGTATACATAGAGCAATTAAGAGAGTGGGGGGAGAGAGAGAAAATAGAGAGAGAGAGAGATGGAGAGAGAGAAAGAGAGAAAAAGAAATATATATAGAGAGAGAGAAAGAGGGAGAGAGAAATATATAGAGAGAGAAAGAGAGAGATTTTCTTTTTTGGGGGGGAGGGAGAAAAAGAGATAGATAGGGAAGAAAGAAAAGAAAAGAGAGAGAGAGAGAGAGAGAGAGAGAGAGAGAGAGAGAGAGAGAGAGAGAGAGAGAGAGAGAGAGAGAGAGAGAGAGAGAGAGAAAGAGAGACCTACGCAATTCAATTACATTTTATTATTTCCTAATGGCTGTCTTGTATTCATTTTGTATTACTGTCTGGATTTGTATTTGTTAATAGTTGACAACATGTAGAGAGTTGGTCTTGGCTGTGCTCAAATTTAATGGTTAATCTATCTCCGAACGAATCTGGATCTTGCTTAATGTGCAACGACCATCTAGATAATAAATTGCACTGTAAGTTTGGAGCCTAATACTGGTCACTATGTAAAATGACAATGTGGAAAAACGACTTAGCTAGCACTCTTTAAAATAAAAGATTTTCAAAGCTGGATAAATTATCTAAGTATTTATGTTGTGAAGTTAATCTATAGTTACTGTTACTGGTCCCGTGACCCGCCAGGGTCGTGGGGGCACTGCATGATGGATGAACGATGGACCAACTGGCTCCACCTGGTGTGGCTGTGGACGGTTGCCTGAGTGACAGCGAAGCTTTTCCCAGTCCATTCAAGGATGTTGTCAGTCCAACTCTTCTTCTGTCTGCCCCGTCTTCTCTTCCTCTGGACTGTTCCTTGCTGTTCCTTATTAATCTACAGTTTTCCCCCCAAAAAGTTGTTAAACTATGATGAATCCTTCGTGCCTCTCAGTTGTTTAATGTTTGCTTCTCCATTACTATTCCTTAATCAAATTGGTTTTCTCATAATTTTTTTTTCAACAAGCAAGGAAATAATTCTCTTATAGGGTTAAAAATAGTTATTATTCAATTTCTTGACAGAATAAACACCGTCACAGCTAATTGTTACTCTTCTCTACGGTTTGTTCTTTAAATCGCAAACGTCTGAATTGGTTTCTAGTGGTATGATATCTCACTTGAAAGCGCACAGGAAGTTAAAAATTCTTAGTCAAATGCAACTTCATTGCTTCGCCACTTATTGTAAATGATTCCCAATATAAGTTCAGTAAATAACTTTAGCATGGTTCTGAGAGAGAAGGCAATTATTGTTATTTTTTACCAGAGCGTATGCAAAACCAATGTTCATATTGCAGAAAGCACACAGAATCAATTCAAGAATGCAAAGAACGATTCAAACACGAGGATATTGAAAAATTAGGTCTCCAAAGCGATATCTTTTGATAGCATGAAGCTAAAACTTTTCATTTGACACACATATTCTCAAACCCTCAAATTACTACGCTTGAGGAACATTTCAAGTGTGCAGTTCGTAATGTACGTATGATTTATGCACACGGTACATCCCGTCACGAATAATAAACAAACGGTAAGCTGTGATCGAATTTTTTCTAAAGTAGAGGGATATTGCTCGATACAAATTCACATAAGACTGTAAGCAGTTTATGTTGAGGCTTGTGTAGACGTTAGAATAGTGAGGCACTAAGCCAGGCGTTTGAAAGAAAGTGTTTGCAACATGGGTGTCAAAAACACTGACACCTGAACGGAAGTGCAAAAAAGTGCCGATGTGTCATCAAATTTTTGCTCAATACGAATAGGAATATTAGAGTTCCGATCCTCCTTCACATCATCACTGGAGAAGAATCTTGGATTCATCATTCTGACCCGGAATCGAAACAACAGTCAGTGGAGAATAAGCTTAACCCCTCGCTTTCCTCCTCAAAAGTTCTGGTATATTTTGTTATTGAATTGAACAAATCCTATGATGATAAAACACAAAACAAGTTCTTTTTCAACATATTCATTATTAAAATTTTAAGTCATGGTTGTTTCCGCATAAATTTTAAAAACAGAAGTTAAAACAAAAACAACCCCCCCCCCTTAAACACACACCAAAAAAATCGAAGCAACAACAAAAAAACATAACGTCATCATCATTATCATCATCATCAACAACAAAAATAACAACAACAACAACATCAACAACAATAACAACGGATAGATGTATGTCCCCCAATACTAACTTTTAAAGCACCCGATCTCAACGTATCTTAACCAAGTATAGATTCAGCCTAGCTTTATCAGAGCAGAGCACAGCGGTAAATCTCCATGTCTGGGTTTGGAGTTCTTCCTACCGTTATCAGAGCAGAGCACAGCGGTAAATCTCCATGTCTGGGTTTGGAGTTCTTCCTACCGTTATCAGAGCAGAGCACAGCGGTAAATCTCCATGTCTGGGTTTGGAGTTCTTCCTACCATTATCAGAGCAGAGCACAGAGGTAAATCTCCATGTCTGGGTTTGGAGTTCTTCCTACCGTTATCAGAGCAGAGCACAGCGGTAAATCTCCTAGCCTCTGGACTTGAAGTTCTTACTACGGTACCGTTATTAGAGCAGAGCACAGAGGTAAATCTCCATGTCTGGGTTTGGGGTTCTTCTTACCGTTATCAGAGCAGAGCACAGAGGTAAATCTCCATGTCTGGGTTTGGAGTTCTTCTTACCGTTATCAGAGCAGAGCACAGAGGTAAATCTCCTAGCCTCTGGACTTGAAGTTCTTACTACGGTACCGTTATTAGAGCAGAGCACAGAGGTAAATCTCCATGTCTGGGTTTGGGGTTCTTACAGTAGATATCAGAGTGGTGAACAGCAGTAAACTAAAAATGCCTCCTTTGTGACTCAATAGAGCAGAGGGCAGTAGATTTAGTAAGTAACTAAACATGCTAAAACACCACCATGTAACCTACGAAACACTATAAATGCCCGCACAAGTTGGGATAAGTGTCTCCCATCCACAAAAATAAAGCAGAGCTAGTAAGTCAACCTAACAATGTCCAACCCAAAATAGCGTGAGAATTTTTGTGTGTGTGTGTATTTGTGTGTGAATGAGCCAAACTCAAGTGCAACACAATCAAAAACCCATGAACAGAAAAACTGAGAAAGTCTCTAATATGCCCACTTACATTCTGATCAACCAGATTGATTAAAAAAAATATTAAAAGACACTCGAGATAGTATTAAAAAACTATATGGAAAAATTTTTGTAAACAATGTTTAGAATGTATTCTTATTTTGCATGCATATTCAATTTCGCAAGAGCAAATTAAATGCAGGCAAAATTCAGCTTCTGTTGTCCCTTTTTTTTTTACTGTAGAACGAGGTCTATGAATTCATAACATGAACTAGACCTATGTATCCCGTTTTGGAATATGAGTGTAAGAAAATCAAGGCGCGTAACTCGCTGATCTTTTTTTAGGAACGCCATCAATTAGTTATAGAATCATAGAAGAAACTCCAGTTTGTTATATTGCTCCATGATATCTGAAACCAATCAAGTTACGCAGAAATTTAGTGCTTTGTAGTAGCCTCCCTTAACTAAACAATCACAAACATGGCAGCCCCCTTTGAGTTCGATCGAACATTTAGCCTGCCCGTCGATTTTGACTCAAGGTAAAAAACAACAAAAGATACAAGTCTCGACCTTTAGAATCTAGATCTAGATCATTTGGCGATTGAAATTCTCAGTGTATTCTTCTTAATGTAGAATGATTTGTCTTTTTGATAGTTCGTGGTTTGGATGTTACTTTTGAAATATGTCTTCCTGAAGAGAATTTGTTGGAGGGAGAGAGATAGATAGACTATAGATAGATAGAAAGATAAATAGAGAGAGAGAGAGAGAGAGAGAGAGAGAGAGAGAGAGAGAGAGAGAGAGAGAGAGAGAGAGAGAGAGAGAGAGAGAGAGCATTATACATTTTTAAGGTAATATGATCCTTGGCCGAATATGATTTATTTTTGTATTACCCTCACTTTTAATTCACAAAACTAGAGATGTTGTGCATGCAAGTATTCCTGATGGTACTAGATCTATGTCATATGATTTATTTTCCGTAGCTTAATGGCTGTAGTAAAGTGTTAATTTCACAAGTGCTTCACACACACGCACACAGAGTTCAGTAGGTTCTGAAATTTGATAGGAAAGGTTTACACTTACAGTGTGGCTGCCTACCTCAGTGCTTGTGTTCTGAGCAGCAGGTCACTGGCCTGAGTTTAAAACTTAAAGATATAAGATTTATGATGAGTAGGCCTATACCAAATTTGGTCTTGAAGAAACTGAATTCTTCCTATAGATCTTCAAGTTTAAAAAATGTGTTGTCTTAATAAGTTATAAACTGCAGTGAGCTGCAAAGTCTGCGCCAGCAACTGTCTGGGGATCTAGACATAATATTATATTGAAGATATATCTGTATGAATAGAATCTAGATATAATATTATATTGAAGATATATCTGTATGAATAGAATCCAGATATGATATTACATTGAAGATATATCTGTATGAATAGTATCTAGATGTAATATTATATTGAAGATATATTTAAGCTTCATTAATAAGTCTTAAAGGTGATAATTTTGGCACCAGTAGGCGTTGAAAACTTACTTTTACTTGCCAAGAACTGAAGAGTTTTGTGATCTCTACAAGTGAAGTATTTGAAGAGCTCTAATACTTCATTACTTGTGTCAGCATGCAATTCTGAATTCTTATCTTTCCTGGATAGGTTGTGTTATAATTATAGTTATAAAACAACAGTTCTTTAAAAAAAAATAAAGCAACAATAGCCTTAAACGCTCACATGCATGATCACCAATAAGGAAGAAAAAGCATACAGTACACCTCGGACTCAGTGAACTAGTTGGGTCATTTTTAAAACGGAAGGAACCAACCAAAGTGAAATTACCACATAATTATCTCCTTTGTTTTTTTAAACTAAACCCGTGCCTATAAAGCCAGTCTGCACCCTTCCCACTATTGCCCAAGTTAACGCCACTTTGGCTCTTTGATCCTGTATCATGATCTCCCCATGCATTGGCTGCCGCTCCCTGCCCCCTTCCCCCTCTCTTTTTATTATCTTCACTCTGCATGTGAATACTTGGCTCTCCCCTACCCTTAGTATTACATGTACTATGGCATAATGGGTGCCCAACACCTATACATTTCAAGCATTTCTTAACAGCCGACAAGTCAACAACATCGTTTCTAAGCAGAAAAGCATTCTATAGTGGATTTGCCAATACTTATAGTTCGTTGAACCTGAGGACAGGTGTGAGATTAGTGGATTTTGTAAATTTTGTCTCTTCCATGCTGAATTTGGCAACCGATAACTGAATAAGGGATAAAAAATTTAAATCTTAGGATTGGTTACAATATTTTCAGAACTATTCAGTTAGATTTTACCCCACTTATTTCATATAGATGGGCAAACGACTTTATTATAATTTTCAACACTAGATTCAAATGAAATTATGAAGCTTATAATCATTTTAGCACTTTATGCTATAGATCACACCATTTTCAGATCAATTTACTTAGTGCAGACTACTTCTAGTATCAATTCTTAATCTCCTTTAACTTTTGTTTGCTTAAACTATATATATCTCACCAAATATATTTAAATAACCCAACCTTAGTTTTAATTTTCCAAAGATCTGAGTGTAGATAATCAGGTTTCATCTTCTAAATCTAATGACAAAGAGTGAAATCTTGTATAATAAGGTCTTTACTTTAATATTTATGTAATTAAAC
The DNA here is from genome assembly GCA_033675545.1 of Elysia crispata. Classification (NCBI taxonomy): domain Eukaryota; kingdom Metazoa; phylum Mollusca; class Gastropoda; family Plakobranchidae; genus Elysia; species Elysia crispata. The sequence continues at coordinate 177,526 of JAWDGP010002280.1, forward strand.
TTTGTAAATAACCAGTAGTAGCCTTCATGTGAACTATTTTATGAAAAATAAAACAGCCTTTTTCCTAAAATTTGTGTAAATGCTAAGCTAGAAGATGATATCATCGATTGATGAATGCAGTTCTTTTTAAAATCTTATTTGACTATGCATCCTGTCAATATGATGCTATTTTTCTATGAGAGTGAGAAAGCTGAGGGTATATTTTTCAATTTTATTAAAGTTATTGTAATCTGCAAAATCTATAATGAATGATTCCTTCCAATTGTCTTTGACAGACATGCCCCTAAACTGGAAGAGGGCATATGCATCATATCAATTTATGGCAAGAGCAGATTCAACCCATTCATCAGCAAGGCAACCATTCTGAATCCTGTCATTGATAAGGAAATTTTTCAGGTGACTCTATTAGCACAATTTTTTTTTCTGACTTTCAAGAAGCCATGGGCTAAAGTTGCTTGGAATGTTAGTCCAAATAACACCAAAAGACTCTAAAGGGTGTCATTTTCATGCTCTAAGTGAAGAATCAGTTAATGTTTAGGATGAGTAAATACAGTCTGTCTTTATACCTGTTTTACCTTCTGACTATTTGTATGTGGTTGTTAATTTTACTGTTGTGTCTCTCTCTCTTCTTCTGGGTGTCTGTCTGTCAACCCATCTGCCTGTCTCCCTCTTCACAATTGCTCTGAAAGTCGAAAAAAAAAATATATTAATATTTTGGTTCAACATATTTCAGATAAACTTAACCTTATTTCAAAATGTCATAATGATATCTTCTTCTTAATTGTTCAGTCATATTTACTTTTACTTCCACAGGGGCCTGAAGGTTTATTTCAGAATCAAATAAAAAATGTAAGTCCTTTTCTTTTTTTTCAAATATATTTCAATCATAAAAATTTTCTAAAAGGAGGTTCTGGATGAAAATGAAGGAGTAAAAATCTTTATCATTTGGCTCCTAAAATGCACTTGATAGATTCTTTACGATGCTTAATATCAGATCTTGGTTTATAACTGAATTTTGGCTTAAATTCAGGACAAAGAGCTTTTGATGTAGCTGAAAGTTATACAGTTGTCCTTCTAGGATGTAAAAAAAAACAAACCCCCCCCCTCAAAAAAAAAAAGCAACAAACAAACAAAAAACCAGCAAAAACAAAAACAGAAGGAACTTAGTATTAAAGAAAAAGTAATTTAAGAAAAATTTAAAATCAGAGTCTTTTTTGTTAAATAGGTCCCTAATAGTCACATTTTTTTTTTTTTTTTTGAGGAATTTCTGAAAGGGTTCCTTTCATCATAACTTTAACTCATTGTGTGCCAATCGACGATGTATCGTCGATATAGTGAGCCGCAGCTGTGCCAATTGACGATGTATCGTCGATATAAGAACCAATGTTTGTTTCGCCATTGGTAGCCCGGTCATGAAACTTTTTAAGTTTCTTATGACAGATAACTCTTAATATATAATAAGTCATAGTTACACAAAAATAAGCCAAACTGGAACCCAATTTCCAATGCATCCTCTAAAGACAATATGCACAGTAAAAATGGCCTGGCACAACCGTGGAAAACGCTCTGGCACACAATGAGTTAAATGCACTTGTTTAGCCCGTAGTGTTTTATCTTGTCCAATTTTTATGCAAGTCCTGTGCTGCTTTTCAATATCTTTCCTATTTGCCAGTTTGAGCAAAAACTGTTAATTTTTTTTCTTTGGAACTGCTTTTCATGCACATTTTTTTATTTTTGAATATGATTACATGAATGGCTTACATACAGTTAAAGAAGTAATACAAGTAACAGACACACCAATCGCATCAATGATATTATTTTCTTGAGCAAAATTCAATACAAGAAGCCAAAATTTTTATCTCTAAATATTTAAATACCTGCCACACACGAAGAAAACTATGAGATAAGTGCAGCTCTTTCAGTAAACTACTTGGATGGGAACTGACATTCAATTTGAAGATTTAATCCCAACCCTGGGAAATCTGGTGTTTCTGGGCTTGATGAAACCTGAATCTTTGTTACTAGTGTGACACTGCTGATCAATAATTCTGGTCTTTAGAGTTAATATTAAGCAAGTTTTGTTAAAAAAAAAACAAAACAAAAAAAAAAGGTTTTGTTTATGGTGTCGTTTGAAAAAAAAAAGAAGAAAAAAATAGAACATTCATTGGAGTTGGACAGCTGGGAGGATAAACTTGTGACCCATATGACTGTTTCTTCATAAAGTACTTTATTGAAGAAAGCATCATTAATCTTTTATTTAACAAATGTCATTTTTTTCCATTGAGAATTTGTATCATTTATTTCTTAAAATGAATTCAACACATACCTTGGCTTGTAATAGATAGCAAAAATATGCATTTGTGAAGAGAAATCAATGTACCACCTCATTCTCTCCTCAACAAGTCCACAACTTTTTTATCTTGATGTTAATGAGACTTCACATACCTTAGATTGGATTTTAAGTTTTTATCTGAAAATATTTTATATTTTTTTTCCCCTCGTGCAATATGAATATAGTATACAGTTTTTATTTTCAGGGCAACTTGGAATGCTACTTTGATGCGTCCAGCCGTGTCATGTACCTCCATCTCACGTCTCACTATGATGTCAACGTGCTATCTAAGAAGTGTCATGACCTTAAAAAATCAGAGCATTCTAATGTAAGGAAGATATATTTGTATTTACTCTTGATCTATCCCCCTTTGAAAGCCAAGTTTTTAATAATTTTATAACAGCATCCAAAGGATGTAAAGCTGGATCCATAACCATTTGTCGAAAGGATTTAGTATTTTTGTTATTATAATTGTTGTTGTTGTTGTTTTTATTAACATTATTGTTATCAGTTTCATTATTATTATTATTATTATTATTATTATTATTATTATTATTATTATTATTATTATTATTATTATCATTATTATTATTATTATTATTACTATAAGAATTGCTGCCCATAATTACAGGATTTCTATAGCGTCTGCCAGGACGAGGATGTGAAGCACGCCAAAACTCTGCTCCTGCTGTTCACCTTGTCTCACATCATGATAGTAAGTTGACAGAGAAGAAATATTATATGGCATGAAAAATATTGATGTGGCTTATTCAAACTGACATTTTGGTTGATGCTTGAGTTACTTTAAGTATAATGTTTTTACTTTTTTTTAAAGATACAAGTTTGTATTTATTTAAATGTAAGGCTGCTAATTCTCTTAATTGCTATATCTATCTATCTATCTATCTATATATCTATATATATATATATATATATATATATCTTTCTATCTATCTATCTATCTATCTATATATATATATATATATATATATATATATGCTATCATTACATAAAATGTTTTATCAATCTAAATTTGTTATTGGCGGAGGAAGTTTTTGACCCTAGAGTTGAATTCCATGAGTTTCATGAATAGTTTTCCTGCTGGCTTCTTCTCCCCTAAGGAAAAAAAAATAAACCAATCCAAAATAGACCAGACTCCATTTGCAAGAAATGTTTTAAGATTTTTTCCTTTAAACCTTTACCAAACAATCTTAAAAAAAACGTGTAAGTCCCTGAAGCCAATGGTCACTCAGTGGAAAGAGACATTTCATATGAATTTATTAATTATTTCTTTGTTTTAACTTCAAGCTTCACGGTTTTAACATTCTCTAACAACTTACATAAAAATTCTTTTTATACTCATTTTTAAAAATTTCCTCAGCTTTTTCATCCTGGAGGGATCTTTGACCTCAGTTATCTGAGACTTTTCCACTCACTAGACGCAGTCAGGTAACAACTGTTAATATATATATGTAAATAATTTTTTTTTCCAGAAATTTTGTTTTAAAAAGTTAAATTTGTATGAAAAAAAAATCAAAATAAGAAATGTACAAAACTAAAGTGTTCTTAAGTTTGTTTACTATCAAGAATGTCAAACAAATGATAACCTAGCATGATCAAATATTGATTGATGGAGGGTAGTCTATATGAAGAAGGGTGTCCAGTTAGGACACTCACATGATCAAATATTGATTGGTGGAGGGTAGTCTATATGAAGAAGGGTGTCCAGTTAGGACACTCACATGATCAAATATTGATTGGTGGAGGGTAGTCTATATGAAGAAGGGTGTCCAGTTAGGACACTCACATGATCAAATATTGATTGGTGCAGGGTAGTCTATATGAAGAAGGGTGTCCAGTTAGGACACTCACATGATCAAATATTGATTGGTGGAGGGTAGTCTATATGAAGAAGGGTGTCCAGTTAGGACACTCACATGATCAAGTATTGATTGGTGGAGGGTAGTCTATATGAAGAAGGGTGTCCAGTTAGGACACTCACATGATCAAGTATTGATTGGTGGAGGGTAGTCTATATGAAGAAGGGTGTCCAGTTAGGACACTCACATGATCAAGTATTGATTGGTGCAGGGTAGTCTATATGAAGAAGGGTGTCCAGTTAGGACACTCACATGATCAAATATTGATTGGTGCAGGGTAGTCTATATGAAGAAGGGTGTCCAGTTAGGACACTCACATGATCAAATATTGATTGGTGGAGGGTAGTCTATATGAAGAAGGGTGTCCAGTTAGGACACTCACATGATCAAATATTGATTGGTGCAGGGTAGTCTATATGAAGAAGGGTGTCCAGTTAGGACACTCACATGATCAAATATTGATTGGTGCAGGGTAGTCTATATGAAGAAGGGTGTCCAGTTAGGACACTCACATGATCAAATATTGATTGGTGGAGGGTAGTCTATATGAAGAAGGGTGTCCAGTTAGGACACTCACATGATCAAATATTGATTGGTGGAGGGTAGTCTATATGAAGAAGGGTGTCCAGTTAGGACACTCACATGATCAAATATTGATTGGTGCAGGGTAGTCTATATGAAGAAGGGTGTCCAGTTAGGACACTCACATGATCAAATATTGATTGGTGGAGGGTAGTCTATATGAAGAAGGGTGTCCAGTTAGGACACTCACATGATCAAATATTGATTGGTGGAGGGTAGTCTATATGAAGAAGGGTGTCCAGTTAGGACACTCACATGATCAAATATTGATTGGTGCAGGGTAGTCTATATGAAGAAGGGTGTCCAGTTAGGACACTCACATGATCAAATATTGATTGGTGGAGGGTAGTCTATATGAAGAAGGGTGTCCAGTTAGGACACTCACATGATCAAATATTGATTGGTGGAGGGTAGTCTATATGAAGAAGGGTGTCCAGTTAGGACACTCACATGATCAAATATTGATTGGTGGAGGGTAGTCTATATGAAGAAGGGTGTCCAGTTAGGACACTCACATGATCAAATATTGATTGGTGCAGGGTAGTCTATATGAAGAAGGGTGTCCAGTTAGGACACTCACATGATCAAATATTGATTGGTGGAGGGTAGTCTATATGAAGAAGGGTGTCCAGTTAGGACACTCACATGATCAAATATTGATTGGTGGAGGGTAGTCTATATGAAGAAGGGTGTCCAGTTAGGACACTCACATGATCAAATATTGATTGGTGGAGGGTAGTCTATATGAAGAAGGGTGTCCAGTTAGGACACTCACATGATCAAATATTGATTGGTGGAGGGTAGTCTATATGAAGAAGGGTGTCCAGTTAGGACACTCACATGATCCAATATTGATTGGTGGAGGGTAGTCTATATGAAGAAGGGTGTCCAGTTAGGACACTCACATGATCAAATATTGATTGGTGGAGGGTAGTCTATATGAAGAAGGGTGTCCAGTTAGGACACTCACATGATCAAATATTGATTGGTGGAGGGTAGTCTATATGAAGAAGGGTGTCCAGTTAGGACACTCACATGATCAAATATTGATTGGTGGAGGGTAGTCTATATGAAGAAGGGTGTCCAGTTAGGACACTCACATGATCAAATATTGATTGGTGGAGGGTAGTCTATATGAAGAAGGGTGTCCAGTTAGGACACTCACATGATCAAATATTGATTGGTGGAGGGTAGTCTATATGAAGAAGGGTGTCCAGTTAGGACACTCACATGATCAAATGATCAAATATCACATGATTGGTCTATATGAAGAAGGGTGTCCAGTTAGGACACTCACATGATCTATATGAAGAAGGGGCAGGGTGTCCAGTTAGGACACTCACATGATCCAATATTGATTGGTGGAGGGTAGTCTATATGAAGAAGGGTGTCCAGTTAGGACACTCACATGATCAAGTATTGATTGGTGCAGGGTAGTCTATATGAAGAAGGGTGTCCAGTTAGGACACTCACATGATCAAGTATTGATTGGTGCAGGGTAGTCTATATGAAGAAGGGTGTCCAGTTAGGACACTCACATGATCAAATATTGATTGATGGAGGGTAGTCTATATGAAGAAGGGTGTCCAGTTAGGACACTCACATGATCAATTTTTGATTGATGGAGGGGAATATATAAGAAGAAGAGTGTCCAGTTAGGACACTCACATGATCAAATACTGATTGATGCAAGGTAGTCTATAAGAAGAAGGGTGTCCAGTTAGAACAAAGATGAAAAAAATTAAAAAACCTATTCTGCATTGGTTTTGTATCAAAACATACCTTTCGATCTAGTTGTATATTCTTAACGTATGCCTTTTTTTGACTATGCCATCAAATGATGGACCAGATTATTGGGGAAAATTTTTGAGATAAAAACATTACTCAAGTCCATTGTATCCCCATTTTACCAGAGGTAAACTCCAGACCAGCATGTGTGAAATCTTGAGTTCCATCTCTGGTGTTTCAAGCAAGTGGTCAAACTTTGGCCGTATCTGCAGCCCTCGTGTTCTGTTTGTGTTTGAAACTCCGTCTATAGAGGTACAGCAAGACGAGGCAGAGAACGCCAGCTCTAAATCTTCCAAGGTATCAGCAAAAAATTATTTTAAGTACAGTTTTTAAAAAATCCATGCGTTTCAACAATGTCTGCAAGAAATAGTTGTTACACAACAATTAAAAGTTACTTTCTGCCATTCTTAATTGCACAGAATTGTTGTGAGGCATGTTGGATCCTAGGTCTCAGTTTATCAAGTCTTTGCCTCCAAAAGCATTTGGGACTAATTTAAACTGCATTTCTTTGACAACAAAGGGATTGGGGTATTGGTTCAAGTGTGCTTAGGGGAAGGCCGAGTTTTTTAGTTTAAATCTAGTCGTCAAAATATATTGAAATTGTTTTGGAAATGGCCTGAGCAAAATTTCATTAATCACATGTTGTATATTGCAAGACTTCAAAGAATACTTTTGATTCCGTTGTTCATTCATCAAGTATTACCATATATTTACTTTCAGAAATATCCACCATTGAAAAAGCTTCAAATGGGTATTGAGGATATGATCTACAGAATTCTCAGAAAGACAAGGGCCATAACAAATATATCGTAAGTTCACTTATTGCCCTTTGCTTGCCATTTGCCTCAATTTTTTTTACTTCAAAAACTTCGCAATTTGTCCCTTGCTCAAGATCAGGTATATTGGGTTATAGATGGTATTGGAAATGCTGAATCTAAAATAATCATGATTTAAAAAAAAAGAATAGAAAAGAGCTCCATTCTTGATTGTTCTTGTAGTGTAGACAGAAGAAACTCCAAATGACCTTTTTTCATATTGCGATGTTCTTGATCACATTTTGCAGAAACAACTCGCTCTTCTCCATCCCGGTGAACCAGCAGTTTGTTTACTTGCACTCAAAGCGTCTTGAAATATCTGACCCAACAGAGTTCATGACGACTCTGATTCGCCAACATTGCTCTCCACAGAGCGAAGGTAAGGGTGTTATGTTTGACATGTCTGTAATGCTTTGAGATTTCTTCTGACTTGGGCAAGGCTCATTGAAGTTGTGTATCAAAGCTCATAATTTGTTTAATGTTCTAAAGCAATGATTATGTAAAAATTGCCTATTGATTAAGAAGTAGAACTGTAGAATGCTGAGTTCATAAAAGCCATTGCTAAATTTTGCTTAGCAAAGTCATGCAATAATCGAAAGTTTCACAATAGAAATTGGATAAAATTGATTCAAATAAAGTTTACGTTTCCCTTATATTTATAATGGGAAATCATGAAACTTTATCCTGTTTTGTAGGTTTTTACCAAGTATGTTAGCTGTGTATTTTTAATATTCAGTTTGCTTTGATATATTTTGTCCTTCAGCTGTAATTCCTGAATCAACAGCCAGTAGCCAGCAAAAACCCAAATCTTACAGCCTGAATCGGCGGAAAGTGAACCCACCAGTTCCTGAGCCACTTGGTTTATCCACCACATCCACCCAGTCAACTGCAAAACCATCAGCTCCATCTCACCAAGGGTCCCCTCCGTCACTCATGTTGTCATCAGGTGGTCGTCAGTCAGGTCTTAGTAAAGGTCAGGAACAGTGCTTGAAAGAATTTATACGACAACATGTGGACATGGTGTTTGCAAAAGCTGTCAATGACAATGTAGGCAGACATGGTGTGGAGCCCATTTTTGAGGTAAAGATTCCAGCATTTGTGTTGTCTCAACAGTCTATATTTTATTTGTGTTTTAGTCTCGGAAACAAATGAAACTGCGCAAACTTTTTTCAGTGGGCCTGTTGTAAAACTTGTATGGATATTGGTTTGAGCTTGCTCAGTCTGAGAGTTTTAAAGCCACTTGTGCTAAATGACTTTAGTATAGATTTGCTGTTTGCTTTCCAAATGTTTGGACAGTACAGGGGAGGGGGTGGGTGGGAGATTTGCATCAAAAACTAAAGCAAAACTCAACGATCACATTTTGTGTAATGCAGTTAGATTTTAGTCCTATTCTCTCTCTCCACAGCTTCCACAGCTCGGCACCTGGCTTCATGTCGCCAACAAAATGCACGACTTCTTCTTCTCAGAAGCTTACAGCAACGTCACAGCACAACCCTTCTCTCTATTCAGAAATTCTCTCGACATCAGCACACGCTTTTCTGAAAAGTAAGTTTATGCTAAAAGTAGCCTAAAAGTAAGTTTATGCTAAAAGTAGCCTTTCATTAGATTGATAAAGGTGAAAGCAACAAGGCTAATCCCCCCAAAAAAGGGTAATTAAGTGGTAGAAATTCCCTTGCCTGTTCTTTTTCTCTGACATTTTGGTTGCATTATTTGTGTTTTCTGCTTCCCTTCAGTCGATGTAACAAAGTTTTGCCATTGGCTGAGAGTGCTTATCAGCAAGACCTACCCCAATACTACATCACTTCCTACCATGAAAGCAGGGTATGTTGGCTTTGATTTTGCCCTTTTTTTATTTCTTTTTGCACATTTTTATTAATTTTCAAACAAAAACATTCATGACTTGGAATTATGATTACGAGTTTTTAAATTATCTTTCATTACTGTCTTTACACTCTTAATTCAGAGATGCTACATGTTTTCTTTGTTTAAAAGTTATCAATTTTTTGCAAAGTATTTAAATTTGCTCTATAATACTTTATGCGCTAGCCTTACTACTTCAGGTTGATTTCCTTAGGAAGTGCTTCTCTTTACTTCAATTCTTGAATTGACCGACGCTGTCTTTCCTCCAGCTAAACAAGGCAAAGCGTGTATTCTCCCAGTATGCACGTGGGCCTGGCTATGACAAGTACATGAGAGAGCTGGAGTCATCCTGCACCCGGTACTGGAAGTCTGGTCGTCAGCAGTGTGAGGCTCTCTCTCTCACTGGGAACCTCTGTACAAACAAGGTACAATCCTCTCCCTCTTTCTGTCTTTGTTTACTATTTACTTAGTCTAATTTTCTCTCTTTCTTTTCTGTTATAAGCATGATTTTCTCTCTCTCTCTCTCTCTCTCTCTCTCTCTCTCTCTCTCTCTCTCTCTCTCTCTCTCTCTCTCTCTCTCTCTTTCTCTCTCTCTCTCTCTCTCTCACTGGGAACTTCTGTACTATTGTTACCTCACACTATTTCTATCTTTCTTTGTTTACAGGTTGCTTAGTCTTATTTTGTCTCTTTTTCTCTCTAATAAGCATAATTCTATCTCTCTCTCTCTATTCCTCTCCCTCTCTCTCTTTGTCTCCCTCTTTCCCCCTTTGCCTTGTCTGTGTGTGTCTTTCTCTCTTTCATTCTTACTCTACTTACAACCTCTACTGGAAGTCTGACCCATCTTTGCTTTGCTTCTTTAAACATTCCTATACCTCAAAGATTTACTTTTATCATTTTATTGTTACTTTTTAATCTTTTATATTCCCGTGGCTTTCTTGCTCCTTTTTTTTTCTCATAAGTTTTCTTCTCGTATCTGTTCACAATATTTTTGCATTATTAAGACTGATGTTGGTCACGTCGTAAGAAGAATTCAGCCCCTCTTCTGTACTGCACAAATTTTGTCTTTTCAAAATTTATGGTGAACTTATTGTCAGAAATGTATTGAAGAGAAGCAGACATTAAAGCAGTGCTGCAGTTTTAATCTTTATTTCTTAACATTTCATTGAGCTTGTATTATGTGCTGAGAGGATCTCTTTTTAAAATAAAGAATTAGGGAAAGCAAGAGGTCTATACCTGTCTTTAGTTTTATCCATGACAACTGACTCAATTAGTTTGGTGTTGGAGATATTTTTACCAGCTGATCCTGCAAAAGCTATTCTAACTGTCGATTACTTAATGGACAACATGGTGTAATACAACACATTGAAGGCAGAAAAAATGGAAGAGGGTAGAAATAAGAAGGAAGAAGCTGAGATCTTTTGCTTTGGGTCAAAGGTCATACAGCGTGTCTGCGTTTTCAGGTCCACCTCCTACCTGGAGAAGAGCCGGACGGGCCAGATGATCTGCGAGTCGTGGCCGAACACTGCAGCCTGGTGAAGACTAAAGCTGCCTGTAACTGCGGCAGGATGCAGTCTGACAAAGACGACCCTTTCCATTTTAAGGTAAGCAGTGCATTTCAGGCACATTCCAAGTCCTCGATATAGAGAAAAAGTTCACTTCTTCAGTTGTTTATCTCTTGTACATCCAGGTCTGACATGTAAGGTATGCAATGTTGCATAACTGAAAATATTGATGCCTGTGCAATGTAATTACTGACTTATGCTCTATTAGATGAAAAAAAGTCTAATTCACTTTGTTTGATTCATCAATAAAAACGAAAAATACTGAAGACAATTTATATCAAATCCTAAGCTCTACTAATAATGTCATCTCTTAAATCCTCTGGCAGGGGCTGAAAATTAGGCTTAAAGACAGATCTTTGCCTTTTTTGATTTTTTTTTGGAACAGTATTTTCCTGGTCTTTTCAGTCTATCTGATATTCTTCTATTTATTCCTTTTCAGTCTTGTCCCAAATTTGTAAATAACAGCTAGACCTATGTAACTTTTCTTTTGTCGAATCAAAAATGTTCAAACTTTAACAAAATTTTGTTTTACTCTTTGCAATGTTCTCTTGTGTCAGGAAGGTTTGTTTTTGCAACTGAATAAAGGTCAAGTTTATTGATAGGTTCAAGATATTTGTGTTGTAACAAATAGTCCTGCGTTACCTTTCAGAGTGCCAACTATGACTTTTACCAAGATCTGGAGTTGGTTTGCTGCTCTAAGCAGGAGCACATCGCCCTGCCTGTGTTTACACCTTCAACCCCAGATCCCAAGGCTGTATCTGTTCCACCCATATCCCCACGACGGCAAGCACGAGAAGAGGAGATGAAAGAGCAAGGCAAAGAGTCAGCTAAGGATTCTGAGAAGTCGGATGTTTTTGGGACGTTGTCTGAGCTCAGCCTAGCTCTGAGTCTGGGTAAATTCATGTTTTATTGTTCTTAATCAAGTCTATGTTGTTTAGTTCTTTTTTTTCGGTAAACTGGAAAACGGATAATTATACAGATTCCCAATCTGTTTATGGATCATTGTAAATGTTTCTTATAATGCTTTGAAGGTACAATCAAAAAGTACTGAGAGCCGCACTGCTGTACAAAAATTCATAGTTGTCCATTTATTTGTACCTACACGTAGTGAATCTTTTAAAGAGTCTATCAATAGACATCTTCGACCATATGTTGAGAAGAGAGAAACTAGAACATCTTGTCACAACTGCAAGGATCGAGGGAAAACGCAGCAGGAGAAAACTGTGTGAAAAGATGTTGGATGGATTAACAAAGTGGCTCAAAGTAGGAAGAGTGATAGAAGCACTGAAAGCGATGAGGGATAAAGATCCCTCGAAGGTCATGATTGCCTACACTAAAGAACACAGCACCTGATTGATTGACTGATTGATCAATAGATTGGGATTTTTCTTATTAAAACCTAAATCCTCTGTGAAAGAAGAAATTTCGCAGTGAATATTTTCATTGTGAACTCAAATATTGAAACTTTAAAATTCTCTATGGAGCTTAGTCTTTGATTTTTATTCAGCTTTGTGCAACAATGAACCATGTGAGCCCTTAATTTCATATAAAACTTTTTCCACTTTCATACATTTTCATTTGTTATTTGACAAAGTAAATCATGAATTAGAACTGCATGTTGCCTTACGTCGGTGTCAAAAAGTTGTATTTGTTGATATGAATTTATAAAAAAATTAATTGTTTTAACAAAACGAAAAATAAAGTGGATTTTGCCATACATACTGATGGTTGATCAACTCCAACCAAGTGATCTTTCAGTTTGTTGTGTTGTGGTTTTTACTACCCAACTCTTGAATCGAAACAGATTGTGTAATCTTTTTAATGCACAGTTATACAAAAAATGCATTTGGGACTAAACAATGACCTCACTATGAAGACCATTTCATGTAACGTAGGAGTTATGGCCTTAGATTTTAAAGGATACAAGACCAGTTACAGTGAATATCCTAAACTGGATCCATTAGGATATCATTCACCAGCCAAGTTCTCCTCGTCAGTCGATCAAGCCTATACTTGTTATGGTTTCCGAGGCCTTGAATGGTGAGCAGATTTTTAATTGTTTTGTGGTGTCTGTCATATTTTAGGCCAGAATGCACTCCAGGCAGAAGACTTTGAGCCGAAGACTAGTCCCGGCGACAATATCAAGGATGGTCAAAGGGAGGCAACAGAGAGTGGAGAGGGGAAGCAACAGCGATCAAGTCCACAGTTGGATCAAGGAAAGAGTAAGTGATGAACAAAGCTGATCTTTGTAGGTTCTGTCTTCTCCAGTACTTAACCACACAAAAGGTTGCAAAATTGTGTGCTTTATTTAATGAGGTAAACTATTAAATTCTTTTCCTTGAGTTTTGTGAATGTCAGGAACTTTCCTTCAAAAAATATTTTAAATGAAGCTGTAACTTTCACCTGATTTTTTGTTTGATATATTGACTGCACTCCAGCATAAATATGATATGATTATTGAAGGTCAACAGACAAAAACTATAATTTTTATTTTGTTTTCTGCTGCAGTGAAGAGCAAACCCAAGAGACAAGTGTCCACGACGGAGTACCTGGCTTACATGGTCCATAGCCGTTCTCCGCCAGGTCTCCTTCCAAAGTTTTCTTCTTTTTCTGTGTGTCGTCTGGGGCCGAGCAGCCTCTACTCCCACACAATGGGTAAGAGGAGACAGAACTTGATTTCTGGCTTTTTGATTTGTGGAACAGAATGAGAAATGAAATTTGATTTTTAGCTTTCTGGTTTGTGTATCAGAATGAGATTTTCTCTAAAAAAAATGAGATTATTTATCTTAAATAAAGCTTTTGGCTTAGTTTAACTAACAAGTTGCCGCTGATTTGTTGAACATTCATTCTTTAATGGGAAACAAGGATTTAGGGTTTAATTTTGCCACTGAATATATATTATTTTGTTTACAGATAGAGATTGTCAGATTTTACATTACACAGACACGCTGAACTGTCTTACAACCAGTATAAGATTTCCAAGACATGGAGAATCAGCAAACTTACAGATAGTCGAGCTATATACCTGGAATTTATATGCATTCCGCATCCTTAGGCAGGTTTAAATCTTACAAATTAAACTACTTTAAGCAGTGTAGGTAGTCCTCTTACCTTGTCAACAATAAAACTCAAAACATTTCGAATAATAATTTTTCAAAACTTTTTTTCCAGGTTTGGAACTTCCTGGATTTCTTCCAGGTAGCAATTTTCTGCTGCCATGGGATATCTCCATCAAATCTGAACAGGCATGGCCCTCTGTAGCGGAGACTTTTGCCTCAGGGAAAAAGCGACAGCAGAGAAAAATTTCTAAAGGTGAACTTTAAAGCTGTAATGCTGTTTTTTCCACCCCCACTCATATATTAATTGCTACAATGTAGTGTTTTGTTTTATCTATTTTTCAAAGGCAAAAAAAAAAAATTTCCATGTTTTGAATAATCTTTTCATGTACTAAAATATTTCTCTCTGCAGCTGGTCCGGAGCCAGGTGATACGGCCACCACTGTACGTGTTTACCTCGGCATGGAATATGAGTGTCCAAGAGGTCATCGTTTCTTTTGCAGTGGCCCTGACAAAATCATCAAGGTCTCCTCCAATAGCATTGTCAAGGTGTGTCATAGTTTGATTACGGACTTGTTAAACGATTGCATTTGAGTATGAATGATTTAGAGAGGGGGGGAACGCAGTTGAAAAGGGAACAAAATGAAAATTTGTTCCTCCAGTGATATTTCTACATATAATAACATCTCTTAATCTTTCATAAAATTGTCAAGATAGTCATAGACAGGCTTTATGAGTTTGGCTGTGGCATCTGCAGACTCTCATACTGCACAAATATCATCCAAAACTAGTCAGAGGCAGAGAGTCTCACAGATATATGTGGTTGATTAATGAACATTGGTTTTCTCTTTTAAAGAAATATATCTTTAAGAAAACGATTCTGATTAATCCCTTCTCCCCCCCCTCTTCCAATTGGCTTCATCTTTAATTTTCCCTGAAATACCCATCATTTTCACGGGCTTATTTCAAACAGACTGAATTTAAAGGAATCAATCACTGTGCACAGTATATTTAATGTTAAAAAATTTATTATTAGATAAACGTAGATCCATTAAGACATGGAAATTTCATATTCCTGTCATTGACTGATTATCATTTGTATAATTATAGGAAAATTTAAGGCTTAAAAACATTTGTTTCAATCTATTGTATCAAAATACGTTTTTCATGGATGCTTCCACATCTTTCTCATGACATGTCTGCAGGACAACGCAAGCCGCCTTGTTCACATGGATATGCCACTCTACACTTCCTGCCATTGCAAGTAAGAAACGGGAAAAATTCTCAATTCCTTGTTCTCATTAATCTCTTCCTCTTGTTGCAAATATTTTCAAGCATTTAAATATCTGCTAGGAGTGCTGGCTGCTGATAGATAAAAATCATGTCTAGGTATTATAAGGATTCTATGAAACAAAATGTCCAAGTATTGTAAGAATTTAATGGTGTTTACTCCAAAAAACGACCATGTTTTTGTAAGGACTTTTTGATGCTTGCTCAAACACACATCCAGGTATTGCTGGGACTGTCATTACTCAGACAAATGTGTGGATAGCTTTTTTGGGCCAATAAGTTTTTAACCTATATGATGGAGCATCCAATCTGTAAGAGACATCTGGCCTGACCAGGCAGGTTCTTACTTGTGTGACGGAGCACAGTCAGGCCAAAGCCTTAAGTTTTTGAAGAATTACTCAACCCATAATTTGGGTGTTTTTATTTACATTAACCCAGGTTGCAACCAAAAATATCATCTTGTGAACCTGGATTATTTTATAGAATTAGATGCCTAAGATTTATTAATTGTAACCAATGGGAAAAGATTAATATTGGGCTGACGAGTTTTCTGGAATCATTGTCACAAAGAGGCAGACTTGTGAGTATTTTTGTTGTAAAAAAAAACATACGTCCCACCTTGCCAATTCACAGTTTATGTTTTCTGTTCTGCTAGACAACCCAAGGGATGCCTGGCTCAGATGATGAGGGTCTTTGTGTGTACCCCACGGGACATACCTGGGGTGCCGAGCCTAAGAGTCCTGGTAAACCCACTCGTCCAGCCAGGCCCACCGACTCCGTCACACTCAGCAACAGCTGGGTCCTCCTTTTCAGGCTGTCCACAGTTTCACCCTGGCCTGGAGGCGCCTCTCGAACTTCCAGCGGACAGTGTTTGGGTCATACGTTTACCGTATCCTTTCAATTAGAATTATTAAACATTCACTTTGAAATAAAGAGGAGACCTTTCAAAAGATTTGTTATACACCCAATGCCGGTAAAAGTGTCAGGGCTTTTATCAAAATCCTTTCTCTTTGTTTCTTTCTTGGCCCAAAAACAATTCTTGGAACGTCTTTTTCAAAAACAGCCTAATACCAAAATAAAAATTGCAAGACTTTTTGTGATGTCACTTATTTCCTATTTAAAACTTTTCAAGGCTTGGAATAATGTAAACTTTTCACACTATTGACATGGAAGCTCATTTGTCATTAAGTAAATACATTTATGAATGATTTTAAACCATTCTAAGCCATTGGAGAAATTTCGATATATATGTAACAAAAAAGTAGGAAACTCCAAATTTAAAAGAGCTGTGATGCTTTGTTAAAGACAAGATATTTCTCGCAGGAATCAAATTTTCCTTGTGTTGAATTTGCTTGCTTCACTCAGAAGAGTTGAACCAAAAAGGTTCAAAATACTTTACAGAATAGTAAAAAATGAGATGAGATAATTCTGATCATACAAAAAGAATGAGTTAAAACTACTAAATGCTCCGACTATAACTTGGTTGTTTTTCCTCCTTAACTCGAAACACTAGAAGCATATACCAGGACGAACACCAGGTGTACCTCATGCCGACTGATCACCAAGTCCTGCACAGCTGTGTGCTGCTCAGCGGCATGTTCTCCTACAGGATGCTGTAGATCAGGGAGACACGACAGCACTGCTCAGTGTGTCAAATTCAATTAACGTCCGCTGTTCTACTGACCAGCGCCACATCCCAGCTCCATATTTCAGAGCCTTTTTCTTACATCTCTACTGCACTGTGGCATGTTGATCTTACTGTGGCAAGCAACAAGCCCGCTGCTTTTATGAAGGATAGATGTAACACCGGTAAAACATGGATGTGCCCCACTGGACTTGAAAGTCTAACCAGATGCCTGAATGATATGGTGGTCAGCTAGGCTTACAATTTAAATCCTCCAAATGCTATTGTTTGTTGCTGGCATAGCGGGGAGTAATTTTTCGTGGGCCTACAGAATACCTTTATACAGCCTAAACTGCTCAAAAGTTACATTAAGATGTAAAGAAATTAAAGAGCCATATGAATTCTGATCAATTTAAGTAATGTAATTTGTGAGCGATTTTATTATCATTTTTCATATTGAATTGATTTATGTCCCCCAAAACTTTATTAGTTGCATCACGGATAAAGCCAAAGCACAGATAGTTTATGGAGTAAGAGAAAATCAATCAAATGCAAGATAAACACACACATTTCCTAAAACCCTTTTTTGTCTGATTTGATTGAGAGCCATGATCAAAGTTCTATAGATTGGCTTTGTTTAGGAACACATAGTTAACATATATACATAAATGAAATGTCTGTGGGTTTAAAACAAGTGAGTTTGAGGATTGATTTATGGGAGGTAACAAATGACCTTGAACTTGCTCCTGTGAGTGGTGAAAGTGCCTACTTATCACTCTAAGTGCAATCTAAAATGTCTCATGATGAGTCCCAATTCGGGTCAGATCCAGTCAAATCAACCCCACCCTTGGCGTGATTTCAGTATGCTGTCTCAGTTTGAGAAACGCAAGGGACAAAAAAAAAAATAAGTAATAGAACCATCCAAGTTCTTTTTTGCTTACTCTGACAACCCTCAGTTACCTTTTTAAATCCTCAAAGCAATGCAATTTTCATTACGAATTTACCGAAAGTCCCTAACAGTCAGTACTGAAAGCTGCAGTGACCAAGAAATAAGAAAGCAGGAAATTGATTGAAAAACTCAGGTGTTTAGTTAAAAAAAACCAAAGCAGATTTTAACTAAAGTCAGGAAAGAGAAAATTGAAAGGGAGGATGATTTGCTTCCTGAAACAGGAGATAACGTTCAAACAAAGCTCATAGTCAAATTGTGAAGAAGAATGCAATAAAAAAAAATTAAAGAGAAATTGTAGGGCTTTCAGTCACTTTCTTCTCTCTTAGCATCTTTTTTTATGCAGGAATTTTATTTTAAAACCAATTTTTTCTGGACACTCTTGATTAATGTCCACAGTATGTACTTGTTGAGCTTTATTTCTTTGAATGTTTCAATGAAATTATTATATCAAAAGCAGTTTAACTACATTTTTACTTTCCCCGTGACAAATTCTCTAAAAACCTGCCCTATATATTATTCTGTACATTGAACAACCAAATCTTGCATTCTTAGTCCTGATAGATTTTGTTTATGAAGAGTATAGATTGCATTAGCTTGATATCTCTTAGGCTGAAAAATAAGCCAGTGCACTCCCCTGTTTGAAGCAGTTATTGTGGTCCAAACATACTTGTATTACTTACTGTACTAGATTTAATGGTTGCAGGCTCAATACACAGAATAGTTCCAAACTACACTCCTCTGTTATAAATAGTTGTTGTGGTCCAAACATACTTGCATTGCTGTAATAAGAGGTTGAAAGTTTGGAGGCTCAATAACCAGTAAAGCTCCAAACTATGTTATTTTAGCTTAAATGAATAGCACAATGCCATTATGAAGATAAGTAAATATTATTGATTTTTTACAGCTTTCTCAGACACATCAGACTTATTGCACCCGAAATGTAGAATTACCTGGATCAATGAAGGTTTTAGAGCAAACAATATCTTGGACCAAATATATACATAAATAACACTTTCAATAATTCATCTCAGACACGTGGTAAGAGAATTTATTCCTGTTTTTAAAAATAATTTCTCACTCAACAATGAGAAGTTAAGCAAATTAAATTTATGAATTTTGAAAAAATTATGTGTAATATGGAGTATTGTTTATTGTTGTTATTTAAAAAAAAAATGCAATGTAAGCTTTGCTACACTTATTTTGTATATTAGTCTTGAAATGTCAACACTCAACTCTTAATTTACCTTCTAAGATATTTATGAATGTTTGAAAATGGAAATAAAGTCCATTAATATAAGTAGGAGCTATGTTTTACTTCAATTACATGTAAAAGTCAGTTCCTCTAATTTCTGTAATTGCAAATTTATTTCTTAAATAACTTTACAAAGGGAAGAGGAGATAAATATTTAGTTGTCATGACTATCAAGCTTGACTTATATTTCTTAGGCAACTCAGACATGATAATTTTGCTACACTACAATATTGCTGCAGTTAATACGCCAAAGCTAAAAAAATAATTGGATGTATAATCTGCATACTCTGCTTCTTGTTCATGTAAATTGAAACTAAGATATTTGGAAAAATAAATGTTGTCATTATTTGTTGAAAGCTATATTGGCTCTTTTTTTTCCCTAACTACTGTATGTTATTTTCCATCTTTTTATGTATCTATCTAACTAATGTGTTAATCTATCTGTGTATATATATGGATGGATGGATGCACGAATGAATGAATGAATGAATAGATATATCTGCATTTCATCTATCTATCTATCTATGGCTTATATAAAGGTAGAAGGAAAACCTTTCATTTTAAACTACACTGGGATTAAAAAAAATTTTCAGATAAGAGTGTCTAAACAGTTTTGGAAAGGTATTTGATATATACAATCTTACTGTATATTGAGTTGTAGGAATTCAGCCACTTTTCTTTTAAATATTTTTAAATTTCTTAAAGACAAAGAGAGAAAAATAAGATAACTTTATCCTCCACACGAAACCAGAAGTTTAAACATAGTTTTAGTTTGATCTGTGATTTCTAGAGATTTTTCTTTGAGAAAACTTGTCAGCTGCTGTGTTAAATTTTGTTTATGATTAAACCCATAAATCACATATCATTTTTAACAAGAAATAAGTGAGATATCGAGTCTGATATTATAGTTAAAGTATAAATTTTATTCCGTACAAAATTGGTACATTAGATTAGTTAAAAATAGTTTCTGTTTTCTTTCTTGTTTATTTTACTTAACCAATTACTGGTGCCATGAGGATGATGATGATGACGACAATGACAATACAATAAAAATGAAAATACAAAAAAAATACAATAAAAACTGGAAGAAGGGAAGAAGAAGAATAATTTAAAAAATCATGGTTGTAAAGATTATGGCACTTATCATTATATGATAGATGTGATAATGAAAGTGTTAATGATGATGATGATATTGATTGTAATTATGAAAATGATGATGATGGTGATGAATATACATTAATATTATGTTTACTGTATGAAAATGATGATGGTGATAACGATAGTTGTGATATTCATGATTGAGAAAATTATGATGTGATGGTGATGATGATAATGCAAATGCTTGTCATAATCATGATGGCACTGTTTTTGCTGATAGCGATAACAAAGGATAAGACCACACAGCCATCAAGAGCCCTGGTTGTCTCGACTATAGTCTCGCCCTAGTAATACCGCATTGAGAACTGTTGCAGAGAATGAGGCGTTTGTTTCCAGAGCTGATCCATTGAAGCTCCACGCCGCAGGCGGTGTAAGTGCAAGGTGGCCTTTGTAGTCAGATAAAATCACCTGGGGATAGACATAATGCGTCTCGAACTGTCCACGTAGGGAGATTCTTGTGAAGCGAGTCGATGTTTTGAAAGTTAGAGAACCACACGATTTCTTGTTTTGTGCATCCGCACACTTTACGAGGATGCAGTTCTGCATATAATAGTTTCCATCATGCGTGTGGAGGCCATCAAAAGCACCAAATGCATAAAGTTCCGCTTTCCGAGCCTCGTCAGTTGCGACCTGATATTCTAAGTAGCAACAGACTTTTCCCTGGCACACTTGCAACTTGCCAGATGGCTTTGTCAGTGCTTTAAAAGTATAGACATCGCTGAATAACACAGATTCAAAAGTTGAGTTACTGTCCGAGGAAGAATAAAGTCTGGTGGAGCTCAATGTTTTCTTCCGTTTGAGTTCTGTGTCATGTTTATCAATGAGATTTCCTGAGACTTGTCCAAAGCCATAAAGCTGGTTGTATGAGATGCTGCTAGCTGCAGGATGGAATTCCACAACGTTCATCTCAGCAATCAACAATTTAGGTGACAAGCCGCCTGCTCCGCTTCCATAATAGAAAGCATGGGCTCCGTCAGAGGCATACAATCCACTTCCGTCAAACTTGAACTCTGGGAGATGAATGTTGGCAGATAGGAAATTGATGCTATGTGCTCGCGCAAAGCTGGAATGGAAGCCGATGGCGGGTAACAAAGGGAGGGCATCCATCCATGCTGTAGGGAAGGCAATGACGGTGACGTTGAACACCTCAACGAGGGGAATAATTGGCTCTCTGAACAGGACATCAAAGCAGGTAGCCAAACCCACTCGACCTGATGCATAAATATCAGACAGAAAAAATTTTCTTTGAAAAGCTAGATACCATTTGAATGCTGAGTTATCACAAAAAGGTCATTATTTACAGGTAGAAATGTGAAATATTGAATTTTCCATTCATGCCAAATAACCTTTAGAACACTTTAATATGACACATGATTCAACATCTCCCACGTCATCACTGGTTTCTATGTCCAGAAAATAATTATGGTGTTCTTTAAACATATTGTTTTTCCTTATCACTCAACAGCATCTTTATTGGCCATCCAGTAAACAAGGGAATCCAGGTTCGATCCTTGGCTGGGCCAACTGATGGCCGAGTCTGATTTCATGTAACCAGCCCTGATCCTGGAGTTACAAATCAGCTAGCTCCATCTATTATTTAGAAAACTGAGGAGACGCAATGATAAATCTTAAAAAAAAAAATTGATCGAGCTACAGGCACATCCCTACAACAGAACTGTGCCCATCTTGAGACAGTTTTTTCCCTTGGTGCAAAGTATACCATACACTTTCCACCACCATAGCTGACATTATCTGAGGAAACTTTCCCCCTAAAATGAACACAATGATCAGGCTGTGATGCTAGTGGGCCATAATTTAAAGAATTAGTTTGCAAAGCCTGAAAGTCATTGAAAAAACGTATACAAAGGGGCAAGAAAGGCTATCTGCATTGTACAGTTTACAGTTGCCTCTGCCTAAACAAAGAGACATGATTTTGAACTGTTTCAGAATACATGTAGTTTGAAGTTTTGCATGTAGGGAAAAGAACTTGCCAATTCCCCCCCCTCTTCCCCTCCCCCCCCCCTCCCTCTCTCTCTGTCTGTCTGTCTGTCTGTCTGTCTCTCTCTCTCTCAGATGCACACATTTATATTCTCTAAATGACACTCAACGAACAAACACATACCAAAATGTGTGTCAAAGAAAATGTGCTCCGGGGTCGGAGGTGTGTCGAACTGCCACTCATAGTAGAGGTTGTATTTGTGATACCTGGCCAAAAACTCTCCACCGGGGCCGTAGGCCACATCAGTATTGAACTGATACCTGCACATTGATCCAGTTGGGGGTCAGGGATCATGGTTCATGTAAGATTGGGTTAAGATGATAGATAA
>JAWDGP010002280.1:205000-222500 GCA_033675545.1 Elysia crispata
TATATTCTTACCCGATTCTGTGTAATATCAAGGTCTCTTTTTTCCCTGCTGGAAAGGTGGATGGATCTAACCTAGATCTAGATCTAGAGCCGAAGAAAAGCATACACACCACAAATACCTTGCAAGGCACTAAACTAGTCTACACCTGCACATACATGGCATTTTATGGTAACCACTAGATTAGACGAGGTTTCTCCAACAAAAGTTGTTATCGGATAGAAACTAGAACAATGATTTAATGTCAATGATAAAACCAAAGATTTATCTTTGAATTTGATAAACGTTAGTTATCTGTCAGCGCAGGTGAGGCAGGCCACTGCAGGAATCTCATTGTTAAATCTCAGAGCTAGGATTAGTGTCTGCAAAGGGTGAAAAACTGAATTTAAGAAAAAAGGTGCTGGCATGACAATTCTTCTAAATACTGAATTAAACTGGAAGAATTATATTGTACCATAAACACATTTTAGGCCTATTCTAAGCAGTGATCCTATGCATCGCTGGTTCCAGATTCACAAACCTTACAGTAACACAGCAGCAGTGATCCTATGCATCTCTGGTTCCAGATTCACAAACCTTATAGTAACACAGCAGGTGTGCTACTCATTGAAAGCATGATAACATGACTGTCAGGAAATTAAAAAAAAATACCAACCAAACCAACCCACACACAGTCACGCATGCACGCATGCGAGCACTGCCAGGCTACTAGTCTTGATATGATAGCTGGGTTATATAGGGACTGTGTAGTACCCACTACACTTAGATCTACAACAGTACAAGTGTTCCAGCTGGTGCTTGACAATGTGTCAAGAAACTGAATGGGTCACAATGACCTTGGAAAATACACACCACCATCGATTGAAGTATAATTAATTTTTCAGTGGCGTTTTTTAAAATGGTATAAATTAATACTCTCTCTCTCTCTCTCTCTCTCTCTCTCTCTCTCTCTCTCTCTCTCTCTCTCTCTCTCTCTCTCTTCCCCTCTCCCTCTTGGGATGATGAGGTTGGTTCTGTAGTTAGCCTGCTTAGTCTTGTCTCGGCAATGCCATGGGTGCCTAACTAAGGTGCGGGTTCGATCCCCACCAATGCCATCAATTTGTGTTTACGTATTTATCCTATTTCTCAGTCTCGAGTTCGACACAGATTTGTGATTGACTATTTCATTCTCTCTCCCACAGTCACTCTGTGAAAAAATACCAGAGGTAATAAATTAAAAGGAACAACAACATAAAAAAAAATAATAAAAACTCAAAAAGCTAGATCTACTCAAGATCGGCATACCGGTACAGGGGAGATGGCGAGAGAAACCAAGACTGGAAATGGGGGCTCTCGGTGACCAAACCCACAACCTTATAGGCCACCAATCGCCGTGGTCAGCCAAGATCAGCTGTGCTTACCTCTCGACCACTCATGCCTACAGATGTTGGTGGTCTACAAAATAATCTAAGCTTACTTCAAGTCATGGGACTGTCCTGCTGTCCTTACAGGAAGGGAAAGAGAGAGAGACAGAACGAGCGACAGAGAGAGAAAAGAGAGAGAGAGAGAGAGAGAGAGAGAGAGAGAGAGAGAGAGAGAGAGAGAGAGAGAGAGAGAGAGAGAGAGAGAGAGAACGAGCGAGCGAGCGTAAAGAGAGGGAAGGAGAAAACATACTATAATATAAAGAGAAAAAAAAAACAACAACAAAAGAGATATTGAAGAAAAGATAGAGATGGATTTAAACAAAACAGATAGAGAGGGGAAGGGGATAGAAATAAGAGAAAGAGAGAGGGATAGAGATACAGAGATAATTATACGGATAGATATACCTCTCGCAATGAAATGAGAAAGTGAGAGAGAGAGAAAGAGAGAAAGAGAGAGAGAGAGAGAAAGAGAGAGATGAAGAGGGAGAGTGGGAGAGAGAGAAAGAGAGAGATGGAGAGGGAGAGTGGGAGAGAGAGAGAGAGAGAGAGAGAGAGAGAGAGAGAGAGAGAGAGAGAGAGAGAGAGAGAGAGAGAGAGAAACTGTACACGGCCCATTTCGAATTAATCCACCAAAGACAATTACTAAAATCTGCTGATCAGGACTCGAACAGCCCACCCACCGATCATGCTGTGTTCTGGGATGTGAACTGGCGCATTCTTACTTATCTCGCGACTATCACTTTCTGTCGTTCTCCCACACGATATTTAACTCCCACATGTATTGCTCTTTAACAATGAGACAAAATGAGTACCGGTAGACTAAACCAAATCTCATCTCCCAGAGCTTTACAAGAGAAGCTGTCAGTTAAACAGAGCGCTGTGTAAAGGGCACTGAACAGCACACCTAGGGACTGATAAAAACAGTGGTGTTTTAGAACGTCAACATTCAACACAAATCTCTGACAAAGCACACGATAAGTTTATCATAAGACGGAAAATGGAAATGAATGTGTGTTTCCTAAGTTATCACCGCACCCCCATCCTCACCCCACCCCCCCACACACACACTTAGTTTATCATAAGGCGGAAAATAGAAATGAATGTGTGTTACTTAAGTTATCACCGCACCCCCCATCCTCACCCCCCCACACACACACACTTAGTTTATCATAAGGCGGAAAATAGAAATGAATGTGTGTTACTTAAGTTATCACCGCACCCCCCATCCTCACCCCCCCACACACACAGACACATATATATATATATATACTTAATTTATCATAAGACGGAAAATAGAAATGAATGTGTGCTACCTAAGTTATCACCCGCAACACACTTTTTGCTCTCTCTCACCCTTCGCCATTTGGTAATTTTAAAGGATCCAAGAGGACGCGTGTGTGTCAGTTTCTAGTATGATAACTATAGACACGCACACAACTTTGTAGTTCAGAAACTATGCAAACGATAAATTTTGAGTATCAATGTTTCACCTTTAATTCGGCTTCGTCAGATACGTTTATTCGTCGAATTATTAAAATTTTGTTATATTGTTTCTTATCTTATCCCGCACTTGTAAAATTGTTTACCTGCCACTATTAACTCCAGAACGAGAAGCAGTTCTAGCGAAAGAAATGTGACTAAAGTTTGTTATATTGTTTCTTATCTTATCCCGCACTTGTAAAATTGTTTACCTGCCACTATTAACTCCAGAACGAGAAGCAGTTCTAGCGAATGTGACTAAAGTTTGTTATATTGTTTCTTATCTTATCCCGCACTTGTAAAATTGTTTACCTGCCACTATTAACTCCAGAACGAGAAGCAGTTCTAGCGAAAGAAATGTGACTAAAGTTTGTTATATTGTTTCTTATCTTATCCCGCACTTGTAAAATTGTTTACCTGCCACTATTAACTCCAGAACGAGAAGCAGTTCTAGCGAAAGAAATGTGACTAAAGTTTGTCTCGATCATTTGTCATTACTTTTTGTAAGTCGAGAGAAATCTTTTAAGGTAATAGAGACAGCTTGAAATTTGAGAGAATTCACTCAGGCTTGAATAAAGGTTTATGACTATGGCAAATTACCGCAACATCAACACAATCATCCCCGCAGATGTTAAAGTCGTTGCCATCATCATCATCATTATAATCATCATCATTATAATCATCATCATCATCATCATCATAAGACCCATAAAGACACCCTTGTTTCTTATCATTTACATTATCGAAAGAAAAAACTTCCCTCTTGCTCAAACTTTCATTCTAGTTCTTTTTTCCTCTTTTAATCAACATAATCTCATCTTCGTCGTCATTTTATTTACTCTTTCGCATCATCATAAGTCATATTGACACTGTAGTAATTCTCACCTCTTCATCACCGGGATTACCATTGTTGTAATGAAGATCGTATGAATGCACACCATCATGATTATTGTCTCCATTTACAGCAAAAGCGGAAACAACAACAAGGAATAATAATGAAATTTCTCTTTCAAGATCATAATTACGATCACCACTGTCATTATCATCACCGTCATGTTTAGTGTCTCCATCTACAGCAGCAGCAGCAACATCGAATCATCATGACAATTATCTTCCAACATCATGATTATAATTATCACTGTCATTATCATCATCATCATGTTTATTGTATGCATCTACAGCAGCAGCAACAACGAATAATCATGACAATTATCTTTCAACATCATAATTATTATCATCACTGTCATTAACATCACCATCATGTTTATTGTCTCCATCTACAGCAGTAGCAGCAACATCGAATCATCATGACAATTGTCTTTCAAAATCATAATTATAATAATCACTGTCATTATCATCATCGTCAAGTTTATTGTATCCATCTACAGAAGCAGCAGCAGCAGCAACATCGAATCATCATGATCATCTCTTCCAACATCATAATTATTATCATCACTGTCATTACCATCATCACCATGTTAATTGTCTCCATCTACAGCAAAAGCAGCAGCAGCAGCAACATGGAATCATCATGACAATTGTCTTTCAAAATCATAATTATAATAATCACTGTCATTATCATCATCATCATGTTTATTGTCTCCATCTACAGCAGCAGCAGCAGCAACATCGAATCATCATGATCATCTCTTACAACATCATAATCATTATCATCACTGTCATTATCATCATCATCATGTTTATTGTCTCCATCTACAGCAGCAGCAACATCGAATCATCATGACAATTATCTTCCAACATCAAGATTATAATCATCACTGTCATTATCATCATCATCATGTTTATTGTATCCATCTACAGAAGCAGCAGCAGCAGCAACATCGAATCATCATGATCATCTCTTCCAACATCATAATTATTATCATTACTGTAATTACCATCATCACCATTTTTATTGTCTCCATCTACAGCAGAAGCAGCAGCAGCAACAACAACGAATCATCATGCCAATTCTCTTTCCACATCATAATTATTATCATCAGTGTCATCATCATCATCATCATCATCATCATGTTTATTGTCTCTATCTACAGCAGCAGAAGCAGCAGCAACAACGAATCATCATGACAATTCTCTTTCCACATCATAATTATTATGATCACTGTCATCATCATCATCATGTTTATTGTCTCTATCTACAGCAGCAGAAGCAGCAGCAACAACGAATCATCATGACAATTCTCTTTCCACATCATAATTATTATGATCACTGTCATCATCATCATCATCATATCATCATCACCACCATCATCATCATCATCATCATCATCATCATCATCTTCATCATCATCATCATCATCATCATCATCACCATGTTTATTGTCTCCATCTACAGCAGCAGCAGCACAACAACGAATCATCATGACAATTCTCTTTCAACATCATAATTATTATCATCACTGTCATCATGATCATCATAATCATCATGATCATCATGATCATCCTTATCATCATCATCATCATCATCATCATCATCACCATGTTTATTGTCTCCATCTACAGCAGCAGCAGCACAACAACGAATCATCATGACAATTCTCTTTCAACATCATAATTATTATCATCACTGTCATCATGATCATCATAATCATCATGATCATCATGATCATCCTTATCATCATCATCATCATCATCATCATCATCATTATGTTTATTGTCTCCATCTACAGCAGCAGAAGCAGCAGCAACAACGAATCAGTATGACAATTCACTTTCAACATCATAATTATTATCATCACTGTCATCATCATCATCATCATCATTATTATCATCACTATGTTTATTGTCTCCATCTACAGCAGCAGCAGCAGCGAAACAACGAATCATCCTGACAATTCTCTTTCAACATCATAATTATTATCATCACTGTCATTATAATCATCACCATCATCATGTTTATTGTCTCCATCTACAGCAGCAGCAGCAACATTGAATCACCATGACAATTCTCTTTCAACATCATAATTATTATCATCATTGTCATTATCATCATGTTTATTGTCTCCATCTACAGCAGCAGCGAAACAACCAATCATCCTGACAATTCTCTTTCAAAATCATAATTATTATCATCACTGTCTATATCATCATCATCATCATCATCATCATCCTCATATTTATTGTCTTCATCTACAGCAGCAACAGCAACAGCGAATCATCATGAAAAACTCTGTCAACATCATAATTATTATCATCACTTTCATTATCTTCATCTACAGCAGCGGCAGCAGCACAACAACGAATCATCATGACAATTCTCTTTCAACATCATAATTATTATCATCACTGTCATTATCATCATCATCTTGACTATTCATATTTTATCACCATGTCGAAAGAAGGACGCCTTTTTAATGAAAAAAAAAAACTACTCCCCCCCAAAAAAAAAAAAAAAAAACAAAAAAAAAAACAAAACAAACAAAAAACAAACAAACAAACAAACAAACAAAAAAAAAAAAACAAGAACAAGGACAAGGACATCAACAAAAAAAAAAAAAAAGAAAAGAAAAAACTTCAAAGTTTATCGTCAGTTTAGAAAACTGAGACAAACCTTTGCCAATCTCCAATGATGCAAGCACTTTCTCATTCGTATAAAAACAGCTGAAAACCACAGCACCAGCAACAAAAGAAACTTTCAAGATAAAATTTCCATATTAATAATAGTGGGTGTAAATGCACAAAAATCAATGTCCAAACACTCCAAAGATCTTTCATGTCACACGTCAACAAAAAACAAAAAACAAAAAAAAACAAAACAATGATATTCTTATTCTGTCCTAGACCTGCCCTGAGATAAACGTAATGGCCCGGTTCTATGAAGGGCCCCACACTCTAGGATGGATCCTTATTTCCAATAATAATAGTAGTAGTAGTAGTAGTAGTAGTAGTAGTAGTAGTAGTAGTAGTAGTAGTAGTAGTAGTAGTAGTAGTAGTAGTAGTAGTAGTAGTAGTAGTAGTAGTAGTAGTAGTAGTAGTAGTAGTAGTAGTAATGATTGTATTAGCAGTGGCAATAATGATTGTACTTTTAGTAGTAGTAGTAGTAGTAGTAGTAGTAGTAGTAGTAGTAGTAGTAGTAGTAGTAGTAGTAGTAAAAAAAGTAGTAGTAGTAGTTGCAGTAGTAGTAGTAGTAGAAGTAGGAGTAGGATAAGGAGGAGGAGTAGTAGTAGAAGTAGGAGTAGGATAAGAAGCAGTAGTAGTAGTAGTTGTAGCAGTAGTAGTAGTAGTAGTAGTAGTAGTAGTAGTAGTAGTAGTAGTAGTAGTAGTAGTAGAAGTGGTGGTAGAATTAGTTGTAGCACTAGTAGCAATATTTGTAGTAGTAGCAGCAGTAATTTGTAATAGCAGTAATGTGGTTGCTGCAGAAAAAATGTTTCATTTACATTTTTTTTTTTTAAGACTGCCTACTATGATTCCATAAATATGGGGCCAATTAAGTGAAAGAAGGCTGATTAATGCCCTTTGTAAAGGAACTAAAGGAGAATGTAGAGAAGACTTCTGATAAACCAACAAGAACAATAATAAAGTTCTTTAAACAACAACAACAAAAAAAAGAAAAGATCAAAAGGACTTAAAAAATTATGTACTTGGTAGATTAAATTACACACACAGACACACACACATACATACATACAAACATACATACATACATACACACACACACACACATAGGGTCTAATGTGTTTTCAGGATTGAGTTACGTACCGCACAAGTATGTGTATGTGATGGAAATATAACGGCAGTTGCTTGCGTGCTCCTTTACCAAGATCAATCATGTTGCATAACACCAGGTATTTAGTTCAGGTAAAAATTACCCTACGAATAACTCGTTTAGGTCATGCCATACTTACTTCATTATAAATTTATCTTTATCTCCATCCCTCACTGTCTTTTTGTCTTTAGTCTCTGTCTTTGCCTTTCTCTCTCTCTCTCTCTCTCTCTCTCTCTCTCTCTCTCTCTCTCTCTCTCTCTCTTTCTTTATTCTGCCTTTATTCGGTCTTAGCTCCGTTTTCCCCATCCCCCTGGTCACTCCCTCTTCACAAAAAAAAAAGAAAAAAAAAGCCGCAATCTCACCATTTGGTGATAGTCAAAGTGAAAGAGGGAAGGAGAGAAAGAGAGACAGAGAAAAAGTTAGAGAGGAAAGAGAGAGAGAGAGAGAGAGAGAGAGAGAGAGAGAGAGAGAAGGGGGGGGTGAATGCAGAGAGAACGGGAGAGGGGGGTTAGAGATGATATTAGGGGATAAAAAAGACTGGAAGAAGAGAGATGCTGAGTAATGGATACACACTGAGATGCAGAGAGAGAGGGAGAGAGATGCTGAGTAATGGATACACACTGAGATGCAGAGAGAGGGGGAGAGAGATGCTGAGTAATGGATACACACTGAGATGCAGAGAGAGAGGGGGAGAGATGCTGAGTAATGGATACACACTGAGATGCAGAGAGAGGGGAGAGATGCTGAGTAATGGATACACACTGAGATGCAGAGAGAGAGGGAGAGAGATGCTGAGTAATGGATACACACTGAGATGCAGAGAGAGGGGGAGAGAGATGCTGAGTAATGGATACACACTGAGATGCAGAGAGAGGGGGAGAGATGCTGAGTAATGGATACACACTGAGATGCAGAGAGAGGGGAGAGAGATGCTGAGTAATGGATACACACTGAGATGCAGAGAGAGGGGGAGAGAGATGCTGAGTAATGGATACACACTGAGATGCAGAGAGAGGGGGAGAGAGATGCTGAGTAATGGATACACACTGAGATGCAGAGAGAGGGGGAGAGAGATGCTGAGTAATGGATACACACTGAGATGCAGAGAGAGGGGGAGAGAGATGCTGAGTAATGGAGAGATGCTGAGTAATGGATACTGAGATGCAGAGAGAGGGGAGAGATGCTGAGTAATGGATACACACGAGATGCATGGAGAGAGAGTGGGGAGAGATGCTGAGTAATGGATACACACTGAGATGCAGAGAGAGGGGAGAGATGCTGAGTAATGGATACACACTGAGATGCAGAGAGAGGGGGAGAGAGATGCTGAGTAATGGATACACACTGAGATGCAGAGAGAGGGGGAGAGAGATGCTGAGTAATGGATACACACTGAGATGCAGAGAGAGGGGGAGAGAGATGCTGAGTAATGGATACACACTGAGATGCAGAGAGAGGGGGAGAGAGATGCTGAGTAATGGATACACACTGAGATGCAGAGAGAGGGAAGAGAGATGCTGAGTAATGGATACACACTGAGATGCAGAGAGAGGGGGAGAGAGATGCTGAGTAATGGATACACACTGAGATGCAGAGAGAGGGGGAGAGAGATGCTGAGTAATGGATACACACTGAGATGCAGAGAGAGGGGGAGAGAGATGCTGAGTAATGGATACACACTGAGATGCAGAGAGAGAGGGAAAGGAAAGAGAAAAATGCAGAAAGAGAGCGGCGTTATAGATAGGGAGATAAAGAGGAATAGAGACGTAGAAGAACAATGCAATAAGAAAGGAATAGAGAGGGAGAGAGGGGAAGAGGGAGGGAGATCATTCTTCACAACTCCCGTTCTTCCCCCCCCCCCCCACACACACACCTATGTCTGTCTGTCCGTCTATCTCTCTCTGTTTCTGCCTCTCTCTGTCTCTCTATTTATCTCTTTCTCTCTTTATCTCTCTCTCTATCTCTTTATTCCTCTCACAATCTATCGTTTTTTTTTCTTTTTCTCTGTTCTATCTTTGATTTATTTTATTACAAGGCTAGGGTGTACAATCCAACTTGACATGATAGTACAAAGTAAAGACGAAAGAATAAGATGAACACAATTATCTTCATTAAAAAAAGAAAAAAAAAGGAAATATATAAATAAAAAAATAGTTTAAATGCGATAAAATTAAGTTTCCCGCGAGCCATTTAGTTAATTATGGGGCGCTAGTTTAAAAAAAAAATTGTACCTTTTTATTCCCCGCGGCAGAGATTTTCGAAACAACCGCCTTTCCTGCCCGCCACATCCAAAATCATCGAACGATTAGCAAAAATTACCAGGCAGTGCTTGATATCCTGATTAAGTTTTCGATTCACCGTTCAACGGTATAAATCGAATCCAATTTTGCGGTTACACGTATCTATCTATTGTAAGTCATCAGAAAGAAAGGAAGTTGTTCAGAAGATCCTTAAATCTAACCGCCGCTTTAGAAAAGATAGGCGGCTAATTCAAACGCCCTTGTCCTAGATGAATCTTTCTTTGTGTGCTCGGAGCTTTCTCTTTTCGCTCTCTCTGTCTCTGTCTGTCCTTGTCTGTCTGTCTGTCTGTCTGTCTGTCTGTCTGTCTGTCTCTCTCTGTCTGTCTGTCTGTCTGTCTGTCTGTCTGTCTCTCTCTCTCTCTCTCTCTCTCTCTCTCTCTCTCTCTCTCTCTCTCCACTGTGTTGATGAGTTGCGTAACCTAAGCTTTAGGTCGTTTGGTTTTCGAGTAAACATCACGGTAGTCTGGGATTGTCGGAAAGGGAGCGTGTTTGGGTGTTAATATGCGTTCAACCAAAATAATAATAATCTGCTTGCCCGGTCCGTTGCCCAATAATAATTACAGTTTTAGGAGAAGTTCTAGTCTCGCCATGTTTACAGAATTACAAAAACGGTAGTGGGATGGAAAGGGCAGTAACCCAAGCGGGTGTTGGCTTGGACTTCTGTCAAGGGAACAGTATTAGCTGCGATCTAAAATACTTAAACAGTTGTCTTCTTTAGATTTGACAAAATTTTCAGAGGGTCCTTGTATTATGGTAGGCAGAAACTCATTGGGGAGCTAGATAACAGGGAGTTGTCAGAGAAGAAACCCCCCTTGTTGCAAGTATTTCGGCCCTGATCTTCTGACACTATATTAAGGGGACTGGGCCACACCCAGGACATAACTCTCAGGTGTCTAGCATTGCCAGGTAAAACAGCAAATAATAAGTAGATTCAAATGAAATTTAGAAAATAAAATTAAACATTGCTATCAAGAGTCTCCATCTAGTATGGTGTTTTATCTTGGTATGATTTGCTTTATAATGCACCGAGGGGATGCGCGTCACAGACATGTCATCTCTCCTGCTATTATTTACAGGTCGTGTTTTGAATTAAAGTTAGGGACAAAACAAAAGACTTGAATATTATGGTAGCAAAATCGGCCATTATTTCATAAGGGATTGCCATTCTTGTATGGTACAGACTGATGCAATGATAAATAATTGATTGTACTGTGCATACTAAAACCTTTCTCTCGTAATTGTTCCACTCAGTAGGCTTCGATGCGACTAGAAGCAACACTGAACTATTATTGGTTTGTTCAGTTTTGATCATACATTTTACCAGTAACTATGCTCGAACAGGATAATGTCGTTGTTTAGTAAAATGAATCAGATCGTTACATGAAGTTTGTTTGATAGTCTTACAACATGTAATTCAATGAAATGATCTATGTGCATTTAACCACTTTGTTATAAGATTTAATACAATTTACGGCACAGTCATACCATGTTTTTTTTCTTTCTTTTAACACTTTTTTTTACATGACTTGTCGGAAATGTATTTCAACAGTTACTTCCGTCTAACCGTGAGACCACATTAGATTCCTACACTTATTGAAAAGAGATCATGCGCTTGCTCGTTGATTAATTCATGACATAAGGCCGCTGAGTTTATTTATTTTTCTTTTCATTTCTGATGAATCGAGAATAGATAACCAATTATTAATTTTTTCATATTCGTTTTTTTTATCTAAAAAAAAAATGCAGTTAAAAGAATCCTTACTTTAGCTTCAAAGTTATTATTATTATGTTCCGATTTGTGCCTGCGATGTAAAAGCCAACAAACACTTTGCTTAGTTTTTTTTAATGCTTTCTTGGAGATTTTAACCTGTGACTGCCCCTTTTGAAACACTTTCGTTTGTCACCTTTGTCGTATAAGAGACATTGAGCATTTTATATCTCTTGCTTTCTTCTCTTTTATTCCTTTCAATATATTTTTTAAACCTTATGTCTGTGTCTTTGTCAATGTTACTCATTCTTCCTCGTGTCTCGCTAAATATATCTTCTATTTCTGGTTCTTCCTCTTCCACTCTCTCTCTCTCCCTCTGTCTCGAAAAAAAAAATCAACGAGAACAACAAAAACAAACAAACAAAAACACACACAAAAAAACCCCAAAAAACCACGACATTAACAATAACAGCAAAACTAAACCATTTAAAAAATGAATTTGGAAAATCTTCATAGTCTTTGGACGCGTCTTAAGTCAACTTAAAGTAGAATTATTTCATCTTGCCTCTTCTGTCTCTCTCTCTCTCTCTATCTCTCTGTCTCTCTCTCTATCTCTCTCTATCTCTCTCACTCTCTCTATCTCTCTCTCTCTATCTCTCTGTCTCTCTCTCTATCTCTCTCTATCTCTCTCACTCTCTCTATCTCTCTGTCTCTCTCTCTCTCTGTCTCTCTGTCTCTCTCTCTATCTCTCTCTCTATCTCTCTCTCTATCTCTCTGTCTCTCTCTCTCTATCTCTCTCTCTATCTCTCTATCTCTCTCTCTATCTCTCTGTCTCTCTCTCTCTATCTCTCTCTCTCTCTCTCTCTCTCTATCTCTCTCTCTCTATCTCTCTGTCTCTCTCTCTCTATCTCTCTCTCTATCTCTCTGTCTCTCTCTCTCTATCTCTCTGTCTCTCTCTCTCTATCTCTCTCTCTCTATCTCTCTGTCTCTCTCTCTCTATCTCTCTCTCTATCTCTCTGTCTCTCTCTCTCTCTGTCTCTCTCTCTATCTCTCTCTCTATCTCTCTCTCACTCT
The DNA here is from genome assembly GCA_033675545.1 of Elysia crispata. Taxonomy (NCBI): domain Eukaryota; kingdom Metazoa; phylum Mollusca; class Gastropoda; family Plakobranchidae; genus Elysia; species Elysia crispata. Next base: position 217,688 of record JAWDGP010002280.1, read on the forward strand.
CTCTATCTCTCTCTCTCTATCTCTCTCTCTCTGTCTCTCTCTCTATCTCTCTCTTTGTCTCGGACTAAAGAAATCTAAAGTGAAATCAGAAAGAAAGATTCACTGTGAGATTGGACAGCCATGCAAGAGGCAGTCAAGGTGAGAGGGAACCCCCCCAGGCGTGTTGACAAGGTGAACAAATTCACTACTTTTTGTTGATACAAAGGACAGCTATTTAAAGTCAATCAGTATTGGCAAAGAGTTACGTATCTTAAAACATAGAATCGCGGTTTAAACTGATATTTCAGAAAATATGGAAGATTTATTCTATCATGTATCAAGACAGAGAAATAGGTTTTTATTTATTTAATATTCCGTAAAATTTGCGGTTTATAGTTAAAAGTAAAGGGTATTGAAATTAAAAAAAAAAGATATTAACAAACAAAAGTGTTCAAATATGCGTCGCAAGTAAACCGCATGAAGAATGTGCGTGATTTAAGTTATATGAATCCGGAGAGATTGATCTTTACCTGGCAAGCTATCTTCGCCTGGAAATAGCTTCAAGCCCTAACGGTGTAAAGACCCGTAAAACGGTCAAGATCCCCATACTATGACGTCACGCTCCAGGCGTCACGTATGCTTCGGATCAAATAACACCAGAATGTGCACTGCTCTAGTGCGCATCACAATGGGGCTTGAGGGAGAGGGAGGGGGAGAGAGAGACGGGGGGGGGAGAGAGAGGACAGAGGGGGAGAGAGAGAGGGGGGAGAGAGAGACGGGGAGGGAGAGAGAGAGGGACGAGAGAGGGAGAGAGAGAGGGACAGGAGAGAGAGAGGGACAGGGGGGAGGGGGAGAGGGACAGGGGGGAGAGAGAGAGGGACAGGGGGAGAGAGAGAGGGAGAGAGAGAGAGAGGGAGAGAGAGAGAGAGAGAGAGAGAGAGGCACAGGGAGGGGAGAGAGGGAGGGAGAGAGAGAGGGACAGGGAGGGGAGAGAGGGAGGGAGAGAGAGAGGGACAGGGAGGGGAGAGAGGGAGGGAGAGAGAGAGGGACAGGGAGGGGAGAGAGGGAGGGACAGGGAGGGGAGAGAGGGAGGGAGAGAGAGAGAAGGACAGGGGGGAGGGGAACAGAGAGAGGGACAGGGGGGAGGGGAACATGAGGGAGAGAGAGAGGGACAGAGAGAGAGAGGGAGGGAGAGAGAAGTCAAGGGAGATGAGGAAGAAAAGTAGTGAATCAGAATGATGAAAAGAGGAAGGCAGCAAGACGAAATGGACGAGAATTAAATTAAAAATAAGAAAATTGAAAAGTGCGAGAAAATTCTTAGGAAGAACAACACACACTCAAAAGGACTAGTACATACATACTATTTTTTATTTATTTATTTTTTACATCAACTGCATTAAATCATTTATGACATTTGAATATGCATTTAAAAACTTGTTTCATGAAATGCAGGAAATATATGCCAGCTATTTACAAACTCTGACTTATATGATTCATGAACTTAACAATAAATCTACCAAGTTTCTGTGTACAGGTCAGATTTTCCATCAATCTGTGACGATACGTTCTCGACCTACTCAAAATTCGCTGCGGAAACAAATTCTTGCATTCACAAAACAAGTTGATACCCTTCCCCCAACATTTATTTTATAAACCCGCTCCAATGTCGCCTCGAGAACTAATGACATGTGTTGAGTGGTACACGATTCGTGAACTGATGACATGAGTATTACACGATTCGCGAACAGATGACATGAGTGTTACACGATTCGTGAACTGATGACATGAGTGTTAACCGATTCGTGAACTGATGACATGAATGTTACATGCATGATTCGTGAACTGGTGACATGTGTTGAGTGTTAACCGATTCGTGAACTGGTGACATGAGTGTTAAATCATTCGTGAACTGATGACATGTGTTGAGTGTTATCCGATTCATCAACTGATGACATGAGTGTTACATGATTCGTGAACTGATGACATGTGTTGAGTGTTAACCGATTCGTTAACTGATGACAAGAGTGTTACACGATTCATCAACTGATGACATGAGTGTTACACGATTCATCAACTGATGACATGAATGTTACACGATTCGTGAACTGATGACAAGAGTGTTACACGATTCATCAACTGATGACATGAGTGTTACACGATTCATCAACTGATGACATGAGTGTTACACGATTCATCAACTGATGACATGAGTGTTACACGATTCATCAACTGATGACATGAGTGTTACACGATTCATCAACTGATGACATGAGTGTTACACGATTCATCAACTGATGACATGAGTGTTACACGATTCATCAACTGATGACAAGAGTGTTACACAATTCATCAACTGATGACAAGAGTGTTACACGATTCATCAACTGATGACATGAGTGTTACACGATTCATCAACTGATGACATGAGTGTTACACGATTCATCAACTGATGACATGAGTGTTACACGATTCATCAACTGATGACATGAGTGTTACACGATTCATCAACTGATGACAAGAGTGTTACACGATTCATCAACTGATGACATGGGTGTTACACGATTCACGAACAGATGACATGAGTGTTACACGACTCGTGAACTGATGACATGAGTGTTACACGATTCGCGAACAGATGACATGAGTGTTACACGATTCGTTAACTGATGACATTTGTTGAGTGTTACACGATTCATCAACTGATGACATGAGTGTTACACGATTCATCAACTGATGACATGAGTGTTACACGATTCATCAACTGATGACATGAGTGTTACACGATTCATCAACTGATGACATGAGTGTTACACGATTCATCAACTGATGACATGAGTGTTACACGACTCGTGAACTGATGACATGAGTGTTACACGATTCGCGAACAGATGACATGAGTGTTACACGATTCGCGAACAGATGACATGAGTGTTACACGACTCGTGAACTGATGACATGAGTGTTACACGATTCGCGAACAGATGACATGAGTGTTACACGATTCGCGAACAGATGACATGAGTGTTACACGATTCGTGAACTGATGACATGACGTGAGTGTTGCACGAGGGATGAGAGATGGGGTTCGAACCCGCACTCTACCACACACTACATTTCTTTTCTGGATTCATCCTGGATCCTACTGGACACTTGTAGGCTGCTGCGAACTCTGGAGAGTTCTGTAGGGGGCCGAGAATTCTGGAGACGGGTAGGGACGGGGGGGGGGGGGGAAGGAGAATGTTTATCCCAGTGATCCAAACATGAGATATCGGAGACTTTAATGGTGGTGTAAAAGATGTGGGTGAAAAAAAGAAAGGAAAGAAGGCATTCATGAAAGATTGAAGGATCGGCAAGAGGGAAAAACAACTGTGCTAGAGAAAAAGCAGGGAGTTTTAACTTTGAATAGAATAGAATATTCGCATTCACCCCTTTCCCCCAAGTGCTGAAGTTATTAATAGTACAGAAAATTTGTGGGAAAGATATTGATATTGATTTAGAAAAAAAAAACAAAACAAAACAGCTACTGCAAAAGTAAACATGCCGACCTCATATCCCCCCCCCCCCACCCGCTATAGCAGTATCCGGGTTGTTGCATTATGGGAATGATTCCAGAGATAATAAATTATCTCCACTTACCGGAACTCTCCTGGAGGATGGCTGTTTTTGAGCATGATCAGTCGCTTCATGGCGTCCGTCATCTTCATACACCAGAGCTACCAACACAGGGACACATGCAGGAAGAAACAGAACATAGATTAATATTCTATTAGTTTTAAGTTATATCGTTACCTTAACTGTAACTTCACTTCACTCGTTCTAATCGCTTTGGTTGTACCAATTCACATCGAGTTTATAGCTTAGAACGTTAAGACTAAAAACGAAACGCAAGGATCAATGTCCATCTCACTCATTGGATATTTTAATACAGCCTCGATATGATTGTTTGAGACAGTGACCGAGCTTCTTCAGACAAGACTCAAGAGAGAAGAGTTATGAGACATTGGGGCCAGCAGTGGGAGAGGGAGTATCAAGTCTTCAACAACCAATTAAGTTTCTATGCCATGTATTGATAATAAAAAGTAGAAACAACACCTCAAAGCGTGTATGGTTATTTCATATGATGATAGAGAACCTCCACATCGAAGTGGTACCAGTCTAAGCCCTAAGAATTTTGAGAGCTCTGCAGGTTTTTCTAGAGCTCCCTCCCTATAACAGACTCAGCCCAGAGTGGTTTTACACTTTAAAATTTCATTCACAAAGAATAATACCGTGGAAAAAATTTTATTATAACATAACGTATAATCACAGAGGCATTGATGTAAACGAGGACATGGTTTTACAGTTTACTCAGCTAGTTCGTATTAAGCGGCTTTTTAAAAGCTAAAAAGATGATGCAAGATAATCGCTTATGGTTTATTACCGTCTTATTGAATACTGTCTTGGTCATGCCATACACCTTCAAGTCTTTTTTGAAAATTAACTTGTCATGACTGCTTCAGGTATTTATCAAGGGAAATCACTGCCTTTTAACCTGATGATTTACAAGAAAACATTTTAACCTCGCTTTGAATTTCACTTTTCCCCCCTCGCGGCCTTGATGTTAATGTACTTATTTTCATGCATATCTCATTTTCTCTGTGGCGAGTACATTAGTCTCTGTAAAACTAGATTCAAAGCTCTTCTAATGACATTCTTCGTCTATCGTTATCTCATTTTCTCTGTGGCGAGTACATTAGTCTCTGTAAAACTAGGTTCAAAGCTCTTCTAATGACATTCTTCGTCTATCGTTATCTCATTTTCTCTGTGGCGAGTACATTAGTCTCTGTAAAACTAG
>JAWDGP010002280.1:227500-235000 GCA_033675545.1 Elysia crispata
GACTATAAGTATGTCTGAGTATCCATGATACTCTTATTCTCTCTTCCTGTGATCTGTATTTGGACCCTCTCTCTATCTATATTATGTGACAATACTTATGTAAGACCGTTGTGTTCTATATTATCAAAATTAATTTCTTGTTAAAATAGCAAATCCCAATCTATACGAGAACCTACTCAGGTTTGTCTGTCCACTCGTCCCAACCTGTACCAGAACCTACTCATGTTTGTCTGTCCACTCGTCCCAACCTATACCACAACCTACTCATGTTTGTCTGTCCACTCGTCCCAACCTATACCAGAACCAACTCATGTTTGTCTGTCCACTCGTCCCAATCTATACCAGAACCTGCTCATGTTTGTCTGTCCACTCGTCCCAACCTATACCAGAACCTGCTCATGTTTGTCTGTCCACTCGTCCCAACCTATACCAGAACCTGCTCATGTTTGTCTGTCCACTCGTCCCAATCTATACCAGAACCTGCTCATGTTTGTCTGTCCACTCGTCCCAACCTATACCAGAACCTGCTCATGTTTGTCTGTCCACTCGTCCCAACCTATACCCAGAACCTACTCATGTTTGTCTGTCCACTCGTCCCAACCTATACCAGAACCTACTCATGTTTGTCTGTCCACTCGTCCCAACCTATACCAGAACCTACTCATGTTTGTCTGTCCACTCGTCCCAACCTATACCAGAACCAACTCATGTTTGTCTGTTCACTCGTCCCAACCTATACCAGAACCTACTCATGTTTGTCTGTGCACTCGTCCCAACCTATACCAGAACCTACTCATGTTTGTCTGTCCACTCGTCCCAACCTATACCAGAACCTACTCATGTTTGTCTGTCCACTCGTCCCAACCTATACCAGAACCTACTCATGTTTGTCTGTCCACTCGTCCCAACCTATACCAGAACCTACTCATGTTTGTCTGTCTTCTCAGCCAGCTTCAGCAACGATGCTACGGAGTTTTGGACTCTCACCACCTCCAGATTCTCGTAGTACCTGCTGGCGTTCATGGTGAGCTGAGGTGACACGAGGAAATGTTGGAGAGAAAAGGGAAGGAGGAAAGAAAGACAAGAATAACAAAGACTAAAACCATTGAACTTATCTTTGTATTTCTTGTAAAGAAAGAGACACTGATTAGTTTAACCAATTGGATTCTCCTCTCTCCCCCCCCCCCCTTTCCTTTTTTCTGTATGATTGTCTGTCTCTCCGTCCACTTCCCTTTCTCTCTCTCTGTGCTACAGCTCCCAATAGACTTACATTCTGATTCTTGTGGTCAATATCTTCCGCTCTGTCTATCTTTCTCTCTCTCTCTCTCTCCCTCTCTCTCTGTGCTACAGCTCCCAATAGACTTACATTCTGATTCTTGTGGTCAATATCTTCCGCTCTGTCTATCTTTCTCTCTCTCTGTCTCTCTCCCTCTCTCTCTGTGCTACAGCTCCCAATAGACTTACATTCTGATTCTTGTGCTCAATATCTTCCGCTCTGTCTATCTTTCTCTCTCTCTGTCTCTCTCCCTCTCTCTCTGTGCTACAGCTCCCAATAGAATTACATTCTGATTCTTGTGGTCAACATCTTTCGCTCTGTTTATCTGTCTGTCTCTCCGTCCCTTTCCCTTTCTCTCTCTCTGTGCTACAGCTCCCAATAGACTTACATTCTGATTCTTGTGCTCAATATCTTCCGCTCTGTCTATCTTTCTCTCTCTCTGTGCTACAGCTCCCAATAGACTTACATTCTGATTCTTGTGCTCAATATCTTCCGCTCTGTCTCTCTGTCTCTCTCTCTCTGTCTCTCTGTCTCTCTGTGCTACAGCTCCCAATAGATTTACATTCTGATTCTTGTGGTCAATATCTTCCGCTCTGTCTATCTTTCTCTCTCTCTCTCTCTCTCTCTCTCTCTCTCTCTGTGTGATAGAGCTCACAATATTTTTACATTGTGATTTTTGTTGTCTATATCTTCCGCTCTGTCTATCTTTCTCTCCCTCTCTCTCTCTCTCTCTCTCTCTCTCTCTCTCTCTCTCTCTCTGTGCTACAGCTCCCAATAGACTTACATTCTGATTGTTGTGCTCAATATCTTCCGCTCTGCCTATCTTTCTCTCTCTCTGTCTCTCTCCCTCTCTCTCTGCCCTCTCTGTCTCTCTGTCTCTATCTCTCTCTCTGTATGCTCGAGCTCCCAATAGACTTACATTCTCATACTTGAGGTCAATATCGTCCTCTCTCTCTCTCTCTCTCTCTCTCTCTCTCTCTCTCTCTCTCTCTCTTTCTATCTCCTTTCTCTCTCTCTCTCTGTATGCTCCAGCTCCCAATAAACTCACATTCTCATACTTGTGGTCAATATCTTCCTCGCTGAAGTCCTTGTCCGGGTATCCAATCTTCCGAGACATGAGAGCAAGCTGCAGATTAGAACATCACTTACACTTACAGAGTGGTCAAAAACACAATGAAAACAAAATCCACAAGAGATAGTTAGATATTTGGTATAAAGCTGTGATGAAAAATGAATAGAAAGAAATGACCCCTTGACACCCCCTTCCATGATAATTTTTTGAATTTCCTCCTATAAAAGTTGTAGGATGATTTTAAGCGCTTCGAATTATAAGTGCAAAGAATTTCTAGCGTTTTTGCACATAAACAGATATTATTGCATATTTCTATTTTATACTCCATTTGAAATAATTTATTAATTCTATTATAGTTTAAGGCAGAAGGAAAATATTATTTTACCAAACCCAAAAAAATAAAACCAGTTAACATATTTTATCAGCATCAAACAAGGTATACTAAAAACAAATGAAAAAAAAATATATAACCCAATAAACTTTAGAAAGAACTTAACTAAGCAAGCGATACGAACGGAAATAAAATACCGAACCCGCGAATAATTTTCATCACCCACTCAATGTTTGGTGCTCTGTTCAAAGCTTAATAAAAAGCCTTACTGTGATGTCATTGAATAAAAATGGAAAACACTGGGCATGCATTCAGTGATAAAAGCATTTAGAATACTTAGATGTCAATTCAGCTACCCACTAAAGGAGAACAAATAAGCGAACTCACAAATATTGCCTTTTCGCTGTTCAGATTTGGCGTCTTGTTAAAAAAGAAATATAATACACTGCGTGACTCACTATGTCACAACTTAATAAATAACGAAGGTGGGCGGAGCTTTCATGACAGAAAGATTAACAGGGCTAGAAATGACACCCTTTAAACCGAGGTCTGAGACAGGCTTACACAAGGACGGATAGTGTAAATAGACGAATTAGTCTAGAACTCGCGACCTTCACCTTCCGATAAGCCTCGGCCTTGGTCGTCTTCCCCAGCCAGGTGGCGCTGTGGAGCTGATTCTCAAACTCTGCCTGGAGGTTGTCTATCATGGTGTTCATCTGGGGACCGGAGCAAGGTTAAGGTCAAACAGTACGGTCAACGTCATGGTAAAATTTGACGTCAACGTTAAGGTCAGCGTTAAAATCAGCGTTTATGTCAGCGTTAAGGTCAACTTAAAGGTCAAACGGTAAGGTCAACTTTAAAGTAAGCTTTGACGTCATTATAAGGTCAACATTAAGGTCAACTTTGAGGTCAGCGTTAAGTTTAACTTGGAGGTCAAACGGTAAGGTCAACGTTAAGGTCAACGTTGAAGTCATGGTGGCCACCAGGATGCTATTTAATGCCAATTGAGCTGTTTGATAATGCGGTGACAATGATGAAAGCAAGGATGACGTAGAGATAAAAGGGTTATGATGATGATGATGGTGATGATGATGATGTAGACAGTAATGATGATGGAGATGATGAAAACAATGTTGATGATAATAATGATGATGATGATAGCTATGATTAAACGAATATGATAATACTGATCACACTGACAGTTATGATGCGAACCTTTTCTGGAGTGTTATGCTTGGCTATGACAATGGTTTACAACACTAAACCTGTGAATAATGACATATCTTGATGAAAATGATGATGAGACTGTATTCTCAATAAAACAAACTAATGTTATATCGATTCAATGCAAAAAGGGCTATCATTCTTTTTAATGACGGGAATACAATTCTGAGAAATTTATGGATGAAGCTATCATACATAACATTAAATGGTTGTAAATATTTAAAATCAGTTTTAATTTTATCCCTCCAAATTCTGAATGAGGCAAAGATCACTTACATAAATCTTGGAATCTTCCGGAAAATTCTTGCGGATAAACTCTTTTCCTATTCCAAACGGAAAAACAGCGATGACTTTGTTGACGCACATCTCGCTTCTAGGTTCTTCCTCTGTTTTACCGTACAAAATCTGCAATGTATCAACAAGACAGTCACTTTGGTCTCGAGAACAATTGTCTGTCATAAGATCTGCATAAAAAAATAAATCTAGTCTAGAGATCATTTCACATCCTGGCATGGACTACGAGCCGTCCCGAAATTCCGACGTACACTGGCGCTACATTCCCGGCGCTACATTTTTAGATGCTTGAAGAATTTTTCTAATCCAATCCGTGTAATTTAGACAGTCCATCCTAGGTTTCTATTTATGATGCCTGTAAATAATTAAGGTATGCAACATTACAAGCTGTATCTTGTATGGCGAGAGATTGGCTGATATGTAAAAAGCTTCGAGACTATTCTGTATGGAATGATTTGTTTTAAACAATCCACAAAGTTCTCCATATGCATATCAAAAAGCATGCTACAACTAAATATACAGTTCATGACATGCCATGTTCCTGATTCATCGAGAAAGGTACCAGCCGTTACAATTTTATTGGCGTCCTTCTGATTTACTATTGATTTACTAGTAATGGCAGTTGTAGTAGTAGTAGTAGTAGTAGTAGTAGTAGTAGTAGTAGTAGTAGTAGTAGTAGTAGTAGTAGTAGTAGTAGTAGTAGTAGTAGTAGAAATAGTAGTAGTAGTAGTAGTAGTAGTAGTAGTAGTAGTAGTAGTAGTAGTAGTAGTAGTAGTAGTAGTAGTAGTAGTAGTAGTAGTAGTAGTAGTAATGGTAGTAGTAGCAGTAGCAGCAGCAGCAGCAGCAGCACTACTACTACTACTATTAGTAGTAGTAGTTGTAGTAAGTGTAGTACTTTACCGTTTCCCATTATTTCTTACTAATTTGTCGAGAGACAAAGATTCTTATATAAGGAGATTAATGAGAATCTACTCTTACCCTCTCTAGAGATAGCGCGATGTCCCTCAGTCGCTTTGTTAGCCTGTTTGTCCGAGAGTACGCGTATTTAAAACTGAACGAGTTCAGCAGTGTTCTGAAAAAAAAAGAAAAGAGAAAGATATAAAGAGGTAAATGTGGTCGCAATTTGAAACTGCTGAACCTCCATGTTGTGGACGAACGATAAGGAGGGTGAGAGAAAACGAAAGTTTGAATGTGTGGGTGGGGTCAAACCCAGCTTGCCTTACACTGTTTGTCTTAGGTGAAACGCTCTTACTCTTCCACGAAAAGGTGAGACTTCAACCACTGTCGGCTGTCACTCCTCTATAGGTGACTCAAACTTTATGTTTTACTGTAGTAGAGGAAGCATTTTAGCTCCCTTGTAGTTTTAGCTAACTGTATCAAAGACTTATTAATGTTTAATCATGAAAAGCAATATTTTCTGTGAAGCTTACAGTTATTTTAAGATATTACCATACACCGCATCCAGCCATTGTCTGTATAAACTTTTCGTGTCATAATTTTAGATGTTTCCACTATTATATAACCCTTTCGTCTTTTTCATAGTATTGGTTATATGAAGAGGTAAGTTTCAATTGGAAAGCTTTTTTCCAGTTTAAAAATTCATGGATAATGATGGGTAAGGGATCAGTGTTGAACAAAAAATTAGCTGCAGACTCAAATAAAAATGTTAGACAGAGCAATGGTTGAAATCCTTCTGCACCGAATGTCTATCTTTTACTGTCAATAAAACAATGGACAAAATCTATGCACGATGGAGAAGAACATAATAACAAAATAAGAGTATTCAGCGTATCTTTTATCGAGCTTAATTAACACCAAGAAACGATCTGATTACATAGAGATTTTAGTAATTAAAAGTAGAGCTGTAGGAGTGAAGTCGGCTCTGCAGTCGAACTTGCTCTCCTTGCCACGCCGCTAACAGTTGCATAGATCTGGTCATGCACTTTAAAATTAATCAAGATTGAGGTTTGAGACTTTTCTCTTGCGTATGCGTCTGATTACTATGAACATCTCATCCTATACTCACCTCTTGAACATCTTCTAAGAACTTTGAATATCTAGTCCAATACTCACTTTTTGTACATCTTCTGAGAACTTTGAATATCTAGTCCAATAATCACCTCTTGTGTATCTTCTGAGAACCGTCAACATCTAGTCCAATACTCACCTCTTGTGTATCTTCTGAGAACTGTCAACATCTCATCCAATACTCATCTCTTGTACATCTTCTGAGAAATGTGAACATCTCATCCAATACTTCTCTATTGTTCATGTTCTAAGAACTGTGAAAATCTCATCCAATTCACACCTCATGTACAGCTTGTTGAGGTCAGTATAGATCCAGTATATAAACCAAACAGATTATTGTCCAGAGGAGTCCAGAGGAGTCCAGAGGAGTCCAGAGGAGTCCAGAGGAGTCCAGAGGAGTCCAGAGGAGTCCAAAGGAGACCCACCTGGTGTCTGTGTTGTTCAGCACCACGCTCATCCTATCCAAAGCTGCTGGGTATTTCACGATAACCTCCTGGCTGTCGTTTACCGTGAGGTTCGCTGTGGCAAATATTGCCCTGACAGCTTGAGGTATATCGATCTGGAAAAACGTTTGGAAAAGGGGGGGGGGGAGGGGGAGATATAACTGAATTACAGTAAGATTCGCTGTGGCAAATATTGCCTTGACAGCTTTAGGTATATCGATCTGGATAGACATTGAAAAAAGGGGAGATTTATAACTAAATTACAGAAAGATTCGCTGTGGCAAATATTGCCCTGACAGCTTTAGGTATATCGATCTGGAAAGACATTGCAAAAAGGGGGGGAGGAGATTTATAACTGAATTACAGTAAGATTCGCTGTGGCAAATATTGCCCTGACAGCTTGAGGTATATCAATCTGGAAAGACATTGGAAAAGGGGGAGATTTATAACTAAATTACAGAAAGATTCGCTGTGGCAAATATTGCCCTGACAGCTTGAGGTATATCGATCTGGAAAGACATTAGGGGGGGGGGGGAGGAGGGGGAGATATAACTAAATTACAGTATTATTCGCTGTGGCAAATATTGCCCTGACAGCTTTAGGTATATCGATCTGGAAAGACATTTTTGGTGGTGGGGGGGGAGAGGAGGGGGAGATATAACTGAATTACAGTAAGATTCGCTGTGGCAAATATTGCCCTGACAGCTTGAGGTATATCGATCTGGAAAGACATTGGAAAAGGGGGGGGGGGAGATTTATAACTAAATTACAGAAAGATTCGCTGTGGCAAATATTGCCTTGACAGCTTTAGGTATATCGATCTGGAAAGACA
>JAWDGP010002280.1:240000-245000 GCA_033675545.1 Elysia crispata
GCCCAGGGGCTTGATGTCTTGGTATTTGAAGCGGTAGACTAAGTGGATGTTTACCGACCTCACTCGCCATAGACTATCGACCCGGATCAATACGATCTTTATTGTCAGCTGCAGTTTTCGGAGTGGAGAATTTCAATCGACGCGTTGATATCAGTTGAGAGTTCACAAAGTCAAGTCAGTTTTAAGTTTATGATCAGGGTGTAAAGTTGATTTTTCTTATCTCAATTCATCGTAAAAAATGATTAAGCATTAATTTTGTTAACTTGAAAAAACTAAAAAAAATAGTATTCATTCTGCGGGTCCGATAGAACCATCTTAATTGTAAGCAACTACAGAGAGCTCCTAAACTAGCTTGACACGTACATTTGATGAGCTTGAGATTCGCCTCGTCCAGGGCACTGAACGGCGTGTGGTAGGTCTTGCCCTCACTGTAGGTCGCCGTGCGGTAGAAGTTCCCACACGCGTACTGGGCAAAATCCTCGCATGGGTCAGCGCTGGCGTCCATCTTGACCGCTACCTCGGACGCTGGGATTGGTCAATGGATTCAGATGTGAGGTTTGGGAGGTTTCCAATAAATGGGGGCAAGGATATAAAAAAATGACTCAGATATAGGTCAAGGGTGGGTTCGGGTAGTCCGAATGGGGAATTTGAAAACGTTATTAGGGGTGGGGGGAGTTGGTTGATTTCGGAGGGTTCGGGAAGTCCGAATGGGGAATTTGAAAACGTTATTAGGGGTGGGGGGAGTTGGTTGATTTCGGAGGGTTCGGGAAGTCCGAATGGGGAATTTGAAAACGTTATTAGGGGTGGGGGGAGTTGGTTGATTTCGGAGGGAGATGGGGACCAGGTAACGGGAACAAGAATATAAACAAGAGGGGGGTATTGATATGGAATTGTCAATGGGGAGGGGAGAAAATTGGGAGGAGAAAGGGGGTGGTATGAAGGAACGGTGTTATAGTTTGTAATAAGAATAAGAATTAAGGAAATCAACTTAGGGGGGAAAGAAACAGCGTTAGTGTGGAAGTGGAAAAGAGAGTATTTAGAAAGAGAAAGCTAGGAGATAGTAGCAAGTAAAACTAAGGGTGTTTGTCTCATCCGGAAAGGGCGGGGGGAGTATATAGACTGGTTAAGAATGACACATGGGAGTATATGGCGGGATGTGAAGGTGATGTAGTGCTCTGAACACATAAAAAGAAACCAGAAGGCAAGGTGGTGGATAGAGGGTAGGTGGAAAGTGATGGGGATATATATATATATATATTTATATATATATATATATATATATATATATATATATATATATATATATATATATATATTTATACACACAAATGATGGAATGGATTATGCAATCAGGACGTTATTTCAGCAAAACTATCGCCCTGAGTGGTTTACCTGCTATAACACAGCTAGATGTTTCACACACTTCGTTGTTCACTGAAGAAAGAGAAACAAAATGAACAGAAAAACCGTCAGTTACTGTACATTATGTAGAGTTCTCATTCAGCCGTTAAGGAAAAAAAAGCGTTTACTCTCAAGTTAGGTAATGACGCAGCTCCCTAAAACTGATTGTCCTGATGAGATGGAAAATTTTATCAACCTCTGTATTTACATCCAACTCTCTCTGTCTGTCGGTCTGTCTCTGTTTGTCTGTCTGTCTGTCTGTCCGTCTCTCTCTCTCTCTCTCTCTCTCTCTCTCTCTCTCTCTCTCTCTCTCTCTCTCTCTCTCTCTCTCTCTCTCTCTTTATTTCCCTCTATCTATCGATCTATGTTTCTATATATATTGAGTTGTTATAAATTCTATGTGGGTTTCAACTACATTCACAATTTTTCTAATTAATTTTTTGTACATTTCGAATTCATTATTGCTTCGTTATAAACATAAATAATATCTCTATGTTTGCGTAATATTAATTTAATTTTAACATTGCAAATGATACAATGATTAAAAGGAAATAAAAAGTTTTGAGTCATATAAAAATATGAAAGTCTTAAATAAATTTAAAGCGAAATGCTTGGAATGATGGTTTGAGTTTCTGTGTCTCACGTTTGTTCTGATACTTGAAGAAATACAGGAGGAACAGGGCCAGGAGGGCGGCTGTTGTACAGGAGAACAGGTACACCAGACAGGTCAACACCTTCCTGGACGTGCAGCGCCTCCTCCGCTTAGAACTCCTGGACAGTCGAGGAGAAAAGAAACATTAACTGAAGACAATGATGATTCTTGAATACAATCATAAACATGAGATCATGAGGAGGAGGAGACGGAGGATGGTGATGGAGTTGGTGAAGATAGTGATGATTGTAATGAGAAAAACAGCAACGTTGATGGTGATCATTATAATAGCAATAAAGATAATTATAAAAATAAAATAATAATAATAATGATAATAATAATGATAATGATAAAGGGAAGACAAATAAATGCGGCGAGACAGAGAGAGAAAGAGAGAGAGAGAGAGAGAGAGAGAGAGAGAGAGAGAGAAAGAAAGAAAGAAAGGGAGAGACAGGGAGAGAGATGTATAGATAAAGAGGGAGAGAGAGAGAGAAAGAGAGAGAGAGAGAGAGAGAGAGAAAGAGAGAGAGAAAGAGAGAGAGAGAGAAAGAGAGAGAGAGAAAGAGAGAGAAACAACACCAGCCATGGATCTTGTCTATCATGGAACGGTAAATCCAAGTTAGCTTAATTTCTAAATTATCACTTTTATTTTTTTTTTATTTTAATAATACTGTGGTTTTTGAACAAAAATCTTTTTTTTTTTCACTTTTTTTCAAACAATGCAAATGAGATTCTTTACAATTTTCTGTCTTCCGCGATTTCTGTATAATCTGAAACGGAAAATGCCCATACACCATTTTACTATATTTAACAACTGTGTCACTTTTGACTGTTGTTAACTGGTGCTGGGTTTCACGCATTCGACGCGGCTTTCCCATCTCTCTACACAACATCTCCGGTAAAAGATGGATGTGTAGCCAACATTCAGCAGACACTAATGCTCGATTTATTTTTCTTTCAGTCTGTCTCTGCTAATTACGGCTAACTAGTAATTTTCCAAAACATTAATTTGGCAAGAGAAAAAAAAAACAACCAGAAAACACACGCACTCACACACAAAAAAAATCTCCATCAGTGTTGCTTCCCATTGATCAAGTCCTTTAAAGAGTTACTCTCTCTCTCTCTCTCTCTCACTCACTCACTCTCTCTCTCCTCTTCTCTCTCCTCTTCTCTCTCTTACGCTGTCTCTCTCTCTCTCCTCTTCTCTCTCTTACGCTGTCTCTCTCTCTCTCCTCTTCTCTCTCTCTTTCTCCTCTTCTCTCTCTCCTCTTCTCTCTCTCTCTCTCTCTCTCTCTCTCCGCCGCCCCCCCACCCCCCTTCTTTTCCACTTCCACACTAGAAGACATCACACCAGGAGAAACATTTCTTCCAGAAATAAGAACAATGGTGTTATTTTGTAAATGTCCTAATTTTTTTTTTTTTTTTGGGGGGGGGGGGGGAGAGATCTCTTAAACAATCATTATCATGTAAAACCCAAACAAACCAAAAATAATTATGAATTCCAGCAAGGCAATGCGTCTTCATACAATGTTTTTTTTTCTTTAGTACACACATGACTATATGAGAAAACGTTTTGTAGACTCTTTAAATTTAACGGACTGTAACACACAAAACTGGCTGTGTTCCAATGTCAGGTTATAAGAATAATGAATATAAAAATGACACTGTGTTGTTTCTTTCCCGCTTTTGCTTTTCATTTTTTTTTAACCGCTGCTTAATTAATCTTCTTTACAAATTTATTCCTCCCTTAATTCATCGCTAATCTTTCCTCTCTTTTTTCTTTCTCCTTTTCCTTCTTTACGTCCTTCATCGTTTTTTATGTCCTTCCTTTAAACTCTCTCTCTCCCCCTATTTTCCCTCCTTCACCCATACGCAGGCGCGCGCGCACACACACACACACACACACGCGCAGACGCTCTTCAGGATGAGTCTCTCCCGCCACTATCTTTCTATTGATGTGGCAGACGACAGCAATTATCTCCCCTTCACAATGTTGTTTTTGGAGTTACCTCCCGCAACAGTGAAGGCTGACCTCAGCCTGGGATTAATTTGTGACTCGTGTCCTGCTGTCTACTGCTGACACTGCTGTCCAGTCGTGTCGGAACAGACGTTAACAAGCCTGCCGGACGTGGGCCGGTCCGGCTCCAAAAATAGATCAGACGTTGTAAACCAGGGGAAACGTGGAGATGCGTCACGTTATGTGTACACGTTATAACAGATGAAAGGGAATTAATCTGAGCGGCAAAGGTGAAGGGTTTTTACCGGTAGTTCTGTGGCACGAGCTTGGATTATAGAATATTATACCGTCACAGAGCTCAGTCGGTAGAGCGTTGGGCTCACAGCAAACAGGCCTCCGGTTCTGTGGCACGAGCTTGGATTATAGAATATTATACCGTCACAGAGCTCAGTCGGTAGAGCGTTGGGCTCACAGCAAACAGGCCTCCGGTTCGACACTCGACATTGAAGTGGGATCGTTTGACCCATCGCTATCCTTGGCTTGACGGAAAACAACCGTCTCCATATAAGATCGTTTTGAAAACTATGGTGTCGGGACGGTAGAGAAAGAAGACATTCATGTAAATACAGTAGTATGGTTACATCAGAGAGGTTGAGATAAACAGTACAACAAAAATCAACCTCAAACCTAGATCTAGCTCGAGACCGACAAATAAGACGAAAGACGTGAAAACATTTGAACAGATGGAATGAACAGTTGAGATAGAGAGAAGAACAGGAAAGAGACACAACCAGATACAAAAGGAAAAAACAGAGGATAAAGATCACTGTTGTAAAATAGCCTTACTTGAGAGAGAGAGAGAGAGAGAGAGAGAGAGAGAGAGAGAGAGAGAGAGAGAGAGAGAGAGAGAGAGAGAAACATATGGATAGAAAGAAAAAGGTGGAAGAGGAGAAGAAAGAAAGAAAAAAGGTCTTCAATCGTCAGAAAAAG
>JAWDGP010002280.1:252500-257500 GCA_033675545.1 Elysia crispata
CAAAGAAGAAAAATCAAGTAGTAGTAGTAGTAGTAGTAGTAGTAGTAGTAGTAGTAGTAGTAGTAGTAGTAGTAGTAGTAGTAGTAGTAGTAGTAGTAGTAGTAGTAGTAGTAGTAGTAGTAGTAGTAGTTGTTGTTTTAGTAGTAGTAGTAGTAGCAGCAGCAGCAGCAGCAGCAGCAGCAGTAGTAGTAGTAGTAGTAGTAGTAGTAGTAGTAGTAGTAGTAGTAGTAGTAGTAGTAGTAGTAGTAGAAGAAGAAGAAGAAGAAGAAGAAGAAGAAGAAGAAGAAGAAGAAGAAGAAGAAGAAGAAGAAGAAGAAGAAGAAGAAGAAGAAGAAGAAGAAGATGTAGATCGTAGGAAAAGAATGAGAGATAGATAGAGAAAAAGATACATAGGCAAAGATAAATTGAGAGAGAGGGAGAGAGAGGGGTCATAAATGTATTGCCACAGGAAAAGAGAGGGAAAGATAAAGAAAGAGATGGAGAAACAGAGAGAGAGAGGGAGGGAGGGAGGGAGAGAGAGAGAGAGAGAGAGAGAGAGAGAGAGAGAGAGAGAGAGAGAGAGAGAGAGAGAGAGAGAGAGAGAGAGAGAGAGAGAGAGAGAGAGAGAGAGACCCTCAAGCTGACTCTGAGAATCAAACACAGATCGATAGAGGGAGAGGAAAATAAAGAAAAACATCATTTATGTGGGGGATCGATAGACAAAAACAGATAACTCTTAATGGAGAAAGAAAATGAAAGACGAGAGATGGATGTATAGGGAGAGATAGACAGAGAGAAAGAAAAAAGAGGGAAATAGTAAAGGGGAGAGAGAGAGGGAAGAGAAGAAAGAGAAAAAGAGTGAAAAGAAGCCATGAGAAATATCCGTACTGTCTCGGTGTCAAGGTCAAACGTATGTGTATTGTCGCAGGCTGCCAGCGTGTAACAGGAAGTCTAAAGTACTAACACGGCAACCTGTGATGGCGGCTGTCATCTGCCTGTCAGTCAGCCGCTCACACGTCACTCAGTCACTCAGTCCAGCGCCACCTGGGGCTGTCTGTTAATCTCCTGCTTTCTTCCGTCGTTCTTTAACATCTGTTTCCTCTGTTTCCCAGACAATTTCTCTACCCTATTTTCTCTTTCTTTCGTCCTTTGTCTTTCAAACTCTTTTTCCGTCTGCTTACTCTATCTGTATTTTCCTCTCACTGATTAAAAATAATAATAAATAGGTGACTCGTTCCTATCTGTCCCTTGCTCTCCCCCTTCGTTCCTTTATTTTCTTTCTTTGTTCCTTTGACTTTTTCTTTCTACCTTCTGCGCCATATGTCAAGCTCCATCCCTCCTCTCCCCCCTCTCTCTTTCCCTGGCCCCTCTCTGTCTATCTGCACGTCTGTCTCTCTGTCTTTATCTCTCATTCTGTCCGTCTGCTTGATTGTCTCTCTCTCAACCTAAACTTGCCCTTTTCGCACTATCTTTCTCTTGTGTTCCGTGAGTGAATCTTGCACATTGAAGATTCCCGAGACCACTGGCTGAAAGTGTTTGTCTAGACCAGGTATCAAGTAACTTATGTAGACATGATAATACTCATGCCAATGTTTAAGAAACCCGCAGGAAAATTGATATTCGGTAGTAAAACTGCCGGGATGTAAATTCACCCTAAACAAATTCTCTACAATCTAAAGGGTATCGGGCTTTTAGAAAACGATATCTCCTAAGCCTATTAAGAAGCTATAGCCAGCTGTTGTCAGTAGGACGTCATGGGATTTAGGTTGAACTCATTGGTGGAGATCATATATATAATATGATTATAACCCTGTCTTTATTATCCTACTACGTGAATAATTAGTTAATTTTGTTTTTAAAAAAAATCGAAATCTATTACAGATTTTTTTAAACAAGCATTGTTACGAAGGTCAAAATGAGAGGCTCTACAAAGCAGTGATTCTTTAGGGTCTCTTTATAGGAACCCATAGCCTTCTCATAAAGTTATAGAGAGGCTCTACATCCCAAGGCAGCGATTCTTTAGGGTCTCTTTATGGGAACCCATAGCCTTCTCATAAAGTTATAGAGAGGCTCTACATCCCAAGGCAGCGATTCTTTAGGGTCTCTTTAGGGGAATCCATAGCCTTCTCATAAAGTTATAGATTGGAAAAATATTTAATTCAGAATTAGATCTAGCTAGATTTCCCGAACTGCATAGAAACAGCAGTGGCCTGTCTGTCACACATCAAAGTTAGGATTTAGATCAGAGGGTAGAAGTACCAGGTAGCATACAGCGACCCCAAAATGGAATGTCTACCACACATCAAAGCTAGGAAAAGAGCGGGGTGGGGGGGGGGGGGGGACCAGAAGGGTAGAAGCACCAGGTAGGAGACAGCAGACGACAACCACCACCTGGCCGAACTCTATTCCTGGAGGAAGATATCTCCCCGCACTGAACCCCGGATGTTGTCCTGGTGGGGGCTCGCGTGGGAATGTGGCGGTTGTGTAATATGTGGTGTGTATCTGAGAGCAGACTGTGTAAAATGCAAATAAGACTAATGTCATCCATGTGTATCGTGTATTGAACGGTTATGATTGATGCAAAACACTGGAAAAACTGATGGCTTGAGGACAAAGGTTCCCACGAAATAGAGGTAACACGGGTTTTTCATCTTATGGTTTTTGTATGTTTATTGCTAATAATAGGCAAAAATCTAAAAAAAAAACAAAAAAAAAAAAAACAACCGGTTCTTGTAACATTTGACACAGCAAAATGTTTTACCATTTATTAATGCATAGCCAACTAAAATAGTATGGCCTCACAATACTGAAAGTTTTGATGAGTCCATTTGACTTAGATACGAACTTTAGAAAGATTACAAACAAAGAGAGTAGTCAGACCTCACAATACTGAAAGTTTTGACGAGTCCATTTGACTTAGATACGAACTTTAGAAAGATTACAAACAAAGAGAGTAGTCAGGCCTCACAATACTGAAAGTTTTGATGAGTCCATTTGACTTAGATACGAACTTTAGAAAGATTACAAACAAAGAGAGTAGTCAGCATACAACACTTGGAGAATTTAGACCCAGTTTACATTTACACTGGCAAAATGTAAGCTCCAGCAAGATTTATCCTACCCAGGACTGCGCAATTTGTTTCATTCAGAACCAGAATATTACATTCAGCTGTAGGGTAAGACAAGTCAACACAATGGTTGTCACGCAATGAACACACCTATCGGAAATTGATTGGATTTTAAACACCAATATCTGAAGATTGGCTTAGAACCGTCTCAGTAATTCAACGATTATTTATACGAACTATTCACATAATTATAATCGACATCCCTTTACTTTATTTTCTTAGAATTAAAATTAATAGAAACTTAGTTAGACACAATGGATCATTATATGCTGAAATAGTTGAATCAACTTTTTTTTTCACTTTTATCCTTGCTGCAATACAATAAAATAGATGGATCAGCTTTTTTCATTTTTGTCTTTGCTACAATGTAATAAGATCAACTTTCTCATTCTCTCTGGGTTTGTTCTCTGCTAGAACTGCACGGAGAAAATAATCTGGGGTGATGGACTGAGCATTGAAAATCCCCAATTCATCCAATCAATCTGTCAGAACTTACGTGCTGTGGACAGGGTAGAGGACACTCTTGCTGCCGTTGATGCTGTGTGGACGGCCTTCCCCGTTCATGGTCACTGTGGATATGAGTGAGAAAAGAGAGGAGGGGGTAGATGAGTTATTGTTCTTGATCACTGTGGATATGGGTGAGAAAAGAGAGAAGGGGTTGGATGAGTTCTTGTATTTGAAGGATTAACTTTGATCCACTTTTAACCAGGGTTGAATACCTACCATGTAAAAAACGGATCTCGTTCACTCACTCACTCACTCATTCATTCACCCTCTCAATGGTTGAATGTCGATGAATCAATCAGCCGCTCAGTTGACCGATTAATTAATAAAGTAATCTTTCAATGGAATAACAAATAAAAAACGCCTGTAACAATCAATTAGTAAGTCAATCAAATAGCCAGTCAGTCAATCGATCAATCAATTAAGGAATAATTCATTCAGTCATTTACTCAATTAGTCAATAAGTTAATAAATCAGAGAATCCACCGATAAGTCACTAGACCGCCAATATATCAATCAATCAATCAATCAAGCAACTAGTAAATCAGGCAATCAATGAAATAGTCAGTCAATCAATTAATCAGTCAGTCAATCAATCAGTAAGTCAGTCAAGCAATCAATGAGTTAGCAAATCAATTTTCAATCAATCAATCAGCTAGCAAATCAATCAACCAATCAGTAAGTCAATCAATCAATCAATCAATCAATCAGTAAGTAAGTCAGTCAGTCAATCAACCAATCAATCTATCAGTAAATCATTCAATCAATCAATCAGTAAGTCAGCCAATCAATTATTCAATCAATCAATCTATCAGTAAGTCAATCAATCAACCAATCAATCGGTAAGTCAGTCAATCAATTATTCAATCAATCAATCAATTATTCAATCAATCAATCTATCAGTAAATCAGTCAATCAATTAACCTGTCCGTCTATTAGTCACTCGAACATAAATCCCGTCACATTCTGCCAAAGCGAAGATATCTAACACATACCCAGGCCTACAATATGATAAAGGTAAAAAAAAAAATTAAGCACCTCCAAAGATCCACTTTTACTTTATATTTTTTTCGGCAAACACTACATAGTAGGCGCTCTACTCATGAATGGGAAAACAAAGATCAAGAGAGTTCATAAGCGAGACTAAAGTAAGGTCTTTTAGCTGGTCAATTTTCTCAACATTACAAACCGCATGAGCGACACAACAACCAAGCTCTTCAAGTCCTGCAGTGCTATCGTGAAATTTCTATGAATTCTGTTAAAAAACACGAAAAAAAACAAAAACCAGACAAATCCAACAGCAGCCCTTCCCCAACCCCCCACCCATAAAAAAACAACAACAAAACAAAAACAAATAAAAACAAAACAAAACAACAGCAGCAAATAAAG
>JAWDGP010002280.1:265000-292050 GCA_033675545.1 Elysia crispata
CTACCTTGACTGTCTGGTGATTGTTTGATATTCGTACAAGGCATAAGATCATCTTCTTGTGGACGGGCTATATCGATGAAAATGACGAGAAAACAATTGTATCAAAATCTTCGGCTTAGTATGCTACTTCTAGAGGACTCAGACACAGAGTATCGTACCGGTACAGTAAATCGCATGACGAGTGAAAGACCAGGCTTGGATTATCTGCCCTTGATTTAAGTTACGCTCTAGATCAGCACAAAACAGTATTTTCAAGGAGTGTTGGAAACAAGAAAACTGAATGTTCTGAATACTGTGATAATTATATTCCTTATGATGAAGTTATTTACCTTTACAAAAGTAACTGCATCGCTATTTTTTTTTTCCTCGCAGAGCTGCAGAAACTCTCACTCTAAACAGTCAGCCATCCTGTAGGCATAGCTACTCGGACATGGATGCGCAAGAAACGAGATATGGACAAGTACCTATATGTCATTTCCACCACCTCTCTCTCTCTCTCTCTCTCTCTCTCTCTCTCTCTCTCTCTCTCTCTCTCTCCTGTCTCTCTCCTGTTCTCTCCGTCTCTCTCTCACCCTCTCTCTCTCTCTTTCTCTCTCTTTCTCTCTCTCTCTCTCCTGTTCTCTCCCTCTCTCTCTTTCTCTCTCTCTCTCTCCTGTCTCTCTCCTGTTCTCTCCCTCTCCTTCTCCCTCTCTCTCCTGTCTCTCTCCTGTTCTCTCCCTCTCTCTCATGTCTCTCTCCTGCTCTCTCCCTCTCTCTCCTGTCTCTCTCCTGTTCTCTCCCTCTCTCTCTCCAATCTCTGTCCTGTTCTCTCCGACTCTCTCTCCTGTCTCTCTCCTGTTCTCTCCCTCTCTCTCCTGTCTCTCTCCTGTTCTCTCCCTCTCTCTCTCTCCTGTCTCTCTCCTGTTCTCTCCCTCTCTCTGTCTCTCCTGTCTCTCTCCTGTTCTCTCCCTCTCTCTCTTTCTCTCTCTCTCTCCTGTCTCTCTCCTGTTCTCTCCCTCTTTCTCTCTCCTGTCTCTCTCCTGTTCTCTCCCTCTCTCTCTTTCTCTCTCTTTCCTGTCTCTCTCCTGTTCTCTCCCTCTCTCTCTCTCTCCTGTTTCTCTCCTGTTCTCTCACTCTCTCTCCTGTTCTCTCCCTCTCTCTCTCTCTCCTGTCTCTCTCCTGTTCTCTCCCTCTCCTTCTCCCTCTCTCCTGTCTCTCTCCTGTTCTCTCCCTCTCTCTCTCTCCTGTCTCTCTCCTGTTCTCTCCCTCTCTCTCTCCTGTTCTCTCCCTCTCTCTCTTTCTCCCTCTCTCTCCTGTCTCTCTCCTGTTCTCTCTCTCTCTCTCTCCTGTCTCTCTCCTGTTCTCTCTCTCCTGTTCTCTACCTCTCTCTCTTTCTCCCTCTCTCTCTCCCTCTCTCTCCTGTCTCTCTCCTGTTCTCTCCCTCTCTCTCTTTTTCCCTCTCTCTCTCTCCCTCTCTCTCCTGTTCCCTCTCTCTCTCTCTCTCTCTCTCCTGTCTCTCTCCTGTTCTCTCCCTCTCCTGTCTCTCTCCTGTTCTCTCCCTCTCCTGTTTCTCTCCTGTTCTCTCCCTCTCTCTCTTTCTCTCTCTCCTGTCTCTCTCCTGTTCTCTCCCTCTTTCTCTCTCCTGTCTCTCTTCTGTTCTCTCCCTCTCTCTCTGTCTCTCCTGTCTCTCTCCTGTTCTCTCCCTCTCTCTCCTGTCTCTCTCCTGTTCTCTCCCTCTCTCTCTCCCTCTTTCTCTCTCCTGTCTCTCTCCTGTTCTCTCCCTCTCTCTCTCCTGTTCTCTCCCTCTCTCTCTCCTGTCTCTCTCCTGTTCTCTCCCTCTCCCTCTTTCTCTGTCTCTCTATCTCCCGTTCTCTCTCTCCTCCTTTTTTTCAACCCTTCCCTCTCACCCTGCCTCTCTCTTTCTATCTCTATCTCTCCGCGCTCTCTCATTTCATTTATGGAAGTCCTTAGTTACAGTTGTACACGCCAAAATATCAAACTAGTTTAGTAGTTAGGATCGAGGCCCTTGTCTTCTTCTCTCAGAAGTCACTTGATGTCATCGGAAATCCTTGTAATTTTTCTTGTTTTATTTTGCTAATTCGATGTAAAACGATTTTTACTGGTAAAATCCTTTTCAGGGCTTATTTTTTTTTTTTTTTTTAAATTTCAAAATTTTCATTGAAGGCCTTTGATTTATACAGTTGTAGAGACGACTTATGTGAAATTTAAGTCAAGGCTTATTTAATATAATAATATTGGGTTTCCCCCCCCACTCAAATCTAAATATAGAACGTCAAAGGTGACACAGGACAGTCAAATAAATCATTACAGACTTTTCAAGACAGAGCAAATTCAATTGTTGTGGGGATTTTTTCTGCGTTAGAATTTATTATAAAATTTCAAATGTAAACAAAGCAGAATCAAACAGAACACAACACCAAATGAAATCATAGAACTGTCGCGTCGTCAGCACAAATATGACTCGGATTTC
Source organism: Elysia crispata (assembly GCA_033675545.1). Classification (NCBI taxonomy): domain Eukaryota; kingdom Metazoa; phylum Mollusca; class Gastropoda; family Plakobranchidae; genus Elysia; species Elysia crispata. The sequence continues at coordinate 267,471 of JAWDGP010002280.1, forward strand.
TGTAATGCCACGAAGTGTGGATTCAATGCGGATAAGAGTTCAGTCTAGTAATCTCCCTTTACAATTTCACCTCAGTCCCATATGGGATGTTAAGTAACCAAGGGAGGTAAGAAGGGAGTTAATTAACCTTAAAGTGAATCAACAGGGGTTAACTCCCGGATGGATTATTTTTACATTTTCAAAATTTCGAACGAAAACTCAAATCTTTACAACATTGTAAGTATCTCCTCACGAAGGATCGAGGATGTAAAGGTGAACATGATTCTGTAAACCTGTCGATTTTACTACTATCACAACTTCTCCTACTGCCACTCAAAATATAACTACTACTACTACTACTACTACTACTACTACTACTACTACTACTACTACTACTACTACTACTACTACTACTACTACTACTACTACTACTACTACTACTACTACTACTACTACTACTACCACTACCACTACCACTACAACTACCACTACCACTACCACTACCACTACCACTACCCCTGCTACCACTACCACTACCACTACCACTACTACTACTACTACTACTACTACTACTACTACTACTACTACTACTACTACTACTACTACTACTACTACTACTACTACTACTCCTACTGCTACTACTACTACTACTACTACTACTACTACTACTACTACTACTACTACTACTACTACTACTACTACTACTACTACTACTACTACTACCACCACCACTACTAGTTGTGAAGCACCGTAAACAAACAAAAATAAGTAGAGTGCAGCTCCAAAAAGTACAAAACAAAACACGTAAGATTTCGGCTTTACGCCTTCGTCAGACACACAATCAAGAACAAGAAACCACACAAGGATATTTACATATATAAATTTGAACTATGAACTGTGGAAATTATATATATTACAGAAAGTATAATTCATAAATTAAAAAAAGAACCTATCTGATTGATGCGAACTCTCTTTATCTGTAGTTTGTTGCTTTAAAAAGTCAAGAATTGCAAGGGGAAGAACTATAAAAGATGATGGAATCTAAGCTAAACATTTTTCTTGTTGTGGTATCTATTTGGAACATATTTAAATATCAGATTGTGGCGCGGCTCTCTCAACCGGCTGTTGAAGAATCTATGCTTCAAAAAAAAAAATTGTAAGGTTTCTACAAAGTCTTATGCAACTCTAGTTTTTCTTTATTAAACAGAACAGATTAGTCAAAACCTTTAATCGCTTGATATATCTTGAGGAACTTCATTCTTTTATTGCGAATAGAAATAAAAAAGGTGTTAATCACTGTCTTTCTTTAAGTTTTTAATGTCGTCATACTTGTATTTCTGCTTTCTTTTTAGACAGCTGGTGCGTGAAGCTCATATACAAAAACGACTGCGACGTTTGGACAGCGGGAAAAGAAGGCATTGTGGGGCTTTTTAATGATTCCATTATAGCTTTTTTCATCTTATAAAATGGTTCAGAAAAGCAGCTTTTAACCTTTACAACATCCAACGTCTGAAAAATGATGAAGTAAATATTTTGGCAGTCACCTCTGAATACATTTGATGCAATATTAATTAATATTTTGAAGAGTGAAAGCTATTTTCGACTCTGAAAATAATACTAGCTACTCGTTATAATAATGTCCTCAGCAGCTGCCACCTTCCTTTCCTTTGTCTCTCTGTTTGGTACTCACTCATTTTTTTCATCTGTCTTGTGATTCTCCTCAGCCTTTTTCAAATCATTATACTTTTTTTCCGTGAAAATCGTTAGCTTCTTTTCTTTTCATTTTTTCCCCTTCTCAACCATTTTCTTGGTTTTTTTTGCTTTAGAAAATGCTCATTACTTCAATGAAATCAACAGCAAGAACAAAACAGAATAAAAAATCAAATCACAGCATACCTTGATATACGTAAAAAAAAAAAAAAAAAAACAACGAAGAAAATGGAACTTTTGATAAATAAAAAAATAAATTTTATTAGTTTTGGTCAGGATGCAACAAAGTAAAATATAAGTTAAACAATCTAGTTGTATATTAAAGACTATCAGCATCATAAGAGACCAGTCCTAGAAGTCTCTTGCAATTAATTCCCTTTGTTTTGAAGGTATTTTTTTTTTTTTTTTTTTTTTTTAACATCATTTAGTCACAGAACAACGCTAGCAGAGTCTGTACTAGCGCTACGTTGGTAAAGACTTGTGGAACAGCCAGGGAACAGCAGATGCACTGGACTGGACTGGACTGGACTCGGTGTACAGGTATTTTACATATTCACTTTATTTATTGGTTTTCATCGTGATGTTAGCTAGACAGACAGATAGATAAATAAATAGAGAAATAAACAAAGAGAGAGACAGAGGGAGAGAAAGAGAGAGGGATGGGGGAGAGAGAGAGAGAGACTTACCGAAAAAAAGTTATAGAAAGAGAAAAAGAGAGAGTAAGAGATAGATAAATAGATAGATAGATAGATAGATAGATAGAGAGAGAGAGAGAGAGAGAGAGAGAGAGAGAGAGAGAGAGAGAGAGAGAGAGAGAGAGAGAGAGAGAGAGAGAGAGAGAGAAAGGGGGGTCGTTTAGAGAGGAATTGAAATGCAAGGAATTAACCGGAAATGCTATCAGAATTTTACGAGATAACTGGAGTTTTGAAACGCTGGTTATAGTTCCAAAAACTATGCCTAACAAAATTCTCTCGAAAAGGCAGGAAAAAATCAAAGTAAGGAAAAAAAAACAACTAAAAATATAATTACCCTGTAATGAACTTTAATAATTTGATACGTCATCTCATCTTCTCTCTCTCTCTCTCTCTCTCTCTCTCTCTCTCTCTCTCTCTCTCTCCCTCCCTCCCTCCCGCTAGATCTTTCTTTTTTCGTTTATATTTTGTCTCTAAGATTTTTTATCTGATTAATGTTTTATTGGAGCAGAATTGTATAATGGTGCAAGCAATTGCCAAAGGAAAAAAAAAAACTAGTTTACATCATTAAAGAAGGTTGTGTATATTAATCTAGATCTAGATCTAGCTGTTAATCTGGTACAAGCAATGTTTAGTGGACTGTGTTTACGAGTAACATCAGCCATAAATGAGCGTCAATCTAGACTTGAAGCACAGTATAAAGTGTTCATCCCAATTGCCTCCCTTGACCGAGAGCTCAGAACGAAGTATTTTATTATGAATCTCCTTGACCACATATTTCATAATTTTTTTTTTTTAAATTTTTGAAAAATCAACTAAATTGGCAGACTGTAAGGTGGAAATATCCGTCGGGTTAAAGAGAGAGAATGTCTTTACATGAAACTTTGTCGGTAAGTGTCAGTCCCACATTGGCTGGAAATGTTATACAATTGTAAAATATAATGTTTAATCTATGTCGGTTTCCTAGACATGTAACAGTTTATATCAGCAAAATTAAATGAGAGAAAAAGCAAACCAAAATCCATATAAGTCCAACATCATCGCTTTGGGTCTATTTATAAGGATAGGGATGTAGAGAAAGGTATGAAGAAATAATAAATAGATAAAGGGAAAAAGCGAAAGAATAAAAAAGAAGAGATAGAAAAGAGAAAGATGAGAGAGGAAGGGAAAGAGAGAGAGAGAGAGAGAGAGAGAGAGAGAGAGAGAGAGAGAGAGAGAGAGAGAGAGAGAGAGAGAGAGAGAGAGAGAGAGAGAGAGAAGGTCAGAGACAGTGAGAGGGAGAGGGGCTGAATAAGGCGATAGATAAAACAGATTGGAAGAGAAAGACACTCGTTGCTGCAAGATGGGCCAATCAGAACACACCTCTGCCGTCACTTGTTACCACCAGAGAGTCTAATATAGAGAGAGATTTCGCGTATATAGGGCAGAGAAATGGAGACGGTAATTCTGTATTAATAAAAAAAAAAAACAAAAAAAAAACCGCTGTCTCCAGATTCTTCTCCCGCCCGCCCTTGATTCAAATGGCACACCCCGATTACGCGTCACGCAGGCTCGCCGTAGCAATAACACTGGGATCCTGGCTTTAGAAACCCTCTCACTACATCTAGTGTCTCTGGTAGGCCTGCTGTGTCCTCTGATCACCGCATCCTCAGTTCAAGACCCCGTCATCTGTCGGTCGAGACCGCGGCACAGCGCCGGAGACTAACGTTACCAAACACTGCATTTCTTCTCCGGATTCATGGGAGACCCTGCGGGACACCGGAAGGCTTGGGCGAAATCAGGGGAGTTCTGCAGCACTCCGATAGTTCTGAGAGAGATAGAGAGAGAAAGGGAGGGATTAGTATGTCGGAAGGATGAGTATGTGGGAGGGATGAGTATGTGGGAGGGATGAGTATGTGGGAGGGATGAGTATGTGGGAGGGATGAGTATGTGGGAGGGAAGCAGTGCCCAACGTTATGTTGCAGATGGAACATCGTGTTGTAACAATAAGACATGAGGTTGTCGTTTTTTATCACTTTGAAATCCTGAATTCTTGTAATCCAGAACTTCGATAAACAAGGCGACATCGTAGCGAGATGTTAATGTTAGGTTCATGACGAACACAATTTCCCTTCCATTCATCCTATTTGCTAACTCAACAGCCAAGATGTTAGAATCCTATTTCAACTTATCATTTTTTCTCTACTTTCTCTAAAGATCAGAAAACAAACAAAACTAAACGTCGCTTTGTGTAACCTGTTTACAAGGTGGCCCGGCATCTGTTGACATGAATCGTAAATATGAACATTTCTTCTACATGATAATATTTAAACTGTTTATCTTTTTCTTTCTCATATTTTGTCTTTCTTACTCTCTCTCTCCCTTCCACCCCCACCTCCGAAAAAAAAAATCCCTCTCTCTCTTTCTCTCTCCATCTTTCTCTTCCTTTCTAAAACTATTTCTTACTCTTTCTCTGTCCATCTTGAGTTTGTCTTTTTGTCGCTCTCTCTCTCTCTCTCTCTCTCTCTCTCTCTCTCTCTCTCTCTCTCTCTCTCTCTCTCTCTCTCCTTAAACCAACTTTAACTCCCAAGCAGTGTTGCACATGGGCCACAGTCGACCTGTACCTGATTCATTATTTATGCGGGGGGAGGGGGGGAGGGGGGGGGGGTACATTTTATTTCTGAATCATGTTCCGTACAGTTCATTTCTCAAGCAGCTCTCAGTTCTTATGCTCCCAATTCAACTAGAGACTCGGAGAGAAAGAAAACCTCACAGGTATACAAACCTGAATCTCCCTGGAGAATGCACTCCATTGGACAAGCTCAGAATTGCTCTCTGTTTCGTCATCTTATCACACCATATCTGGCGGAGAAAGTAAAATCAATCGTGTACATTATAGCATAAAACAATGAAGAATTTTGGTTTAATGTTTCTGCGCGGTAAATCTGATTATTCAGCTTGATTTGTTCCACACTCTGACCATTCCTTACTGGATCTTGCGATCATTTCAAGTTTTTGCCTCTTATATCCGCAAGGGAGGCACTTCTCACAGGCCAAATTTATGAGCTTTGGTCAACTTTGGCTTACTAAAATTTTACTACGTTCTCTTGAGATAACTTTGATCAGTTCGAGTAATATTGACTCCAGAATCATAATAAAGCATCCTAATAATGAGGAGAGAAAGAGGAAGAGAGAAAGAGAGAGAGAGAGAGAGAGAGAGAGAGAGAGAGAGAGAGAGAGAGAGAGAGAGAGAGAGAGAGAGAGAGAGAGAGAGAGAGAGAGAGAGAGAGAGAGAGAGAGAGAGAGAGAGAGATAGAGAGAGAGAGAGAGAGAGAGAGAGAGAGAGAGAGAGAGAGAGAGAGAGAGAGAGAGAGAGAGAGAGAGAGAGAGAGAGAGAGAGAGAGAGAGAGAGGTATTAGATGATGCACTGCAAATAATAAACTCAGGAACGAACACAGGTTCATGTAACGATACAAACTTGTGCGTATCCTAGGAAGAACACCTGGTCGTGAGTCAAGCCAAGCCCGGGCAGGCGCTTCTCCTCACCTTTCTCCTTGACGAGTTTCTTGTATGCCCTGAAACACACGAGAATTGCTTCTAGCGACAATTGTTGAAAGTCTTATCAGTAGCTATAATATTACTATAAAAGCAAGAAATAAAAAAGGCAGCGAAAGTCAGAGTTCCAATATGGCCCTTCACACCACAGAAGCAGTGAGAAGCTCCAACATGTTCTCAAATGGTGTTTTGATCTACGAACACGAGCAACTATTATAAAACACATGCGAGACCGTTTATCGTGCAGCGTAACAAATCAACAATCAGAAAGTTTTACAAGAAGAATGTGATCTCTTTCATCGGACTCAGACAAAACTTAGGAGACTGTAAACATTGAGGAATGATTTTGGGCAGGAAAACAAGTCTACTCTCCTGTTTCTTTGGCTCAGATCAGGCGTCGTGTTAGTGTCCTGATGGTAATGGCAGCTTTACTCATTGATGGTGATAATGATGATGGTCGGTATATTGATAACATCGATGATGATGATAATGATTTTGATTATGATGGTGTTAAGAATGATGATGATGATGATGATAATGATGACGACGACGATGATGATTATGATAATGTTGTTGTTGTTTTTGTTGTTGATGATGATGCTAATGTAATAATGATAATGCTGATGTTGGGTATGTTGATGATGACAATAATGATGATACTACTGATAATGATGATGATTATGATTTTGATGGTGATGTGAACGATGATGATGTTGATGATATTGAGGATGATGATGATGATGATGATGATGATGATGATGATGATGGTGTTTTGAATAATGATAATGATGACGATCATTATGGTGATGATGATTATGATGATGATGATGATGGTGATGATAATAATGATGCTGTTGTTGTTCTTGCTGATGGTGATGATGATGATAACGATAATGATGATGTTGGGTATGTTGATGATGACAATAATGATGATGATTATGATTTTGATCGTGATGTGAACGATGATGATGTTGATGATATTGAGGATGATGATGATGATGATGATGATGATGATGGTGTTTTGAATGATGATAATGATGACGATCATTATGGTGATGATGATGGTGATGATAATAATAATGCTGTTGTTGTTATTGCTGATGGTGATGATGATGATGACGATCATTATGATGATGATGATGGTGATGATGATGATGATGATGATGATGATGATGATGATGATGATGATGATGATGATGATGATGATGATGATGATGATGATGATGATGATGATGATGATGATGATGATGATGATGATGATGATGATGATGATGATGACGATTATTATGATGATGATGCTGATGATGCTGATGCTGATGATGATGATGATGATGATGTTGGGTATGTTGATGATGACAATAATGATGATACTACTGATAATGATGATGATGACGATAATTATGATGATGATGATGATGATGAAGCTGATGATAATGATGATGATGATGATGACGATTATTATTATTATGATGATGATGATGATGATGATGATGATGATGATGATGATGATGATGATGATGATGATGATGATGGTGGTGGTGATGATGATGATGATGATGATGATGATGATGATGATGATGATGATGATGATGATGATGATGATGATAATCCCAATCAGCTCACCTCCAACTCTCCTTCAGACCTCCATTGTCCGCCACATTCTCACCCTGTGTGTTGATGCCATTTACCTGAGAAGAGAAGCCAACACTCCTTAGAGTGCGTCACACTTCCCACATACCGCCATACTTCATCCAGGGTATAACATGACACGCTTGGCAATGTTTTAGCTTCATGTCACTAATTTTAGCAAGATATTACATGTAAGAAATAGAAATTACAAATACAATATTTTTAAAAATTCTTGTGTCTTAAGTAAAAAACTCCTCTTGAGAAATTGATTTAGCTTTTATTTATCTGCTTATAACTCCACTGATTATCGGTATCCACTGTTTAGTTCCGATAATAATGTTTAAGAAAAAAAAAACTAATATCATAGACATGGTAATAGATATGGAGGCATCTAGGAGCATCTTCCTCAAATGTGATCAAGTATGTCACTTCATTATACTCCATTCTAGGTCCTTCTGATAACTAGTTGGCACTGACAAGTGTGACAATCAGACAGTGGCAATTAACACATTGAATTGCCACTTTCAAATAAACGCCCTACAAAACCGGTAAAGCAAGATCTTGTTTTAATCACGGCAAGTAGACACAACTGATAAGAAATTTAATGATTTTTTCTACATCCTTTTCAAAATACCATTTCCCTCCCTCGCCCCCCTCCCACCCCTTTTTCAGAACGTGATCCCATCCAGCCTTTCTCCAACTCACGTTCATGCCGACAGCATCAACCCGGAAGGCGCCGTACTGGTCCACAAGACACTGGCGCTTGTCCTTGAACTTGGCTTTGTCTTCCTGCTGCCACCAGTTACGAAGAACTCCTTTCTTATCGTACTGGCTACCTGGACAGGGTTGGGGTGGGGGTTAATTAATTTATTTATTTACTTATTTTTTTACGGGGGGAGAGTGGAATTGCGGTTCAAAAACAGTTTTGATGTAGACGTCCCCAAACTTGGTCAGAAACATTTTTTTTAACATCCTCGACTTGTATGGAGAAACTATTAAAATTGTTCAAAACAGGTTCCCAATGACAATGGCATAGTAGCTTTGACTCGTACAGGAAGTTATATCGATCTATAGATCTATTATTATTTTGCAATTAAGTTTTTATTTCATATGATCCGATACATTAGAGAGAAATTTTCAACGCTAAAATATAGCGGTAGATTTTGTCAAGCGTAAAGGGCGAGAAACGAAATTAAATAGAGCGAGAGAGAGAGAGAGAGAGAGAGAGAGAGAGAGAGAGAGAGAGAGATAGAGAAACATGTAGAGAGAGATAGATAGAGAAGTAAAAAGAAAGAGACAGGTAGAGATAGAGAGAGAGGTAGAGAGAAAGAGACAGGTAGAGATAGAGAGAGATAGAGAGAGAGAGGGACGGGTGAGAGAGATAGATGGAGAGAGATATTCTTCTAAAGGCTACTGACCCTGGTCATCAAACCCGTGTGTGATCTCGTGACCAATCACCATTCCGATAGCACCGTAGTTGATGGAGCTGGGGGAGGGGGGGGGGGGATATACAAGCACCTCGTCATACAGTGACAAAATAGTGGAGATAAAGAGAAATAGGAATCAAGCCAAATAAGAAATATCGATACAAAGTTGCGTCACCCTAAGCCGAGAAATGTCACGTTTTTAGTATCTGACAGATGCTCCGACTTTTCAAAATTAAGCTCGAATTAGCAAATGCTTTTATTTGTGGCTTTTTATTTTTTTTTTCTCTTCGAGCCTTACTTTATCCTTGAACATAGTCGAGTTGAAAATTGTAAGAGGTGCGATCCGGTAGATTTCCACATTTCACAAGAAGACTGAGTAGTTGTTCAAAATTTGTATAACAATTAAGTGATAATAATAATAAAAACAACAACAACAACAACAACAACAACAACAACAACAACAACAACAATAATAATAATAATAATAATAATAATAATAATAATAATAATAATAATAATAATAATAATAATAATAATAATAATAATAATAATAATAATAATAATAATAATAATTAAATAATCTCTATACCTTAAAAACTCAACTTTGACCTTGTTTTTTTTTCTCAAGAATCTCTACAACAATAAAATCTCAACTCGCTATCAAAGATTTTTGACGATCTTCAAACTCTGGACTCAATCTCAGACAAACTATTCTGACTGTCAAGGAGCTTCGGGTGTTGGAAGCAAATTAATTCAAAACAACTGGGTGTAAATTAGTAGAAAAATTTAAATTTACACTTCTTCAAAAGCGATAGGGCAATTTTTTTCTCATAATCAAAGGGTACATTGTAACTGAACTTTCTACAGTTATCTTTACTTTAGCGAAAAATAGATGAGTTTTGATCACATCATTACTTACTCCGGGAAAATATCGGAGAAAAATGGCGGCTGTAGTATTCCGGCGGGGAAAACTTGATGGAAGAAAAAATACCGGTGGGGTTTTTTTTTTTTTGGGGGGGGGGGGGGGGGGGGGGGGGAATAGCAAAAGTTGTAGGTTAGAGATAAAGAAAAAAAAATACGTGGTACATGAAAGATGTAAGGAAGGCACAGTATTGAGAAAACATTCAACTCCAATTTAATTCTATTATGTTAGGCGTATTGCTAAGCTATAATTCTCTGTGATAATAAAACAAAGATTTTTAACGTTGCTTGAGTCTCTCTTAGATTAGTATGATTGTGGTGACATAGTGGCATCTCAATCTCAGATTAGTATGATTGTGGTGACAAAGTGGCATTTCTATCTTAGATTAGTATGATTGTGGTGACATAGTGGCATCTCAATCTCAGATTAGTATGATTGTGGTGACAAAGTGGCATTTCTATCTTAGATTAGTATGATTGTGGTGACATAGTGGCATCTCAATCTCAGATTAGTATGATTATGGTGACATAGTGGCATCTCAATCTCAGATTAGTATGATTATGGTGACATAGTGGCATTTCTATCTTAGATTAGTATGATTATGGTGACATAGTGGCAATTCTATCTTAGATTAGTATGATTGTGGTGACAAAGTGGCATCTCAATCTCAGATATGTATGATTGTGGTGACATAGTGGCATTTCTATTTTAGATTAGTATGATTGTGGTGACATAGTGGCATTTCTATCTTAGATTAGTATGATTATGGTGACATAGTGGCATCTCAATCTCAGATTAGTATGATTGTGGTGACATAGTGGCATTTCTATCTTAGATTAATATGATTGTGGTGACATAGTGGCATTTCTATCTTAGATTAATATGATTGTGGTGACATGGTGGCATTTCTATCTTAGATTAGTATGATTGTGGTGACATAGTGGCTATTCTATCTTAGATTAATATGATTGTGGTGACATAGTGGCATCTCAATCTCAGATATGTATGATTGTGGTGACATAGTGGCATTTCTATCTTAGATTAGTATGATTATGGTGACATAGTGGCATTTCTATCTCAGATTAGTATGATTGTGGTGACATAGTGGCATTTCTATCTTAGATTTGTATGATTATGGTGACATAGTGGCATTTCTATCTCAGATTAGTATCATTGTGGTGACATAGTGGCATTTCTATCTCAGATTAGTATCATTGTGGTGACATAGTGGCAATTCTATCTTGGATTTGTATGATTGTGGTGACATAGTGGCATTTCTATCTGAGATTTGTATGATTATGGTGACATAGTGGCATTTCTATCTCAGACTAGTGTGATTGTGGTGACATCGTGGCATCTCAATCTCAGATTAGTATGATTATGGTGACATGGTGGCATTTCTATCTTAGATTAATATGATTGTGGTGACATGGTGGCATTTCTATCTTAGATTAGTATGATTGTGGTGACATGGTGGCATTTCTATCTTAGATTAGTATGATTGTGGTGACATGGTGGCATTTCTATCTTAGATTTATATGATTGTGGTGACATAGTGGCATTTCTATCTTAGATTGATATGATTGTGGTGACATGGTGGCATTTCTATCTTAGATTAGTATGATTATGGTGACATAGTGGCTATTATATCTTAGATTAATATGATTGTGGTGACATAGTGGCATTTTGAGAGGCTAAAAGTTTAATTAAAGTAAGATGGAGTTGGGAAAGTTGAAAAAAAGGTCCAACTGAGGGAAAGAGATTTTAAATTTTCGAAAATTCATTATTGCCCTTCGACTGTAAGTGTTAGCATCTAAGACAACTGTCATGTATCAAGGGAACCAACTCTATAAAAACTCGTCGGTGGCTTGTCCCGAGTGAGTTATTGTGCGTGCACGTTTCTCAGTTATTGTTACACAACCACTGCCATACCAGATGCCTTCCTTTATTTATTAATTTTTTTGTATTTCATTGACCTTCTCTCTTTTCCTCTATCATCTGTATGTTTTCTTTAAACTCTCTATATTTTCTTTTCTTTTTTTTATGTTACTTTATCTTCCGGAATATTTCATTATCTTTTCTTAATTTTCCATATTTTCTGTATATTTTCTGGATCCGCTCTATATTTCCCCTTTAAATTTTTTTAATTTCTTCTCAAATTTTCTCTAATTTCTGACACATTTCCTATTTCCTCTGTTTTCTACATCTTTTCTTTTCCCTATTTCTCCGCTTCATCGGCGTGTTCCATAGAGCCTGGCCAGCCTAAGGTTGACACCAAGGGAGCTGGTCGAGCCTGGGTAATAACTCACCTAGAAGGTCACCGCTCTGTTTTTACTCACCAACTTCATTCTCGGGAGGAGAGTAGTATGCGTTCACTTCATATGGCTCCAAGCCCCAACTGTGTGAAGAGAAATAAATAGATAGATGATTAATTTAAAAAAATGGAAACATTCTCCAGTCTGACCTTTGTTGTTGTTGTTGTTGTTGTTGTTGTTGTTGTTGTTGTTGTTGTACATCAACTTAGCAAGATAATTTCCAGATCTTCCTTCTTTTAAATCCACCAAATCCCTTTCGCTAACCAAATCATCTTACACGGATTAACACGTTCGGAAAACATACTACCCCGTCGACTATCCATCTCTACCTGGAGGGCTGAACAAGTAGGAAAAACAGGGATGGTGACAAAGAGAGGGACCGACAGACAGATGGCCAGACAGATAAATTGTCTCAAATATTTGAAAGAATTTCGTTTCGAAAAATATAAAAATATTGAAAAAGTGTTACTTTTATTACATTTCAATGATCGCGCAATCATTCCCTTTGTGGCGTAGCACCTGCATATCAGGACAGAATCGGAAATCTTTTTAGACCTAATATTGCCGGTTTTTGTTTTTTAGCTAAGAGAGTATGTCTTTTGTTTATACATCATTGATCCCAGGGCGGGAGGGCTAACTACATGACCACCAGGATCTCCACTATTGCTGCATCGAGTGTTGGAGACACGTGACGAGCTTTTTAATGTTAGAGCCAAGAGACCTTCAACCCTGGCAGATCGTTTTGTTCGTTGTGAAGACCAAAATCTATCAGCGAGAATGTTACCAAAAGCTGCAGGTCCAGCTTGGCAGCATCAAATGAAAATCAAAAAGTAAAGAGTAATATTTTAAAAATTCTGTTCATGCTTATTTTAAGAGAATTTCTTCCTTTCTTAAAACCAATAACCAACTCTCATATATAAACATCAAACAGTTCTTACGCATTTTTATCGACTGGTTTGCTCAGCTTGCGAAGATGTTTGATGAATCCAGTCCAAAAAATGGTGCCGCTGTTTTGATAAAAGTTGTCTGTTGCCATCGTCAACTGCAAAGAAAAATTTCATTTAAGTTAATAAAGAGACTGATTAACACTAGCGGGAAGTAGCATTGGCACTGGTGGTAGTCTTGGTAGTGGTAGTGGTAGTGGTAGTAGTCTTGATAGTGGCAGTGGCAGTGGTGGTGGTGGTGGTAGTAGTATTGGTAGAGGTAATGGTAGTGGTAATGGTGGTGGAAGTGGTAGTGGTAGTGTATTGTTAGTGGTAATGGTAGTGGTGGTGGTAGTGGTAGTGGTTGTGGCAGTGGTAGTAAAATTGGTAGTGGTAGTGACAGTGGTAGTAATTTTGGTATTGGTAGTGGTAGTGGTGGTTGTGGTAGTAGTAGTGGGAGTAGTAGTAGTAGTAGTGGGAGTAGTAGTAGTAGTAGTGGGAGTAGTAGTAGTAGTAGTGGGAGTAGTAGTAGTAGTAGTGGGAGTAGTAGTAGTGGGAGTAGTAGTAGTGGGAGTAGTAGTAGTAGTGGGAGGAGTAGTAGTAGTTGGAGAAGTAGGAGTAGTAGTGGGAGTAGTAGTAGAAGTAGGAGTAGTAGTAGAAGTAGGAGTAGGAGTAGCAGTAGCAGTAGCAGTAGCAGTAGCAGTAGCAGCAGCAGCAGCAGCAGCAGCAGCAGCAGCAGCAGCAGCAGCAGTAGTAGTAGTAGTAGTAGTAGTAGTAGTAGTAGTAACAGCTGCAGAGGCAGTAGAAACGATAGTGGTAGTAGTAGTCGAAGAGGCATCAGCAAGCAAAATAGATATAATTCGCCATTTCATACTGCGAGAATATCATAAAGCTTCACTTCTCAGCTCCCTCCCTTGTACTTAACTGTCCCTCTATTAAGGTTAGGGAATTGGTGGGAGTAAGGGGGGGGGGGGGGTAAAAATAACAGTTGGTAATTTATTTTGTACTCACATTTTCATATTTCTCAGAGAAATGCTCGTCATCGAAATCTCTGTCCGGGTAGCCAATCTTCCTGCCCATAGCATCAAGCTACACGCGGGGAAAAAATAAGAGCGATTCAACATGGAACTACTGAGAGCATCTACAGCACAGCCAAACTTGTGTATAGCAATCACAAACATGTGTATAGCAATCACAAACATGTGTATAGCAATCACAAACATGGGTATAGCAATCACAAACATGTGTAAAGCAATCACAAACAAACATGTGTATAACAATCACAAACATGTGTATAGCAATCACAAACATGTGTAAAGCAATCACAAACAAGGTTTCCTTCTCTGAAAAGCATTTTTTTCGTGGTATAGAGATCTGAATAATATATGCCCTTACATTAATACGCCTTTAAATTAATATTCCTGGTCCATTTTTCTCGTCAAATAAGAATCTTCCTCATGGAAACAGTATAAAGATAAACTTAAAATTTGAAAAAGAGCCGACAGTGACTCTTACTTGCCGCACGAAAGATATCTTTACGCTTATACACAGGGAAACCGCATAAGATATATCCGATGGCTGCAGTAAGAGCGCACATCTTTAAAACACAAAAGTCGCAAACAATATTTTTTTAGCATAACCTCCACACAATCCCTTAGCTAGATTTGTACACACATAATTCTGAGAAACGGTTTTGAAAGGCACTAAATACGATAATTGTGATATCCACAAGTTGGTTTTAACTTACACCGCAATTTGTAACCAATGACAGGTCGCGCTAGAAGATACACCAACTCTCACCTTGAGGAAAGCCTCGCCTTTTGTCTTGTCCGACATCCAACTGGCGTCATGCAGTATATTCCGGAAGGAGTCTTTCAGGTGGTCAATCATGATGTCCATCTGGTCAGTGTGAACAACATGACGGTATCAACCGATTCACGTGAGGCCTGAGAAATTCCCACAGCTCACTTCCAGCTTAACAAGGAGAGATAGAAGCTTATGAAGAAATCTTTAGCATTCTTAGTGTACTGCAGGATGGTGCTGATACCATTAGCGCTCACGTGACCATGATGTGGCACATACTTATTGGAGAAGCGTGCGCTGTAGCTCACGAAAGCTATTTTGCTCATTTGGATGAGTATGGAATGTATTTTTTGTCTGGTTCGTTTTGCTTTATAACAACATAACTGAGTGATTCATTTCTAATGTATTTAAGTTGGAAAATTTTCTGTAATTTTTCTTTTGAATTATTCTTTCATCTCGCAATTTTTGTTTTATTCCAGTCGAATTTCAGCTCTGATTAAAAAAAAACCCACGACATAGTCAGTCGATGAAATAAGTAGGAGGCTAGAGAATAAACCCAAAACGCTTTGGTCAGAGAGGAGTTAGTTATCGGCATTCAATCAGTCCCTCATGCTATGCCAGTCTTAACAGATCGCGGTTGAAGTGAGATCAGGAAGATTTTAATTTCAGAATCAAGAACTGCATGGCCTGAAAAAATAAAACAGATAGCCCTGTAGGATGAAAATTATTACAGCGATTGATCCTAACAAAGGTATTTAGATTTGTGAAATAATTCAGTTCCTTAGAAAAAGATACACAATGATACAAGCGCAAACAAAAGAAGAAAATGTCTGCATACATAATGTTTGGAGTCCTCGGAGAATTTTCTGCGCGTGAATTCTTTAGAAATGCCAAGAGAAAACGTCGATGTTGCGTAGCCGAGACATTTCTTCCATCTGGGCAGCTCTTGCGTTGTTCCTGTATAAACCTGACAAAAACAACACAAACAAAACAGCCAGTACTGTAGTGATAGTAACGAGTGTGCGGCGTATGACATTGAAAAAAAAGATTTTAGGCTTTTTTTTTACTATTGTTAGAGAACATGATCATGATCATCATCATGATCATCATGATCATCATCATCATCATCATCATCATCATCATCATCATCATCATCATCATCATCATCATCATTATTATTATTATTATTATTATTATTATTATTATTATTATTATTATTATTATTATTATTATTATTGTTATTGTTATTGTTATTATTATTATTATTATTATTATTATTATTATTATTATTATTATTATTATTATTATTATTATTATTATTATTATTATTATTATTATTCTTCTTCTTCTTCTTCTTCTTCTTCTTCTTCTTCTTCTTCTTCTTCTTCTTCTTCTTCTTCTTCTTCTTCTTCTTCTTCTTCTTCTTCTTATTATTATTATTATTATTATTATTACTACTACTATTATTATCATTATATTATTACTATTACTATTATTATTATTATTATTATTATTATTATTATTATTATTATTATTATTATTATTATTATTATTATTATTATTATTATTACTATTATTATTATTATTATTATTATTATTATTATTATTATTATTATTATTATTATTATTATTATTATTATTATTATTTTAATAACTTTATTTATAGCTGTTTTAAATCATATACCATATATTTTTTGTTGTTAACGAACAGTTTTTATTGTGTGATAAAGAGATCGATAACAGCACGGTATGTTTCACCCATCCAGCGGCCGGTCCTACCTTCGCCCACTCCAGGTCAATCTTCCGGAGCTGCTTGGTCAAACCTCTCACTCTGGTCAGGGCATTCATGAAGCCGAACAAGTTCATAAGGGTTCTGAGGACAGTACCATGTTGTTGTTGTTGTTGTTGTTGTTGTTGTTGTTGTTGTTGTTGTTGTTGTTGTTATTATTATTATTATTATTATTATTATTATTATTATTATTATTATTATTATTATTATTATTACTTAGATTAAAGTGTATCCCGTGTACTTAGATCAAGGTATATCCCTTGTATTCAGATCAAGATTTATCCCGTGTACTTATATCAAGGTGTATCCCGTGTACTTAGATCAACGTGTATCCCGTGTACTTAGATCAATGTGTATCCCGAGTACTTAGATCAAGAAGTATCCCTTGTATTCAGATCAAGGTGTATCCCGTGTACTTACATCAAGGTGTACCCCATGTACTTAGATCAACGTGTATTCCGTGTACTTAGATCAACGTGTATCTCGTGTACTTAGATCAACGTGTATCCCGTGTACTTATATTAACGTGTTACCCGTGTGCGTAGCTCAAGATATATCCCGTGTACTTAAATCAACGTGTATCCCGTGTACTTAGATCAAGATGTATCCCGTGTACTTTGATGAAGGTGTATCCCGTGTACTTAGATCAAGATGTATCCCGTGTACTTAGATCAAGGTGTATCCCGTGTACTTAGATCAAGGTGTATCCCGTGTACTTAGATCAAGGTGTATCCCGTGTACGTAGATCAAGGTGTATCCCGTGTACTTAGATCAACCTGTATCCCGTGTACGTAGATCAAAGTGTATCCCGTGTACTTAGATCAACCTTTATCCCGTGTACGTAGATTAACCTGTATCCCGTGTACTTAGATCAAGGTTAATCCCGTGTACGTAGATCAAGGTGTTTCCCGTGTACTTAGATCAAGATGTATTCCGAGAGCCGACTCTGGTAACTTAAGCATCTTAACATTTTACCCCTAGAAGCATAACGATACTGTGAATAACCTTTTTGGACTGACCTTTTCTCGGCGGTGGCGAGAACAGCTTCCAGTTTCTCAAAATATGATGGGAACAGCAGTGTGACATCCTGGTCATCTTCCAAGGTCATGTTGGCCAAGGTGAAGGCCGCCCGGATCCCCCGAGGAATGTCTATCTGTGAAGCGACAATCACGTCAAATCGTGTGAAGATGCGAAGCCTAACTTTCTTTTTACATTCATTCACATTTGAGATGAACTTGAACCTAAGACAATGTAACTTAACTGAGCTAATCCATCATTTCTTTTTAATGTCGTAATATGTTTTTTTCCTGTTTGAGTTTAAGCCAATTTTAAAGATTGAAACGAAGCATGTGGGTAAAAATAGACACATAAAAATGAGAAGGAACCAAAAAAAAGCCGATTAGCCAGGAGAGAAAGAAAAATATGTCCAGATTAAGAACACTGTGTAGCGAAGAATTGTGCGTGACGCTTGTAGGATTTCTTGCGCCATGTAAAAAGGTCATGATGTCACTTCCTCCTTTGAGTGATTAATTATTTGTGCGTCAGGTAACAACCCCAAGTTTGTCGTCTTTAGAAAGCAAAATCTAAAGATCTAGACTAAGTGTTGTGAGCATATTCCCCTAATGTTTACAACCACTGGTGACGTCACACTTTATCCTTATAGTATCACTCCGATGAGATCGAGTCTTGATTTAGATCTAATTCCATTTATTTGTTTGTTTACTTACATACGAATAATTTTGGCGTAAATCCCTCAACCTTGTAGGATTATACATTTTGAAGTAATCTCGCCTTTCTTCTGGAGGAACTGTTATCTATGGAGGCAAGATGGGGAAACTCTATCAGTGTCTTCTCTATCGAGCATATAGATCGCCCACTGAAGATCAACGACGAAATATAGCAGCCTATTCTAGAAAGGCATATAGATAAGCCATCAGGCAAAAAATTGTGGCTAATGTTTAAGCAAACTTGTTGAAAACTGAATATATAAAAGCGCTTAAGGTGAGAAACTGATAATATATTTGACTGTTACAACTACGAGAGACTTTAAATAAAGATATTCTAAAGACCTTATAGGTCATTAAGAGATACAAGATTTTCATAGGAAGACCTTAGCTTGATTTTTCCAGTATAATAAATGAGAAAAAAACAGAGCATCACTTGTGTTTCGTTTCTATACACTAATCTCGAAAGATCTAATAACCTCTTTTTCCCTACGTGAGGTTAATTTCACTCTCTCTCTTTCTCTCCCTTTCTCCACCTCTCTCAATTTCTTTTTCTTTGATTCTTTCTATCTATATCTGCGACTCTCCATCTCTCTAAAACTTCTCACTTCCTCCCTATCATTGACAAAAACCGGATAGCTGGATATCCAACATTGAGGTATATCCAGTTATCCGATTTTTCAACTCAGAAGAGTTACCTCACACTAACGAGAACCTACATTTGCTAGTTGCATTTCTAAGTCTAGAAAAGCTGCGGCGTCCCGAGCAGCGGTTCGAGGCGCAGCTCCTAGAGCGACAGCGTAATCCTTCAGGTATTTCTCATAGGCCTGGAGAACCGAGTCATTGCGGGCTCGCGTCAGGTACTGCCTGGACAGGCACAGCATTGGATCAGTGAGCTGGCAAGTGAGGAGAGAGAGAAGAAAACTGGATCAGTTCTCTAGGATTTTTGTGTAATAGTACAAGAGATACAGCAATATGCTATAACTACAGCTACTACTACTACAGCTACTACTACTACTACTACTACAGCTACTACTACTACTACTACTACTACTACTACTACTACTACTACTACTACTACTACTACTACTACAACAACAACAACAACAACAACAACAACAACAACAACAACAACTACTTATTCTACTGCAATAAAACTGATACCAGTATTAGTACTGCTACTACTACTACTACTACTACTACTACTACTACTACTACTACTACTACTACTACTACTACTACTACTACTACTACTACTTCCACCACAACTACTAGTTCTACAACGTACAGTACTACTACTACTACTACTACTACTACTACTACTACTACTACTACTACTACTACTACTACTACTACTACTACTACTACTACTACTACTACTACTACTACTACTACTACTACTACTACAACAGCAACTCGTAAAAGTAGGAGTAGTATAAGTAGTATTTTTATTATTACTTTCTCTCTCTCTCTCTCTCTCTCTCTCTCTCTCTCTCTCTCTCTCTCTCTCTCTCTCTCTCTCTCCTGGTCGTATGAAGTGAATTTACCCAAATCGTGTGTCGAGAGGAGTTCATTATGTCTGACGTGACGGCGAACGAGAAGAAGGGGTCAACAGAGACAGACATGTATCTTTCATTGAAATCATCAAGGGAAAAGCTCGCTTCTCCCGCCCAGTTCTCACCAATCAGCGTGGGCCATTCTTTGGCATACGAAGTGTTGAGGAATGGCTGCACACCTATTTCCTCTATCTTCCCTGTGTGAAGAATGCAGTACAAAATATTCAGAAATCAGTAATAATAAACAGCAGTTAATAACTATGTTGAGTGGGATAGTATGAGACCATGATATAAAAGGATGGTATTCATGTCTAAGGAAAAAAAAAAAAGCACGATTGACGTCACCCTTCTCCTCCTGATTTCCACACGTCCGCATGAAATTATGCCGAGTTTACAAGGTTGAACGTATTAAGACTAGAGGTTTGGGTAGATTGAGCTGAGTTTACAAGGTTGAAAGTATTAAGTAGAGGTTTGCGTAGATTGAGCTGAGTTTACAAGGTTGAACGTATTAAGTAGAGGTTTGCGTAGATTGAGCTGAGTTTACAAGGTTGAACGTATTAAGTAGAGGTTTGCGTAGATTGAGCTGAGTTTACAAGGTTGAACGTATTAAGTAGAGGTTTGCGTAGATTGAGCTGAGTTTACAAGGTTGAACGTATTAGGTAGAGGTTTGCGTAGATTGAGCTGAGTTTACAAGGTTGAACGTATTAGGTAGAGGTTTGCGTAGATTGAGCTGAGTTTACAAGGTTGAACGTATTAAGACTAGAGGTTTGGGTAGATTGAGCTGAGTTTACAAGGTTGAAAGTATTAAGTAGAGGTTTGCGTAGATTGAGCTGAGTTTACAAGGTTGTATGTATTCAAACAAGAGGTTTGGGTAGATTGAGCTGAGTTTACAAGGTTGTATGTATTCAAAGAAGAGGTCTGGGTAGGTTGAGCTGAGTTTACAAGGTAGCATGTATTCAAATAAGAGGTTTGTGTGGGTTGAGCTCTGAGTTTACAAGGTTGTATGTATTCAAACAAGAGGTGTGGGTAGGTTGAGCTCTGAGTTTACAAGGTAGTACGTATTAAAACCAGAGGTTTGGATAGTTTGAGCTTTGAGTTTACAAGATTGTATGTATTCAAACTAGAGGTTTGGGTAGATGAAGCTGAGTTTACAAGGTAGTACATAGTAAAACCAGAGGTTTGGCTAGAGGATTAGAGAAGTAGCGAAAGATGTCAAAACTTTCATCGTCCCAGCAGCACCAACAAGAAAATAAGTTTTTGAAAAGATCCGAGAAACCTGTGGACAGACCTGTCCTCACCTTCATCCATGCAGGACTTGTAGAGATTCTTGGCGTTGATCATGTAATCCCTGTCTCCAGGTTTGGTCTCTTCCGCCAGGATAGCTGGGAGACCGACATGAATCAGGCATTCAGTGAAAATGAAGAGAAGAACATTTGTTAAGCCAGTACAAAAGATTAGAAGGATTAACGCTAGCCTCTCTAATAACATCATAGGTTTTATATGAGTTGCGTTGCTCAGTAACTTTACTTTATTCCAATTCCAATGGGCAGTCAGTAACCTTAACCGTAACTCTAACTCTAAGCCCAAGCTGAAATTCATCGCCTATACAAAGAATCGTAAACTGATACTCTTTTTTTTATTCATGTTAAGTGTTTATTCCTCTAGATCTCGAAACAAGATTAAGTCTATGTAAAAAAAAGCCCTGAAGATCTGATGTTCCGAATTCACGTCTCATAAGCTACAACATCCCTATAGCATCCCAATACGCCTTTTAAAATTCCATAAAAAGGGACAAGATTGGGTGTGAGTTCTCTCATAGCTGACGGGTGATTCACCATGGAGACTTGATAGTAAATATATCAACAGTTAGTATTTAGAATCTTATGTAACGCATCGACAATGCAATCATATATTTTTTCCTCTTGTATTCTAAAGATCACTGGTAATGAAATGAACAAAAAAGATAATTTCGAGGTTGTCTTTTCTATTTTGTTTTCTTCCTCCTCCTCCTCCTCCTCCTCTTCCTCCTTCTTCTCCTCCTCCTCCCCTTCCTCTTCCTATTTTTTCTCCTCCTCCTCCTCCTCCTCCTCCTCCTCCTCCTCCTCCTCCTCCTCCTCCTCCTCCTTCTTCTTCTTCTTCTTCTTCTTCTTCTTCTTCTTCTTCTTCTTCTTCTTCTTCTTCTTCTTCTTCTTCTTCTTCTTCTTCTTCTTCTTCTTCTTCTTCTTCTTCTTCTTCCTCTTCTTCTTCTTCATCATCTTCTTCCTCATCCTTCTTCTCTTTCCTCCTCCTCCTCATCATAGTTATATTATTATTATTATTATTATTATTATTATTATTATTATTATTATTATTATTATTATTATTATTATTATCATTATCATTATTATTATTATTATCATTATCATTATTATTATTATTATTATTATCATTATCATTATTATTATTATTATCATTATCATTATTATTATTATTATTATTATTATTATTATTATTATTATTATTATTATTATTATTATTATTATTATTATTATTATTAGTTCCTGCATTCTTTAGCAACCATAAGGTATTACCAAACTCTTACATTTTAGAAAATCATTATTTCGATCCGATACTAGTGAGAAAGAATTCTTGCGAGTTTCTCCATCCTCTAAGGCAACAGTTTGGTAGAAATTTCCGCAGGCGTACTTGTCGAAATCTTCACACGGGTCCATGCTCTGGTCCATTTTCTCTGCTAGCATGGCGGCTGGGAAAGATAAGGTAAAACTTTATAGCGTTTGGTGATTTTGTGCTAGATGCACAAAATAATCATCCATACTAGTTAAATAAAATATAAAGAAAGGTCATTCGTACTTTACGTCATGATTTTTTAATTTCAAGTCACGGGTAACATCAGAAGAATAACAACAACCGAAATTTAGCAATTCACAGATTTACCAATTCACAACAAATGACTCGAATTTGACCAATGAGAGTCTTGTTCATCAAGCTGGAAATTTCCTCTTACAGCGAAAGTTCTCTCCAGTTTTAGAGAAATACTTAATGTTCTATTTCAAGCCAGATAAAATAGCAGAAGAAATTTTTTAAAATTGATATTAAAAATAATTTATATTCTCACCAGTTTTAGAGAAATATTCAAGACAATCAGTTCTACACCAAGCCAGATATAATAGCACAACTTTTAAAGGTTTAATTTAAAAAAACAAAACAAAAAAAAAACAAACATATATTCTAATCCACAACAAGATAGATATTTTAACAGAGGAACTTTTAAAAATTTCATAGCTAAATCTCTGTGCTCTCACCAGTTTTCACACAGTTCACTGTATCACAAATGTCATTGGTATCTGAACAGCAGGGTGAGGTGCAAAAAAAAAAAAGAAAGAAAAATACAACAAATTTTGAGTTGTGCAATCTATAGATTCAAAACAAAAACAAATCAGAGCGATAATTATAATATTTTAAGATTGAAATATGTAAAATGCTTATTTATAAAATTTTAACTCAATGTCAGGGAACATGGAAATAAAAAATGGAGCATAAATGCATGGGGTTCAATTAAAAATCGGCGTCTTTACAATAATTTACGAACCAAAACGTAGCCGTTCCTAAAAGGCAGGGAATAGTCCAGCAGAGTGGCATAAAGATTTAGACTAAATTTTTTTAAAATTATTGAAACGCTTTATAACCATCATTTGAGTAGTGAAATAATAAAAGTAAATAGTAGTTTTTAATTCATATTGTACATTATCAGAAATATGTTCAAATATGTTCACCAAGTTACAGCATTTCCTTCTTAAGGAAGCATGGAGCCTTTATCTGCATTATAAATAAGTCTTTATTTAAAGTTACCTTCGCAAGTCTTGCTGTTATAAACTACATCTTAAGGGAATTTAATGAAATGACAAGCATACTTATCTTTTGTGAGTTTTATTTATTTATTTCCTCATTTTTTATAAATAATAATTTAGTCAATTTTTTTATAAAATGTTTTTTTAATTAAACTTATTTTATATATATATATATATATATATATATATATATATATATATATATATATATATATATATTTATTTTTTGTGTGAATACTTCCACAGTATTTTTTTATTTAAATTTTTCCCTTTTTTTGGGGGGTGGGTGGGAGGGGGGGGGGTTTGGATTTTTCTATATATAACCTTTTTTGCATATTTATATATAAATATATAAATATATATATATATATATATATATATAATTTTTTTTTATTTTATTTTTTTTTACAGTTTTTACTTCAAATTTATATATTTGAATATCATTGTGTGGTTTGTTGTTCTTGTTTTTGTGTCTGACGAAGGCGTAAACCCGAAAGCTCACGTGTTTTGCATTGTTTGTACCTTTTGGAGCTTCACAACTATTCACAAAGCTCCACTGCGACATTCAATTTAATTGACCGTACTACTACTACTACTACTACTACTACTACTACTACTACTACTACTACTACTACTACTACTACTACTACTACTACTACTACTACTACTACTACTACTAATACCACTACTACTACTACTACCACTACCACCACCACCACCACCACCACC
>JAWDGP010002283.1:0-18390 GCA_033675545.1 Elysia crispata
GGTCATGGGTTGACGGTAGGCTAAGATCCGCGGGATCCCGGAATAAAAAAGTAATCGTATCTGGTGAAGAGAGGAGAGGTCATGGGTTGACGGTAGGCACAAGATCCGCGGGATCCCGGAATAAAAAAGTAATCGTATCTGGTGAAGAGAGGAGAGGTCATGGGTTGACGGTAGGCTAAGATCCGCGGGATCCCGGAATAAAAAAGTAATCGTATCTGGTGAAGAGAGGAGAGGTCATGGGTTGACGGTAGGCTAAGATCCGCGGGATCCCGGAATAAAAAAGTAATCGTATCTGGTGAAGAGAGGAGAGGTCATGGGTTGACGGTAGGCTAAGATCCGCGGGATCCCGGAATAAAAAAGTAATCGTATCTGGTGAAGAGAGGAGAGGTCATGGGTTGACGGTAGGCTAAGATCCGCGGGATCCCGGAATAAAAAAGTAATCGTATCTGGTGAAGAGAGGAGAGGTCACGGGCTGACGGTAGGCTAAGATCAGCGGAGTCCCGGAAGTTATCTCCATGCCTCTCCCAGAGACGGTTCTCAGTTTCTTGTTGATTTCCGCTGACATCTTACTGAGGACCAGGGATTACGATTACTGCCGATGATCTCATTGGAGGATCCGTGGAACCGTACTGTCAGGAAGATCCGTGATTACTTTTACGGGACCCCGCCCAGCCTTAGTCTACGCAAGGGCCTGGTAAATTAGGACATTAGTGGAGGAGGATTGGCTGATGTTTACAACTTGGTTTCTTCATCTGGTTCAATCGAATCATTGGTTTATGTTGCAATATTTTAAAAAATAAATAATCTTGTTTCACTTTGGTTTCTTTTTTGTTTTTGTTTTACGGACGAATTAGATCAGTATTCAGAGAAAATTTTAAAAGGGGCATTTTAAAAAAAAATGATTAAATTGATTTTCTATATAAATAAACTGAATTAAAAAAATGATAAAATTGATTTTATATATACATAAACTGAATTAAAAACAATGTTTATGAGGTCGCCCGTGATCTCATCCAGTTACCATTTGTTGCGTGATAGATCTGTGTAAGAAATGAAACGAAATAACAGAGATATATATTTAAAAAAAAATATGTCAAAGTGGACGTAGTATTCTTTTTTTTTTACAAGGGAAGTACTTTTTCAATCCGAAATGAGGACACCATTCTTAAAGTAAAAGATTAGGTGAATTATTCTTGTATTTTTAAACTGTGTAGATCAAAATTCTAGACGCTTCCCCTCTTAGAAGATACCTGTTGGTTTTTAAAGTGCTGTGTGAAAATTATATGAACATATTAAACCATAAGTAGTAAGGCATTTTGAAATTTAGTTGCCTTTGCTTATTCTGAGCAATATATATATACATTATCAAATCTCATTGATTATAACTTTTGTTTAATCAACAGCCATTCGTTTGCTACTAGCAGAGAAGTTCCCATATATAATTTCGGCGCGACTATTATTCCCATTAAATCAATGAAGCTAGCGCCTACATTTCAGCCAGTACCATCAATCTCCCAGTGGTCACCCCGGGAGTCTAGCTCGCAATTTTCGCTCCTTTTACTCCAATCATTCCCGACAACTCCACCACGCTCAGACTTGAGATCAGGGCAGCAATCTGGCGTCTCTCAACCTAACTACACACTGCTAACTTACAAAAATCTACACATACACACAGTGCTAACTTACAAAAACAACACTCACACTACTTACTTACAAAAACTACACACACTCACTACTAACATACAAAAACTACAAACACACACACACTGCTAACTTACAAAAACTAGACTCACGCTGCTAACTTACAAAAACTACACCCACACACACTACTAATTTACAAAAAGTACACAACACACTGCTAACTTACAAAAACTACATCCACACACACTGCTAACTTACAAAAAAAACTACACTCACCGCTAACTTACAAAAACTACACAACACACTGCTAACTTACAAAAACTACACACACACACACGCACACACTGCTAACTTGCAAAATCTACACACACACACGCACACACTGCTAACTTGCAAAATCTACACTCACACTGTTAACTTACAAAAACTCTACATACACTGCTAACTTACAAAAACTACACCCACACACACTACTAATTTACAAAAAGTACACAACACACTGCTAACTTACAAAAACTACATCCACACACACTGCTAACTTACAAAAAAAACTACACTCACCTCTAACTTACAAAAACTACACAACACACTGCTAACTTACAAAAACTACACACACACACACACGCACACACTGCTAACTTGCAAAATCTACACTCAAACTGTTAACTTACAAAAACTCTACATACACTGCTAACTTACAAAAACTACACACACACACACACTTCTAATTTACAAAAACTACAAACACGCACACTGCTAACTTACAAAATCTATACACACACTGCTAACTTACAAAAACTACACACACACACACACTACAAATTTACAAAAACTACAAACACACACACTGCTAACTTACAAAATCTATACACACACTGCTAACTTACAAAAATTACACCCACACACACAACTAACTTACAAAACCACACACTCACACTGCTAACTTACAAAAGCTACAGAATGTGCTAATTTACAAAAACTATAGACTGTGCGAACTTACAAAAACTACACACATACACACACTGCTAACTTACAAAAACTACAGACTGTGCTAACTTACAAAAACTACACACACACTCACACTGCTAACTTTCAAAAACTACACACTGTGCTAGCTTACAAAAACTACACACATACACACTGCTAACTTACAAAAACTACACACTGTGCTAACTTACAAAAACTACACACATACACACTGCTAACTTACAAAAACTACACACATACACACTGCTAACTTACAAAAACCACACACACACTGCTAACGTATAAAAAACTGCACACACACACACACACACTGCGAACTTACAAATGTGTGGAATCGATGCCACGTCCAGAGAGGCGTAGAAGATTTTTGTGCTGTCTTTCCTTCCCTTGACGTGGTTTTCTCACCATGGAAATGTAATTTGTCAGAATAGTCGTAATTGATTTCGTGAGTTGCGCGATTCCTAGGCGATGGAGCCGAGCCAATCTTGGGTCTCTCTCGTTAGTGTCTCGTGGTGCCGTCACCGCTTTTCTCTCTACCACAGCATCCCTTCCTCTGACTTAAATTCAGTGACAACCAGATTAGATCTTTTCGTTTACATAATTTATAATTATTGTAACTTTCTCTCCTTCTTTCTCTCGCTCTCTCTGCCTGCCTCCCTCCCTCCCCCCCCCCAGTCTCAGAGAATCCCTGCTTTAGCTATTGGCTTTTTGCCAGTGAATAACGAGCAAAGCTCATCTATCAAGGAACGACTATGCTAACATTTCCCCACGATAAAATGTTCTTAGCTAAGGCGTCAGTAGTGTGTGCCATCCTTTACATACATAACTTTATATATGGAATATTGGTTTTGCTACGTTAGCTTTAAAGTCTGATGTTCAGACATCATGGATAAAAGTAGAGTTTTGGCGCTATAGAGATAGCAATATATTAGAGTATCAGTAGAGATTGGATAGAGAGTTGCATCGGCGACGTAAGTAACAGAAGAAATAGTTCTATAAGTTGTTGTAACTGTCTTCTTCTTCGTTGTCGTGGTCGTCTTCGTCGAATAAGTAGTAGTTGTAGTTGTTGCAGTAGTAGCAGTGATGGTAGTTGTAGTAGTAGTAGCAATAGCAGTAGTAGTAGTAGTAGTAGTAGTAGTAGTAGTAGTAGCAGCAGCAGCAGCAGTAGTAGTAGTAGTAGTAGTAGTAGTAGTAGTAGTAGTAGTAGTAGTAGTAGTAGTAGTAGTAGTAGTAGTAGTAGTAGTAGTAGTAGTAGTAGCAGTAGTAGTAATAGCAGTAGTAGCTGTAATAGTAGTAGTAGGAGTAGTAGCAATAGCAGTAGTAGCAGTAGTAATAATAGTAGTAGTAGCAGCAGCAGCAGTAGTAGTAGTAGTAGTTGTAGTCGTAGTAGTAGTAGTAGTAGTAGTAGTTGTTGCAGTAGTAGCAGTGATGGTAGTAGTAGTAGTAGTAGCAATAGAAGTAGTAGTAGTAGTAGTAGTAGTAGTAGTAGCAGCAGCAGCAGTAGTAGTAGTAGTAGTAGTACTGGTAGTAGTAGTAGTAGTAGTAGTAGTAGTTACAGTAATAGCAGTGATGGTAGTAGTAGTAGTAGTAGCAATAGCAGTAGTAGTAGTAGTAGTAGTAGTAACAGCAGCAGCAGCAGTAGTAGTAGTAGTAGTAGTAGTAGTAGTAGTAGTAGTAGTAGTAGTAGTAGTAGTAGTAGTAGTAGTAGTAGTAGTAGTAGTAGTAGCAGTAGAAGTAGTGGTAAAATTAATAGCAGTAATAGAAGTAGTAGTAGTAGTAGAAGTAGTGGTAAAATTAATAGCAGTAATAGGAGTAGCAGTAGTAGTAATGGTGATGGTGGTTGGATATTCAAATAAAGACAGCTAACGGCACAAAATGCTAAAAACATCAATTAAATAAAACAAACCAGCAAAGGGAAAAAAAGGAAAAAGAAAAGAAGTGAAAGGAGAGAACACGAAACAGACCATTTTGAAAGGAAGGAAGAGTTGTTTAAAGAGGACACAAATGATGGGGAAGTTCGGAACTTCTGGTGAAGAACTAAAAATAACGGGAAAGAAATTGTCTTTAGATATGGACAATTTCTTTTGTTTCATTTTTCATATGAGAAATTCCATTTTTTATCAGATGTAGAGGGCCGTAATTGAAGATAATAATATCTCGCCTCCTAAGACGGTTTGATGGTTGCTCGTTGCTGCAGGGAGAGCAATCCAAGCTGTACAATCTTTTTTCTGCTGTCTTTGAGGTGGACGCTTGAGGTGAAAGCATGTCACAGGACTTGCAACCACTTCAAACACGAGATGGCTCGGGTGGGGGATCAGGGAAGGAAGAGAAGAGCAGCGATGGCTGAAAAAATGTTTATATATATTATTATATAGATTATTATATATACTTGTTGGTTACCCGTTCAATGAACAGAGTGTCAGAGAGAGAGAGAGAGAGAGAGAGAGAGAGAGAGAGAGAGAGAGAGAGAGAGAGAGAGAGAGAGAGAGAGAGAGAGAGAGAGATGCATAGTTATCAGCTGTGGAAAGAGATTTTAGTCATTACCGGAGGAAAAATAACTTGTGGAGAAAGATATTATTTATCACCAAACGAAAAAACTTTGCACTGACCTGTTTAGAACAGTTCTTTGTAGACCACATTTCTTCATTTAGTGTAGGTGCGTTGTGTGTGACTGTGTCCTCTCATGTGTCCCTAATGGTCGCGCTGTTTCATTGGTAACAATTCGGAAATTTTCTATTTGGCGAGAGCTTGCAAACTCATATGCACATTTCAGCTCCTTCACGTATTTGTGATTCTGATTTCAATGCTTCTTGAATATCCAACGAAATGCTGTTACAAAGTCCATCGGTGATGGAAGACCTCTGAATTTGTTGGTCTCCGTCCATGAAGTAGATTTGCAAAAGTCTAGCTTGCATTTCATCGGCAGGTTCTAAAGGGCCTATGAGGTGACAAATCTGACCTTGAATTCGGAACTGTGGATTCCATTCATTCATTCCCACTTCTTTACAGCCAAGAGAAGTCAACTCTAATGCACTGTTGTGTTTCCTTATGTCCTGCAGAGAGCGCACAGATTGATCAGTTGTCTCTTTAAACAGGATCGCTAATTGCTGCGGAAAAGGTGGACATGGTTCTGGATTTACTCTTCCATTACAGCAGCACATACCTTTAGATTCATCTCTAAACTTCATGGCTTGGCAGTGCTGGCATTGGATCATGTCTCCGATTGAGGTCTCATTTTTGAGTTGATTAGTGTTGAAGTGAAGAGCGGTCTGATTTGCATCATTTTCTGTAGCCTGGCGTCTCTCTGTTTGTTGGCCTCATGTTGCACACTTTGAAAAGCAGACCTAGATCTTGATTCTGTTCTGGTTGTAGAATTAGAAACTCGAGTAGATATAGATCTAGATCTAGATCTAATTGTTCTAGATCTAGATCTAGATCTAGCATTCTCTTCTCTGAGTCTGACTTGTCATCCTCACTTGATGACGATATAGATCTAGATCTGTGTCTGTTTCTATTTTTGGCTAAGAGTTAACCTTCCTATTGAAGAACCCCCTAGTCTTTTACGTGGCATTCTTAATTTAGATCTACCTAGATCTAGATTCTTTGCTAATTTTGAACAGCATCAATCGTTCGGAAGGGTCTGTCCATCAGCTGTGTTTTGGCCACAAATCGCACGGATTGAAACATCGAAAAGTGAGTGAATCGCCGTTCAGTATGCCGTGCATAGTAGGCTTCGGTTTGGCTTTAAAAAGTTTGACTATGGCGTTTGTGGGCCGATAAAGGGTATTCAAATGAGGAAACAATAAAATTTCATACAAAAAAAAAAACAAAAAAAACTACAGTTTTCACACTTCCTTTTATAGATGTGCATCTTACCACTATAGATTAGGTATCCTACAAAATTTGAAGTCATTTGGTTCAGTAGTTCAGGAGCCTTTTGCCTCAGAAATTTGAAAGGTCCACACATATATATATATATATATATATATATATATATATATATATATGTGTGTGTGTGTGTGTATACATATATACATATATATATATATGTGTGTGTAGTATATATATATATATGTGTGTGTGTGTGTATATATATATAACCTTCCTTGCTGTTATTGGCCGTTAGTGCAGAGAGTTTGCGAGCGCCATCTATCCCTCGTTCAAAGCATTAGTTTACAACCATCGTTCGATTGTTTTATATTTCTATTCATATCTGCTCCAATCCTTCAGTCCGACTGAGCCCGGACGTCCCCGTCGTAACGTTCTGATTCTCAGACTTTGGTTTCTTCTTTGTTAGTTTGTTAGTCTTTTCTATCACCCTCTCCATCAATTATCGGAGGGCGGTCCTTAATGAGGAAATCGTGCTCCTAGTTTGAAATGATCCTGCGATATCTCGATAATTGATCGGACACACGATACCAAACAAAGTGGTCCAACTAGAATTCCGAGTAAACAAACTTTGTTTTCTTGCCGTCAAGACCTCAATTGTTTTGTTTGTTTTCCTCTTGAGCTTGTGTTTCCTGGCATAAAATGTCCGAACCCACAGATTACGAACAAAACAAAACACACCACACTGAAAGGCTGCACTTTCCTGTTCCAATAAAGATCATTTTGTTTTCTGACAGTTCATAGGAGTGATTTATTATAGCCATAAATTCCTGTGCGATCACGTGTAAAATTCAGATGATGAATATTTTATGTCATTTATCAAAATAGATCTAGTGAAGACCAAAAAGTAAATCACGAATTATGATTAAGCCGTGTTCGTGTTTTAATGATTTTGTAGAACGCACCGTACACACACAAGATCGTAAGTCTGACACCGAGAAATCGTTAAACCACGTCGAGGAACGCAGTACAACTAGCGTTAACAAGAAACGAAAACCACAAACTGCGCTATGTCAAACATCGCAGAGAATGCTCAATTGGTTTCAAACCAGCTCTTGTGTGCGGTGAAATGAATAGAAAAGCCAAACCTCTCCTCTCCGGTAAGTGAAGAGAGGAACCAGTGATTTGTGGCAGCTCCAAGAGATCAAAGTAAAGTATCCCAGGGGGAAGTCACGTGAGTTCTCCCACCATTCATCATCTGTTCACAGACTCCACCTGAGCTCTCCTGTAGCTCTTACAGGTTAAGCAGCTCGGAAATAACGGACGGTATAGAATAATCATAAACAACATACAGAATACATGAAAAACACACCGGTCACTATACAGAGGTCGAAATAACGAACAGAATACTTGGAAAAAAAAGTCAGTATCTTACAAATACTCGAAAAAAAAAAATAAAATAAAATGGTCGGTACAGAATAATCGGAAATAACAATAAAAAATAGTCATTATCGAATAATCAGAAATAAAGTGCAGTTTCGAAAAAATCGCAAACAATGACGTTATAGAATAATCGGAAATAACTGTCAGCGGGCACCAGGTCATGGAGGATTGGTTGAATTTGTTCGTCAACTCACAGATCTAGAATCCTAATATTTTTGCTATACAATTTTAAATTTCCAGGGCGAAGCTTTTAATCAGACGCCAAACGATGTTGCCAGCGCGGCTTGGGTCTAACAGGCTGGAAGAACTTTTGAAGTTTGGCCCAGCCACGAGGTCATCAGGAAGATAACCAGTACACGCTCGCTCGAACTCGACAGAAAAAAAAACCAATCTGAGACGCGAGTTGAAAACAGCATCCATCACATGAACAGCTGTTGCTGTAGCTGTTGCTGTTGCTGATGCTGCTGATGCTGCTGTTGGAGCTGATGCTGCTGGCTTATCGACCTGGTAGAACCTGGCCACAACTTCCGCTGCCGTGTGTCACATTGCCAGGTTTGCTCGTCTTGTGGCCAGAAAGGAAGCCTTGTGTCAGCAGAAGTGAAACACTTGCACAGCTTCTCGGTCTCGTTTGAGTAGTCGAGTGGGGAGTTTCTGTGAGATTTTTTGGTGGCCGAGTCAAAAATCATCTATTGAGATTCGAATTATGCTGCTCTCTATCTTAAAGTTTGGAGTTCTCAACTGGCCTGTCTTGGCTAGAAAAGCCATAAGATCTCCATAGTTTCTCCTTTAAAGATTAGTATCTGTCTCTTCTCTGTATAATAACTGAACTCAATTCTTGTGTTCCTCAAATCCTCTTTAGTGCCATTGCTCGCCTGCGTGAATAAAGATATCCATCGTATGAGAAAGCGTAGAAAAACTGGTATTTCCCAGTCGTCGATAGTTGCACACTTTTAACGAACCCGGGACGAAATCTTTTCAAGTTCTTCACGCGTTACAATACCTTCTGCACGAATGCTCTTTTCTTCCTCCACATGGTCTCCTCCATAATTGAAATATTGTGCCCGTCATTATCTACCTCCACCTGGTCTTATCGATAGCTGTAATGTCGTAATCGTCATTACCTACCTCCACCTGGTCTTATCAATAGCTGTAATATCATGACCTTCATTATCTACTCCCATCTGTTCTTATCGATAGGTAATATAGTGACCGTTATTATCTTCCTCTATCTGGTCTTATTGTGAACTATAATATCGTGGTCGTCATTATCTACCCCTACCTGTTCTTATCGATAGCTAATATAGTGACCGTTATTATCTTCCTCTATCTGGTCTTATTGTGAGCTATAAAATCGTGGTCGTCATTATCTTCCTCTTTCTGGATTTTTCGATAACTGTAAAATCATTTCCGTTTTTATCTTCCTTCACCTGGTCTTATCGATAATTATAAATAATTTATAGTGACCGCCATTATCTACCTTGGTACTCCACTTGGTGTTATCAATAGCTGTAATATCTTGACCGCCATTATCTACCTCCGCCTGGTCTTACCGATAGCTGTAATACCGTGGCCGTCATTATCTTTGTCTATCTGGTCTTATCGATAACTGTAATATCGTGGCTGTCGTTATCTTCCTCCATCTGGTCTTATCGATAACTGTAATATCGTGGCTGTCGTTATCTTTCTCTATCTAGTCTAATCGATAACTATAATATCATGGCTGTCGCTATCTTTCTCTATCTAGTCTAATCGATAACTATAATATCATGGCTGTCGTTATCTTTCTGTATCTAGTCTAATCGATAACTATAATATCATGGCTGTCGTTATCTTTCTCTATCTAGTCTAATCGATAACTATAATATCATGGCTGTCGTTATCTTTCTCTATCTAGTCTAATCGATAACTATAATATCATGGCCGCCAATATCTACCCTGGTGCTCCACCTGGTCTTATGAATGGCTGTAATATCGTTACCGTCATTATCTACCTCTACCTGGTCTTATCGTTTACTGTAATATCGTTACCGTCATTATCTACCTCCACCTGGTCTTATCGTTTACTGTAATATCGTTACCGACATTATCTACCTCCACCTGGTCTTATCGTTTACTGTAATATCGTTACCGACATTATCTACCTCCACCTGGTCTTATCGTTTACTGTAATATCGTTACCGACATTATCTACCTCCACCTGGTCTTATCGTTTACTGTAATATCGTTACCGTCATTATCTACCTCTACCTGGTCTTATCGTTTACTGTAATATCGTTACCGTCATTATCTACCTCCACCTGGTCTTATCGTTTACTGTAATATCGTTACCGTCATTATCTACCTCCACCTTGTCTTATCGTTTACTGTAATATCGTTACCGTCATTATCTACCTCCACCTGGTCTTATCGTTTACTGTAATATCGTTACCGTCATTATCTACCTCCACCTGGTCTTATCGTTTACTGTAATATCGTTACCGTCATTATCTACCTCTACCTGGTCTTATCGTTTACTGTAATATCGTTACCGTCATTATCTACCTCCACCTGGTCTTATCGTTTACTGTAATATCGTTACCGTCATTATCTACCTCTACCTGGTCTTATCGTTTACTGTAATATCGTTACCGTCATTATCTACCTCTACCTGGTCTTATCGTTTACTGTAATATCGTTACCGTCATTATCTACCTCTACCTGGTCTTATCGTTTACTGTAATATCGTTACCGTCATTATCTACCTCTACCTGGTCTTATCGTTTACTGTAATATCGTTACCGTCATTATCTACCTCCACCTGGTCTTATCGTTTACTGTAATATCGTTACCGACATTATCTACCTCTACCTGGTCTTATCGTTTACTGTAATATCGTTACCGTCATTATCTACCTCTACCTGGTCTTATCGTTTACTGTAATATCGTTACCGACATTATCTACCTCCACCTTGTCTTATCGTTTACTGTAATATCGTTACCGTCATTATCTACCTCTACCTGGTCTTATCGTTTACTGTAATATCGTTACCGACATTATCTACCTCCACCTTGTCTTATCGTTTACTGTAATATCATTACCGTCATTATCTACCTCCACCTGGTCTTATTGTTTACTGTAATATCGTTACCGTCATTATCTACCTCTACCTGGTCTTATCGTTTACTGTAATATCGTTACCGTCATTATCTACCTCTACCTGGTCTTATCGTTTACTGTAATATCGTTACCGTCATTATCTACCTCTACCTGGTCTTATCGTTTACTGTAATATCGTTACCGTCATTATCTACCTCTACCTGGTCTTATCGTTTACTGTAATATCGTTACCGTCATTATCTACCTCTACCTGGTCTTATTGTTTACTGTAATATCGTTACCGTCATTATCTACCTCTACCTGGTCTTATTGTTTACTGTAATATCGTTACCGTCATTATCTACCTCCACCTGGTCTTATCGTTTACTGTAATATCGTTACCGTCATTATCTACCTCTACCTGGTCTTATCGTTTACTGTAATATCGTTACCGTCATTATCTATCTCCATCTGGTCTTATTGTTTACTGTAATATCGTTACCGACATTATCTACCTCTACCTGGTCTTATCGTTTACTGTAATATCGTTACCGTCATTATCTACCTCCACCTGGTCTTATCGTTTACTGTAATATCGTTACCGTCATTATCTACCTCTACCTGGTCTTATCGTTTACTGTAATATCGTTACCGTCATTATCTACCTCTACCTGGTCTTATCGTTTACTGTAATATCGTTACCGTCATTATCTACCTCTACCTGGTCTTATCGTTTACTGTAATATCGTTACCGTCATTATCTACCTCTACCTGGTCTTATCGTTTACTGTAATATCATTACCGTCATTATCTACCTCTACCTGGTCTTATCGTTTACTGTAATATCATTACCGTCATTATCTACCTCTACCTGGTCTTATCGTTTACTGTAATATCGTTACCGTCATTATCTACCTCTACCTGGTCTTATCGTTTACTGTAATATCGTTACCGTCATTATCTACCTCTACCTGGTCTTATCGTTTACTGTAATATCGTTACCGTCATTATCTACCTCCACCTGGTCTTATCGTTTACTGTAATATCGTTACCGTCATTATCTACCTCCACCTGGTCTTATCGTTTACTGTAATATCGTTACCGTCATTATCTACCTCTACCTGGTCTTATCGTTTACTGTAATATCGTTACCGTCATTATCTACCTCTACCTGGTCTTATCGTTTACTGTAATATCGTTACCGTCATTATCTACCTCTACCTGGTCTTATCGTTTACTGTAATATCGTTACCGTCATTATCTACCTCTACCTGGTCTTATCGTTTACTGTAATATCGTTACCGTCATTATCTACCTCTACCTGGTCTTATCGTTTACTGTAATATCGTTACCGACATTATCTACCTCTACCTGGTCTTATCGTTTACTGTAATATCGTTACCGTCATTATCTACCTCTACCTGGTCTTATCGTTTACTGTAATATCGTGACCGACATTATCTACCTCCACCTGGTCTTATTGTTTACTGTATTATCGTTACCGACATTTTCTGTCTCCACCTGGTCTTATCGTTTACTGTAATATCGTTACCGACATTATCTACCTCTACCTGGTCTTATCGTTTACTGTAATATCGTGACCGACATTATCTACCTCTACCTGGTCTTATCGTTTACTGTAATATCGTTACCGTCATTATCTATCTCTACCTGGTCTTATTGTTTACTGTAATATCGTGACCTTCATTATCTACCTCCACCTGGTCTTATCGTTTACTGTAATATCGTTACCGTCATTATCTATCTCTACCTGGTCTTATCGTTTACTGTAATATCGTTACCGTCATTATCTATCTCTACCTGGTCTTATCGTTTACTGTAATATCGTTACCGTCATTATCTACCTCTACCTGGTCTTATCGTTTACTGTAATATCGTTACCGTCATTATCTACCTCTACCTGGTCTTATCGTTTACTGTAATATCGTTACCGTCATTATCTACCTCTACCTGGTCTTATCGTTTACTGTAATATCGTTACCGTCATTATCTACCTCTACCTGGTCTTATCGTTTACTGTAATATCGTTACCGTCATTATCTACCTCTACCTGGTCTTATCGTTTACTGTAATATCGTTACCGTCATTATCTACTCTACCTGGTCTTATCGTTTACTGTAATATCGTTACCGTCATTATCTATCTCTACCTTGTCTTATCGTTTACTGTAATATCGTTACCGACATTATCTATCTCCACCTGGTCTTATCGTTTACTGTAATATCGTTACCGACATTATCTACCTCTACCTGGTCTTATCGTTTACTGTAATATCGTTACCGTCATTATCTACCTCTACCTTGTCTTATCGTTTACTGTAATATCGTTACCGTCATTATCTATCTCTACCTGGTCTTATCGTTTACTGTAATATCGTTACCGTCATTATCTACCTCTACCTGGTCTTATCGTTTACTGTAATATCGTTACCGTCATTATCTACCTCTCCACCTTGTCTTATCGTTTACTGTAATATCGTTACCGTCATTATCTACCTCTACCTGGTCTTATCGTTTACTGTAATATCGTTACCGTCATTATCTATCTCTACCTGGTCTTATCGTTTACTGTAATATCGTTACCGTCATTATCTACCTCCACCTGGTCTTATCGTTTACTGTAATATCGTTACCGTCATTATCTACCTCTACCTTGTCTTATCGTTTACTGTAATATCGTTACCGTCATTATCTACCTCTACCTTGTCTTATCGTTTACTGTAATATCGTTACCGTCATTATCTATCTCTACCTTGTCTTATCGTTTACTGTAATATCGTTAACGTCATTATCTACCTCTACCTTGTCTTATCGTTTACTGTAATATCGTTACCGTCATTATCTACCTCTACCTGGTCTTATCGTTTACTGTAATATCGTTACCGTCATTATCTACCTCTACCTTGTCTTATCGTTTACTGTAATATCGTTACCGTCATTATCTACCTCTACCTTGTCTTATCGTTTACTGTAATATCGTTACCGTCATTATCTACCTCTACCTGGTCTTATCGTTTACTGTAATATCGTTACCGTCATTATCTACCTCTACCTTGTCTTATCGTTTACTGTAATATCGTTACCGTCATTATCTACCTCTACCTGGTCTTATCGTTTACTGTAATATCGTTACCGTCATTATCTACCTCCACCTGGTCTTATCGTTTACTGTAATATCGTTACCGTCATTATCTACCTCCACCTGGTCTTATCGTTTACTGTAATATCGTTACCGTCATTATCTACCTCTACCTGGTCTTATCGTTTACTGTAATATCGTTACCGACATTATCTACCTCC
Source organism: Elysia crispata (assembly GCA_033675545.1). NCBI lineage: Eukaryota > Metazoa > Mollusca > Gastropoda > Plakobranchidae > Elysia > Elysia crispata. The sequence continues at coordinate 14,296 of JAWDGP010002283.1, forward strand.
ACCTGGTCTTATCGTTTACTGTAATATCGTTACCGTCATTATCTACCTCTACCTGGTCTTATCGTTTACTGTAATATCGTTACCGTCATTATCTACCTCTACCTGGTCTTATCGTTTACTGTAATATCGTTACCGACATTATCTATCTCTACCTGGTCTTATCGTTTACTGTAATATCGTTACCGTCATTATCTACCTCCACCTGGTCTTATCGTTTACTGTAATATCGTTACCGTCATTATCTACCTCTACCTGGTCTTATCGTTTACTGTAATATCGTTACCGTCATTATCTACCTCCACCTGGTCTTATCGTTTACTGTAATATCGTTACCGTCATTTTCTACCTCCACCTGGTCTTATGAATGGCTGTAATATCTTGAACGTCATTATCTACCTCTTCCTGGTCTCATCGATACCTGTAATATCGTGGCCGACATTATCTTCCTCCATCTGGTTTTATCGATAGCTGGAATATCGTGACCGTCATTATCTTCGTTGATCCTAAATCTAGTGTTATCGATAACTGTAACATCGTGGCGGCCATTGTCTTCGTTGATCCTCCATCTGGTCTTATCGATAACTGTAACATCATGGCCGTCATTATCTTCGTCTATTTGGTCTTATTGATAACTGTAATATCATCATCATTACTATCTTCCTCCATCTGATCTTATCAATAACTGTAGTATCGTGGCTGTCATTATCTTCGTCTATATGGTCTTATTGATAACTGTAGTATTGAGGCTCAACGGCTGATCAAATATTGATGAATGGATTCCTGGTCTTTCTAACCAGAACCCTTTCTTTTATCACAGCCCGAGATGCGGGTTATGTCAACAGCAGCTAGTCTTGGCCAATCACAGCCCGAGATCCGGGTTATGTCAACAGCAGCTAGTCTTCCCCAATCACAGCCCGAGATGCGGGTTATGTCAACAGCAGCTAGTCTTGCCCAATCACAGCCCGAGATGCGGTTATGTCAACAGCAGCTAGTCTTGCCCAATCACAGCCCGAGATGCGGGTTATGTCAACAGCAGCTAGTCTTGGCCAATCACAGCCCGAGATGCGGGTTATGTCAGCAGCAGCTAGTCTTGCCCAATCACAGCCCGAGATCCGGGTTATGTCAACAGCAGCTAGTCTTGAGCAATCACAGCCCGAGATGCGGGCTATATCAGCAGCAGCTAGTCTTGCCCAATCACAGTCCGAGATCCGAGTTATGTCAACAGCAGCTAGTCTTGCCCAATCACAGCTTAGTAAAAGACGCGAGGTACGAGTGGGTGTTAACTTATGGGTTCTAGAAAATTAGTTTTCTTTAAATATTTGTCTAAGCGGGAGGGGGGAGGCTTGGTGAAGAAATAGTATACTCTAGTCAAGAAACAGAAAGTATTGTCCAACAAAACAACCTGTCACACGCGATTCCGTCTTAAGTGAGCGCCAGATCCAATTCCCAGCGACACAATCTGTTGGGACCTTCCCCCTACTGAGCTCTGGCCACGCAATGATCTGTGGCGGAGTTGCTCTCTATTTCTGTTACAAACGTTCCTTAACGCAAATCAAAATAATACAATAATCTTTGAACACAACAATACACTCTAACAAAGAGACCAAGTTCTGAAGACGATCTTACAATATCCGAGACACATTAGCGCCCCCTACCGTGTACCTTATCAGGCGATGTTATCGAAATCTGCAGCACTCTTTGCCCCAACATTGGTTACACGTTAGATGATAGAGGGGAAATTTCTTTCACCGACAGAAAACCGCAGATTTGCTCAATCTCTCCTGTGTATCGATTTTAATCAGTAAAAGACAAACAAGCTACCATACCACTTCAATCAGCAACACACAAACAACCTACTATACCATTTCAATCGAAAACAGACAATCAAGGTACCCTACCACTTCAATCAGTAACAGACAAACAACCTACCATACCACTTCAATCAGCAACAGACAAACAACCTACCCTACCACTTCAATCAGTAACAAACAAACAACCTACCCTACCACTTCAATCAGTAACGGACAATCAAGCTACCATACCACTTCAATCTGTAACGGACAATCAAGCACCCTACCACTTCAATCAGTAACGGACAATCAAGCTACCATACCACTTCAGTCAGTAACGGACAAACAAGCTACCCTACCACTTCAATCAGTAACGGACAATCAAGCTACAATACCACTTCAATCAGTAACGGACAATCAAGCTACCATACCACTTCAATCAGTAACAGACAAACAAGCTACCATACCACTTCAATCAGTAACAGACAAACAAGCTACCATACCACTTCAATCAATAACAGACAAACAAGCTGCCATACCACTTCAATCAGTAACGGACAAACAAGCTACCATACCACTTCAATCAGTAACGGACAAACAAGCTACCATACCACTTCAATCAGTAACGGACAAACAAGCTACCATACCACTTCAATCAGTAACAGACAAACAAGCTACCATACCACTTCAATCAGTAACGGACAAACAAGCTACCATACCACTTCAATCAGTAACAGACAAACAAGCTACTATACCACTTCAATCAGTAACAGACAAACAAGCTACCATACCACTTCAATCAGTAACAGACAAACAAGCTACTATACCACTTCAATCAGTAACAGACAAACAAGCTGCCATACCACTTCAATCAGTAACAGACAAACAAGCTACCATACCACTTCAATCAGTAACGGACAAACAAGCTACCATACCACTTCAATCAGTAACAGACAAACAAGCTACCATACCACTTCAATCAGTAACGGACAATCAAGCTACCATACCACTTCAATCAGTAACGGACAAACAAGCTACCATACCACTTCAATCAGTAACAGACAAACAAGCTACCATACCACTTCAATCAGTAACAGACAAACAAGCTACCATACCACTTCAATCAGTAACAGACAAACAAGCTACCATACCACTTCAATCAGTAACAGACAAACAAGCTTTTGCTATACCGCATCACACCGCAACAGACAAAACAAGCGCCATACCACTTCAATCAGTAACAGACAAACAAGCTACCATACCAATTTCAATCAGTAACAGACGGTTACCATACCACTTCAATCAGTAACAGACAAACAAGCTGCCATACCGCTTCAATCAGTAACAGACAAACAAGCTACCATACCACTTCAATCAGTAATGATAAACAAGCTGCCATACTGCTCATTAATCAGTAACAGACAAAAACAAGCCGCCATACCACTTCAATCAGCACGACAAAACACCTACAATACCACTTCAATCAATAACAGACAAACAAGCTACCATACCGCTTCAATCAGTAACGACACCAAGCACCATACCACTTCTAATCAGTAACGACAATCAAGTTATCATACCACTTCACTAAGTAACAGACAAACAAGCTACCATACCACTTCAGTCAGTAACGGACAAACAAGCTACCATACCACTTCAATCAGTAACAGACAAACAAGCTACCATACCACTTCAATCAGGCACAGTAACGACAATCGCTACCATACCACTTCACTCAGTAACAGACAAACAAGCTACCATACCACTTCAATCAGTAACGGACAAACAAGCTACCATAACACTTCAATCAGTAACAGACAAACAAGCTACCATACCACTTCAATCAGTAACAGACAAAAACAAGCTACTATACCACTTCAACCAGTAACGGATTGCAAACAAGCCACCACGCTACCACTTCAATCAGTAACAGACAGTAAATTCTGACAACAAGCTACCATACCACTTCAATCAGTAACAGACAAACAAGCTGCCATACCACTTCAATCAGTAACAGACAAACAAGCTGCCATACCGCTTCAATCAGTAACAGACAAACAAGCTGCCATACCGCTTCAATCAGTAACAGACAAACAAGCTGCCATACCACTTCAATCAGTAACAGACAAACAAGCTGCCATACCACTTCAATCAGTAACAGACAAACAAGCTGCCATACCACTTCAATCAGTAACGGACAAACAAGCTACCATACCACTTCAATCAGTAACAGACAAACAAGCTGCCATACCGCTTCAATCAGTAACAGACAAACAAGCTACCATACCGCTTCAATCAGTAACAG
>JAWDGP010002284.1:0-70639 GCA_033675545.1 Elysia crispata
AGGCCAGTTAGAAAGAGAAACAGGATGTTGGTTACAACAGACAAAGTGGTTTGTTCAGGCAACAAGCACAACAGTAAGAGTTAAGACAGTTACACCTTTTGGCAGAGTCTTGGACTATTCAGCATTTTTGTTTCCAACAGTTTAAGAGACGGTAACAAATTTTTTTTTGCATCTTTAAGATATTTTTTTTTAACTGTTCTGGATAATGATAAAATCCATCTACATCTCAGGGGTCAGAAATATGTAACAATCTAGTTTAGTAATATTAAAGTAATATATAATATTATCTACTTTCCTTTTTAAACTTTTTAGGTTTTTATTCACAATAACTAGCATGCAGTTTCTTTTCTTTTATATTTTATGGGGTTTTCTTTGCATAACACAAATGCTCTTCTTTTTTAAACATTTGAGGTCTCATGATTAGTGGCTTTACGCATTCTAGCATCTGGAGAATCACAAAAAGAAACAGTATGACAAGATGGAAAGGATTGTTACAAGTGTTTTGCAAGTTACAGGTTTTGCAAGAAGACCTGGCAAGATAATGAAGTTTGGAGGGTGACCTTGAGATACTCCAGAATTATAAGGACCAGCAACTGAAGTGACAATAAGAATAAGGATCAAGACGACAAGGAACAAAGATGCCACGTCAGACTTAAAGCCCAATGGTCAGAGTTACAACAGCTACAAGATTCTGCAGACTTGGACCGTTTAGCCCTCTCATTTTACCTATAGTGGAAGACACAGTAAATATTTTTTTTCAATTTGTTACATTTCTTTTACTTTGACTTTTAATTGGTGAAGATAAGCTACATTTCTTAGCAGTGACTTGAACCATCCAGCATTTTGCCTCTCACCAACAGTTCATGTGACAGTAAATTTTTCTTTCTTTTTTTTCTCTATGCTCTATAATTGATTAGGATGTGATGCATCTACACATCTCATGCATTTTTTTTTTACTTGCTAGTTATCTATTATAATTATGTGTATCAAAACTTTTATATTTTTCAAATTTTCAGATCTTAGCACAAAAAAGTTGCATTTGATTTTTTTCTTTTCTTTTCTTTTAATTTGCATAACAAAAATACTCTTTACATTTTAAAGAATTTAGATGTCATAATGTGTTTTTTAAAGCTTTCAAGCATCTAGATAGAGAAAACCAGATTGGAGGGACTGGTGTGACAAGATGGGATTGTTGCAACTGTTTGCAAATTATCAGTATGGCAAGAAGATTGAATGGGAAAAAAGTGTGGACAGAAAACTTAAGATGCACAAGAAATATGGAGACCAGGAACTAAAGGAACAAAGTATGAGAATTGCAACAACATGGAACATTGAGGCCTGTTCAAACTTGAAGCAAATCAGCACCACCTTTTAGAGATTCATAGACCATTCAATTCCTTTATTGCACTAACTGTTGAAGAGGCTATAATTTTTGTCATTTTTTTGTTTTAAGTTTTCTTATTTCTTTTACTTTCTTTTTTATTCTAAAGGTGTGCTGCACTTCTTCTTGTTAAGTTAGAGCACTGCTCATTTTCTGTTCTAAAATGTTCAATATTTTTAGCAAGATGAAGAGAATTTTTTTTTATTGTCTGGCCACATATTTCTTTTTTAAATTTTCATATGCATATGCAATAGGTCGAAAATGATTTCTAGTTTTTCTTTTTGATTTTGTTTTGTTGTTGTTTGCTGAAAGAAATAAGCATTCTCTCATTCGCCTTTTGCAAAAAAATAGATCAAGATGCCAGGTCTGAAGACAGCAAGTATCAAAATGGAGACAGAAGTGTGACAAGTTATCAGCAAGGAAAGAAGTGCTGGCATATATAAAGAATTTTGGACAGTAACCTTGAGATGTACAAGAACTATAGAGACCAGGATTGAAGGAACAAAGAGTATGAGGACATCGGTAAGAAACTCCATCTGGCAAGACTTGGATATTTCAACTTCCTTCTTTATCACCAACATTTAAGGCATTCCTTTTTGTTTCCATTATTTTACTTTCTTTTTACTTTTGTATTGAAATTGATCTGCATGAGTTTTTCAAAAGTCGTGAAATTTTTAAAACCCAATTCTATTGGCACTTCTCATTTTCTTCTTTTAAACCAAAATTAAAACATTTAATTGTATTAGATTCCTGCATTTTTAATTCTTTTTAGATCTTTTCTATCCAGGGAAAATTTTTAAAATTATTTCATTTATACTGATTATTTCTTCTTTTAAATTTGGATGAGTAGGGACCTTGACCACGAGGATGAGGAGGGACCTGGACCTAGAGGACAAGGAGGGAACTGAATTACAAGATCAAGGAGGGACCTGGACCATGAGGGCAACAAGTGACCTGAACCACAGAGACAAATGAGGGACTTAGGCCACGAGGATGATGGACCTGGACCACAAGGACGACGAGGGACCTGTACCACAAGGATGACCAGGAATTCGGATAACAAGGGCGATGAGGGACCAAACAAGAGGGACCTAGACCACAAGGACAACCAGAGACCTGGACCACGAGGACAACCAGAGACCGGGACCATGACGACCAAGGACCTCGACCATGTGGACGAGGGACCTGGACCACGCGGTCGACGAGAGACCTGAACCAGGAGGGTGACAAAGGACCTGGACTACAAGGACGACCAGGGACCTGCACCACGAGGACGACAAGGGACCTGGACTACGAAGACGACTAGGGACCTGGACCAAGAGGACCACGAAGACGAGAGATATAAACCAAATGGAAGAAACTAGGCTATGACTGAGAGCAACCTTTTAGAATGATGCTCGAACCATACCACCAGGGGAAGAGAGATGAGAAGTGGACCTTTCTGATGAGAGATTAGGACCTTAAAGAAGAAGCGGCGGGATCTATGGGGATTGACAATGATCTCATAAAGACTTGCATCATGAGGACTAGGATGAAACTTGACCATGTTTAATTGGCTTGTCCTGATCACATTGAGGGTGTTATCAACTTTGATCATGAGGAGGGACTTTGATAAGGAACCTGAAATTGAGGCCTCAAGTGATTTAACATGTGTGATGGATGCATTGACTTCTGTTCATTCTTGCTGTGTAAGTGTTATAATCTAATTGTGAATATAAAACACAGGTAAAAAGAATATTACCATTGTGCCACTCAACCAATTAATTATGAATGAACAGAATTAGCTTCTCAGTCATTTTTTTGCTAAAATTGAAGAATGCCTGCCTTTTGTTTACAGAATAGCAGAGAACAGAGATCATGGTCTGTTCAGTTGGAGTAGGTTCAGGTAAATTCATTGGACCAGTCCTAGATAGTCTGAATATACAAAAAAAAAGCACATTTTTTAATGAAATCAATTGGAACATACTTTTCATCATTGATGTCTAGGACCTACTCAAATTTTGTTGTTGCCATTCACATGTTTGCAATATATAGAGATAAAATATAAAAAGAAATTCCATAACACTCTAAAGAGTTTATCCTCATGTATAAAGCTTTTACGGTATATTTCGTTTCTTTTAAGGTCTCAGTTACTTACATGTAATGTCCTATAACTATTAAGATTTCGTGTTGAATGTATTTTTACTTGCGATATCTAAAACTAATCCCTAAAGGATTTTTACTGTGTGGATCCATTAAACACAAGGATAGAAAGCTGTGACTATTAACAGTGGTATGTAAGGAAATCGCACGTATTATGTTTCAGCACGTGTAAATTGTCATTTTACTGTGATAACTAATATCATATTGGAATACCAAATAGACAAGATATTCCAATCACATTGCTTATTTTATGAACATCAACAGATACATTCTAAGTTGAAATTTAATTTTCATGCTTTCTGTAATCTTTTATTTTTTTAAAACTATACAGTATTATGGATGTGGTTGTGAAGGTTGTGTGTGTATGTTTTCTTTTTTAATGTGAGAATGGAGAAAAAAAACTGTTTTAAAAACCCACTGGCTTTTTCATCAATTTTTTTAAGTCTATGCCAGGACTTAGTTTTGGTCTCCAGTGAAAGATGATGAATTTTATCAGAAGCTTATATATCCATGTCAAAACAGAATTGCGGCTTATGTTCATTTATGAAGCAGTTATGCTAGAAAAAGTTAAGCATTCTTAATTAAAAGCTGTAAGACTTAAGGGGTTACCTTTAAAGGTTTTCAAAAATGTTGGGTTGTAACCACTCATTCAAGACTGTCTACCTTGTTATAGTGAAAGTTTGAATACTTCACTTAATGTAATGTTTGAAATTAAAATTTTACAGCAAGATGCAGTCAATGAAATATTGGCTTAGAGATATTGATTAGTCTCTCCATTGGTTGTTGACTAGGCCTTACAGTTATGCCTAGTTAGCTGTGAAGATTCTTATACTGTTGAGACATATTCAGCCTATTAGCTTTAACATAATTATGTTGATGTACATATATGAATTATGAATATGCTTAGCCAAGCTGACTGTCCCGTTAGTATTTTTAATAGCAAATTGTGAGTTTTTACTGCCACGTTATAGCCTTAATCAGCTTACTCAAAAGAGTTGAATTCAGGATTATTTTAATAAAAATATTGTCCATTGTAGGTAAAACTTTTCTGACATTGGGATTATTCATTTAGTCTGTCTTGGATGAGAAATTGTAAAAGCATAGCTTTAGCAGTTAATTTTGTTCATTTGTATTCAACATTCAATTTCTCCCAAACCCGATTTATTTTAGAATTGGTTATTCATTATGAGAATTTTTCTGATAATTATATTTTGATAATATTTTTGTCTTATTACGAAATTATTTGTGTAACTAGAGTACTTAATAGATCATTTTTCAACTTCAGGAACAGTTCATAGAAGGTGGCAATTGAGGATTCTTTTTTACTCCAAGTTTGTCTTTGTATGTTCAACTATCATACCATGTGCTATGTTTGTTGAGCATGTAATATATCAAAACTAAGATACCTGTATAGACAGACAGATTTGGAGGTCCGACAATTTAAAAAGTTCAGTAGAGCTTTCCTCTCTCCTTGTACCACAGATTTGCGCTTTGTAGCTCACTAATTTCTTTTTCTTCTACAATTATTTTCTCACAGACATCTGCCCAATTGTTTCATTTTTATTTTCAGTTTTGTTGATTTGAAATTGGAGGTGAATAATTTCACATTCAATATCATTTTATGATATCTTAAACCGATGCAATTATTTCCTCTTATTTTGCAAGTACATTTCAAAGTTAGAAATTTGTCACTCATTGTTTTTCTTTATTTGCTCCTTGTTACACCTGTGAGGTTTTTTTTTCTTTTTTTTATAGTATGCCCCATATTTTTTTTAATGGACTCTAGTTTCCAGTTGAAGGAATGAGATAAATGCCTTCTGAAGTCTCATGTAAACCAAAAGTCTTGCGCATTATTCTGTAGAATATTTTTCTTTTCATTCAATTGCTAAAAATTGGCCTCAACTTAGCTCATAGGTTTACTAGGTGTTATCAGGATGGAATGGTACAAAATCAAAGAACTCTTTTTAGAGTGAATTGTTACCAAGCTTATATAAGGCTTTGAAGCTTTTGTTATGCTTAATATGTATGAATTCAAGGTGCTTAGTGGGTCCTCATAAAGAAATGGGCTCTGCTGTATTGAAACATCAATTCAATTCTCTTAGGCTTATAAAGTGAGAAATAAACCTATTGAAACAGGAGGTATCATGTCTGGTTACGCAAGTTTGTAGGTTGCATGTTTTGTTTTTTTTCAAGCATGATATATGCACGTACTAATGGATATTTTTCCTCCACAGGTTAACAGAAATGGTTTGTCTTGCTCAGCATGTGAGAGCAAGGCAAATCATGGGACCCATGGACCTTGCCTTGTTACTTTTTTTTCCTTTCTTTCTCATTGTTATATAATATCACTAATAGTAACAAGCACTATTACTAACAAGTGCCCACATACTTGCGTGATAGTTACTGATACCTTCATCAATTATGAACTTTTTTGTTTCGGTAGAGATAGCGTACATAATATAGCTCAGCGACTACTTTATTGTTGAAAGTCCTTGTTGGTTTATGGATATTTATGGCTTGCTAGATAGGAAAGAAAATAAAGCTAATATAGCAATATTTTCTCTAGATGAATAGATTTTGTAACCTATATGGGAGAGAGGTGGAGATTGGCCTAAATTCTTCTCCTTCAAGTGCGATAAGACATCTGATAGGACCTCTTCCCAATACAACTAAAATCTAATCTTCTTTTTCGCTTTGCCAATTCTTGTGAATACCAATAGAACAGTTAAACAGTCTTTTCATGTGAAAAGTTGCAAGAAGTCTGTAAAATTTCACTTGCTGTCAGTAAATTTTCCTAGGCCTAGATAAGTGTTCACGATGTGAAAGTTCGTCTTCATCTATTTTGTCTTGATTTCTGATGGACTTAAGATTATAGCAATGGTGGTTGATGAAACACAGGCACTAGAGGCATGATTGTGGAAGTTGTGGTTGTAACAGTTGTTTTATTAGTAGCATCAGTGCTGATGGTAGGAAGGATGTTGATGATGGGGGAGATAACTGTAGAAGTTTATAAAAAAAACATGAGCACATTACTAGGATCAATTGCTAGGATGCTTCAAAAGAGATGACATGGGCCAAGCTTATAAAGCTCATAAATATAATACTATTTGCTTGTTAAGGTACATATACAACACATAACAGTTATTCGGATTTTAACTGTTTTAGGCACACGTTTTTCCTTGGATTTTGTATATATTTATAAATATCACTTTGAAAACTTTGTCCACACCTTTGGATTATTTTTATGTTCATTTTATTTCTTATTTTAAATAATTTTATTTATTTTATAAAAAAATTGGCTGCAGTTAAATATAGGGTGCTAAATATAATGGTTTAGCACTCAAGGGGAATTTATGTATTGTAATTATTGATAAGAATAGGGGTAGGCTACATTTGCTTTTGTAATTGTCTGTGGTCGGGAAGAGTTGCTGCAGTTGGATATTACACTCGGGTGTAATTGTACTAATCAGCAGGGTTTTAGATTTTTATATTTTGTCTCAAAACCAAGATATTTGATAGCAAGTCAACTGAAACTATATTTAATATTTTTATGATAAATTATAATATGCTGAAAGTGATTTTCTGCTTTTTCTTTAAACCATTAGTAATGAATATAAATTGTTTCCCAAGAACAAAAATATGGGCATGTACTCAAATAGGCAGCCAAATTATGTAAACACGCATTAAATGTATGATCCTCATTCAGTGTTGACTGTGGACAAAGCACAAACATTTTGCAACTGTTTAAAAATGAGTTTGATGCTTTCACAGGGATTTTTTGTGTATATTTTTTTTTGAAGGGGGGCGAGGATTTGTATGGCGAAACGGCATTTAGATTTGGGGAGGTATAGTAGGGACACTTTAACAATATATTCAATGATCCTATGTTCATTACCTGTTCAGAATGTGATTAGAAGTTCAACAGTGTACTGTAAAGTTTAGAGTTCTTAAGGTTTCTAAACAAATGTACATTTTGTTTTGTGGTGGATTGAATCCTGTCTATAATAAAAGTGAATAAAACATTGACTCCTTCACATTATTTTGTTTTTTATCATTTGCTCAAAGTAGTAACTGTATGTTTCAACCTATCCATGGTAAATTAGGGTGCCTGATATCAGTGATACTGCTCTCTCTCTCTCTCTCTCTCTCTCTCTCTCTCTCTCTCTCTCTCTCTCTCTCTCTCTCTCTCTCTCTCTCTCTCTCTCTCTCTCTCTCTCTCTTTCTTTTGCACTACATTTTTCAGGTGGTTCTAAAAATACCTGTGATTTACACCTAGGCCTGAACTGATCACAGTAAAATTATTGCTGCCTTTTTTTTCATTTGTATGTACATTTATTGATGAACAAAATAAAGTTAAGTTACGACTTCATTAGTTTTCCTGTTAGGCATTTCATTTGTTCACAATCTTTTGACGATAAAAGAGCCAAAAAAACAAAAAAAAAACAAAACAAAACAGATGACGATTTTGGCATAAAAATAGCAAATATGTTTCTTATTCGAATGTCAGTCGACTCTAGCAGTATATTACAAAGGCAAGGAGCTTCCTAAAGACGACTTTGCGTAGCAGAGTTTGAAAAATTGTCCAATTGCAACAGGTAGATAATAATTCAAGAGAACAGGTTGAACGGTAAATAGAACTGTTTTTGAGAGGTTCATAGAGGAAGCCTTCTTGAGGTTTTCTTCTAACACAATTTTTACCATAATATCGCCACATTTAATGGAGAGTATTGCGAGGTATTTGAAAGACTTACCATTTGTCTATTTGTTTAGTTTTTTTTGTCTTTAGGCAATAAAACAACAGCAACTTTAGCTGAAACAGCAATATCTTGCAAGGTCATAACAGTTGCCTCTCTGTGGTGATAATCAAATGCAGTACACACCAATTAAAACTTGTTTGCAGAGTTGATAGATTCAATATTGAACATACCAAATTGTGTGTGTTTGAAAGTAGGGCTTGTAGGCTGAAGCGCCAGTCTAAAATTGAATCTAAATATTGCTGGAGATTCGGCCGTTTTATCGAATCAGCCTGTCTCCTTCTCTCACAATCATCTGCTCTTCGAAGTGAATGTTGAGCGAATCAGTCGTCTTTTTTCTCTTCCTTCTTCATCGCGACCAAATAGATCTACCGTTGAGTTATCACCAAATAGATCTACCGTTGAGTTATCACCAAATAGATCTACCGTTGAGTTATCACCAAATAGATCTACCGTTGAGTTATCACCAAATAGATCTACCGTTGAGTTATCACTAAGTATATTAGCCAATTTGGTTTTGTTTTGTTTTTGTGGTAATTTTCTTTTGTTTCGTTTTTTGCTGATTTTTTTTTTTAATTTTGGTTTATATTTTTTTGGGTTTTATTGTAATATCATGGCTATCTTAATGTCGGTATATGGGTCTCCGTCTCTCCAATACTATGAGATAGTTAGAAAAGCTAAATCAATCGGTATTACTTTTCTCTCCCAACAAAATCTTTAATGGTACAACGAAACTAGACATTGAAATACATTCCCTACGATTGTTCCACAGTTGTGGGCCTTTGAAGTTTCTTGAAATAAAGACACTATTTTCTTGCAGCTTTCATTACAGTGCCTGAAATTCTAGACCTGAAAAAAAAAAACAAGGTGTATCTTCTTCACCCCGTATGACGAAAAGGCCTTGTTATTCTCAGATCACGTATTTATTCAAAACATAATACTTCTGTCGTCACAAAATGATCAATAATACTATTAAAAATCAAAATTTTAAATTTTTGTTGGCGTAGGAAAGAAAAGCAATATTTTGATAAGAGCACATGATATGCATTGAAGAATGTCACTCGCAAGTTAAGAAACCAATGCGAGTCAGTTATCTGTTGTTGCACTCCACACCTGTCCTTTTTTTTTTGCTCTGGTGAATTTAACAAAGCATTCAATTGACAACGATGGTTCTTGTGTGTGTGAGTGTGAGTAAGAGAAAGGGTGAGTGAAATGGAAGAAAGGAGAGGGAGAGAGAGAGAGAGAGAGAGAGAGAGAGAGAGAGAGAGAGAGAGAGAGAGAGAGACAGACAGACAGACAGACAGACAGACAGACAGACAGACATTGATGGAGAGAGAAGAGAGAGAAAAGAGACAGAGAAGAGAGAGAGAGAGAGAGAGAGAGAGAGAGAGAGAGAGAGAGAGAGAGAGAGAGAGAGAGAGAGAGGGAGAGAGAGATGATACTGTCATTAACCATTGCCTCAGACCTACTCGAGAACACTTTAGTTTTAGTTGCGCTCCCTTTATTTATTTTGTACACAAAATCTTTTTCTGCTAATTGTCCTGTTATTTACCCGTTGCCGACTTTTAACAATTCTTAATCATTTTAAGATGCCATTTTGAGCATATCTAGGACAGTATTTTGAAACATCGGCATAATTATTCTTGACGTTTTATTTCAAACTTGTTTCGAGCTCATGTATTATGCACAGAATTTCTTTTCTTTTAAAAGGTTTGGGTGACAATGTATGACAATATCTTGAGGTGCCTGTCCGCGAAAATTCTGTCCGAGCGGAAGTGTTTGACTCCAAAGTTAGACTTATGGGAGAGTTTTGAAGAGCATCGAGAGCTTCACAACCATGTCTATTGGAGTCCAGGCCAGTACATGTACCATCTATCTAGGTAGGCCTAGATGGTACTGATCAAGGAAAACAAGACTGGTGTGCCCGTTTAGTGATATAAAATACAGTGATGTTGTTTTTAATTTTTTTTTTAACCACGAAAATGTGTGGAAATTAGGTTTAACCATCTGTAGATTGGTTGGATAGCTGTATGCCGCATCAAATTTTCTCTTACGAGCGGTGCTAAAGTCGATTTTTTTAAATTCCAGTTTTGTGCTTTCTTCTTCTTCTTCTTCTTCTTCTTCTTCTTCTTCTTCTTCTTCTTCTTCTTCTTCTTCTTCTTCTTGTTCTTCTTCTCCTCCTCCTCCTCCTCCTCCTCCTCCTCCTTCTTCTTCTCTTCTTCTTCTTCTTCTTCTTCTTCTTCTTCTTCTTCTTCTTCTTCTTATTCTTCTTCTTCTCCTTGTCCTTCTCCTCCTTGTCCTTCTCCTCCTTCTCCTCCTCCTTCTTCTTCTTCTTCTTCTCTTCTTCTCTTCGTCTGCTTCTTCGTCTTCTTCTTCTTCTTCTTCTTCTTCTTCTTCTTCTTCTTCTTCTTCTTCTTCTTCTTCTTCTTCTTCTTCTTCTTCTTCTTCTTCTTCTCCTTCTCCTCCTCCTCCTCCTCCTCCACCACCTCCTCCTCCTCCGCCTCCTTCTTCTTCTTCTTCTTCTTATTCTTCTTCTTCTTCTTCTCTTCTTCTTCTCTTCTTCTTCTTCTTCTTCTTCTTCTTCTTCTTCTTCTTCTTCTTCTTCTTCTTCTTCTTCTTCTTCTTCTTCTTCTTCTTCTTCTTCTTCTTCTTCTTCTTTAGGTATGTCACGATTTTAAATGTTAGTTGAGGCCTGTTTGCCGTGAGGTCCACTATCTTCCCCGTCCAAGTGGTTGTCTCTCTCAGTTATCGCCACTGATTATTGTCTAGAGCAACCTCACGTAGATGTTCAAGGTCTGAAGTGCTGCTTAGTTTGCTTGCATTATTAGATCCAAAGTCTTTTGAGGTCTTGTCTGAGAGTGAATATAATAGAATCTGATGTCTATGGCCTACCTTCCCATTTTGTGGCTTTTTGGTTGAAATATCGTATCAGTGCTTTGTTGGCTGGTGTAGGCCTATTTAAGTCTTGTCTTAAGATGTGGCCGAGAAGTTTAAATCTGGCTTCAAGCTGAATGAGCGTGTTGGACATTTCATCTGTTTTATTGTAGAGAAAATTGTTGGTGACTGCTAATGCATATTTGATATTAAGAGTATCAATCTTGCATGATTTAAAAAAAAATTTTCTTTTTCGTCTATGTGAACCGCCGACTCAGTATTCCACTCTGTTTACATATAAGATATCTTTCTTAGCTTTATCGACCAAATGACTTTATTTGTCATATCTGATGTAGTGCGATATCTCTCTTCAACCATGAAAAGTTTACATTTCTCCTCCAACAATTGGATTTGGTTGACTTGACTTTTTCGGATGTTACCATAATTCGCTTTCAACAGATTTTTTTTTTGGGTTTTGTTTTAATGATAACTTTTGTTGAATGTTTTTGTATACCTAATTGACTAAGTTCATTGCTCAAATAGCAAACAAGTACATACATATATATCTTTTAAGTGGCAGCTTTCCCCCCTCCATATACTGGCAATTATTTCAGATCTATGAAACATGCATTCAACGACAAACCTCAATTCTAAAACTTTGGTTTTGGGTGAATATTAATTGGGTACACATTTGATGTGTCTCAAATTTTGATATTTTGTACTTGCTTAATGGTAAATACCTCTGGTTTGCCTTCGGTTCTGGGACGTTGATTGATTAGTACTGTCAATGGGCAAATGGGTTACTCTCATGGACTTGAGTGACTATCGTTTCTATATTCCTTTATTGTATGTTTTATTATTGTAATAAATAGCTTTTCACATGAATAGAAAAGGAGACAGGAAAATTAGATTGAATAACGCACAATTTACGGCATTGCGTAAAGTACCATAAGAGAAGATGTTCTTAAAATCTAAAAGTAGGCCTATTTCGTTTATTCAGCATGAAACAATCTATGTAGATTCAAACATTCTGTCAGATATTTAAACATATTTGCTCCAATCCACAAACTCGAATAATTATGTCAGAAATGCTATAATAAAAACTAAGCTAATTTATATACAAACCAAATAAACTTTTGTAATCAGTGAATTTAAGTACATTGTATCTTCTGTGATGACTCTGTGACTTAAGCACAGTCAGCAGGCCTAATGTAAGCAGTAAGCAAGGCCCAAAACCGGAAAGCATTACTATGTGGCGCATGCGTGAAGAGCTTAGTATAGAAATAACCCATAGGATATAATGAGTACCTAGTACAGAAATATCCACTAACTAGAAAAAAAATGCAGTATCTATTCCTTATCGGTGTTCTATAGTCATCTATGTCCGATAAAGGCGGGTTCGAACAATCTATTTTAAGGCATCGGAACCTGGAATTGACGTTTGGGGCAGGTTCCGTGAATATTTTGAAGTACATGAACAACGTATAGAGGCTTCGTGTTTTCTTGCTCACTTCAGTACATTATGAGGATACCCGATTTTCCAAATTTTCCCTATTTGCAGGGTTTCAAAAAGTAGCCGATACCTCCGAACAACTCGAACTGTCATTCCAAACTCCTTTCATGTGAAAATTTGTCTCTGAAACCCAGCGCTAATCATATCTCCAACTCTTGATGCTAGATCTAGAATCTAGGTCTAGATTGAGATCGCGGCCACAAATTTCTTGTTAGCTAGGTGTAAATTCAGTCTAAAGTCGATTTTCAAATGCAATAAATAAAAAAAAAAAGTTTTTAAACCTTCTAAAAGAAAATTTTGTGCGAGAGAAGTAAAATGAACTGTTTGGCTCTAATATATCACGGACTTCACACATAACAAGTTCCACCTATTTCATTAAGATTATTGACAAAATATTGCTGGAATTCTTCAATTGTTTTCAGAAACGGTTTCCTTTTATCTTTCATATCTCTTGTATGTTGTAACTCAATTTGGAATAATGTATAGTTTTTCCAATTGTTTTTTAATGCATGTTTCATGTAAAATTCATAGGCCTATAGAACGTTTCATTTCCCTGGGTTTTCTACATCATGTGCCATTTTGCCGTTGATGCTGTCGAAATTCAGTAAATTTAAGTTCCAATTGATTCTTATGTGTTTGCTTTTCTGTTGGTGTTTAATATCAAGCTGGATTTCGTTGATGTCCTTTTATTTAGACCCTAACTTTTGCTTGACGCTCTCTCTCTATCTCTCCCTCTCCCCCCTCTTTCTTATAAAATGCCTTTGCTTTTTTGTGTCAATATATTAATTGGTAAGGTGTTTTTAGTTTGGTGTCTTTGTATTTTTAGCCCATAAGCTGTGCCTGACAGAGCAGTTAGAGGTTAAAATTGAATCTTTTAGCCTCTATCTTGTGCCTGGCGCAGCTTCTCTGTCTGTCTGTCTCTCACTCTCTCTCATACACTGGCAACCACGCATCTCTCATCACGTGCACACACACAAACACAGCCAAGCGTCTCTTATCATCAACAAACAAATCCCATAGAGATCATCGTCAGTGAAAAAAAACCCGTACAATTTAAATAGGTGTAGACAGCACATTTTGTTCAGAAAGTTATTTTATTATGAAAACAATGACCAGGGCACCCTGTGAAGAAAGAGAAAGTGTTAGTAAATTGATATATACAGAATGTCTATGAACGAAAATCATAAAGACCGGGTCAGGTCAAGTGTCATCCATGATCCATTAATAATAAAAGATGCAATTTGCAACTCATCTCTGTCGCAAGTCAACAATGGGACAGACCTTAATGAATAACCAATTTGTAATATTCCCATAACCGGTTGGGAATAAACAATTTTGTATTATTCTCAACACCGGTTGGGAATAAGCACTTGTTGTACTATTCCCGACACGGTTGGGAAAAAGCACTGCTTGAGAAAATACCTCGCTCACGAAGGGTTATAGGGATCAATCATGATCTTTTATAGAAGAAAAAGGCTAGAAACAATGCGCAAGTTTACATTTTTAGGGTTACATACTCTAACTACAGTTAAGTTTAAGGACTTTTTTATTATATAAACATTATTTCTTTTACTTATAGATCTATTTCAAACAGTAATTTAGAGAGAAATGAAGATCCAAAATATCAACTGGACTTTCTCTGTTTAGTAGGCTATCTGTTCATTGTTCAACCAACTAGATCTAGATCTAGATCTAGAATCTAGAAACTTATGAAAACATATGATCAAGACTAGATCTAAATCTAAATCTAGATCCAGATATCTAGATGTATTTTAGATTAATTTTTTGACAAATATATCGAGATCTAGATTCGATCTAGATTTGTATTCATCCACGCCCACTAAATTTGAGCTCAGTAACCCTCAGAATCTAGACTTTAAAAATTAATGGGAGTATAATGTTCTCATTATGTAGATAACTAAATCTAGATCTAAGTAAACTAGTAAAATATACTCACCTTTGTAACTTCGACTTGTCTTGAAGTTGGCTGTCTTGGCTGTGGCAGGAGCAGTGGGAATTTTACGTCCACTGCCTGCCAAGATCCAAAACCAACTCTCCCTCGCAGGATTTGCAGCTTCCTTACCTTCTCTCTTGCTGTGACCACTCCTCTGCTAAATACAGTCTATAGCTACATGCTTCACACATCAGATACTCCTGGCTCTGCCTGCTTTGCAGCTACCATGCCTCAGTTGTATTGTAAATGCAAAAAAATTCTCCTCTTGAACTTTCTACTTCTTCCCCACTGTTGTATGCCTGCTCACTCATTTACTGTGAGTTCTAGCAACAGCTCTTCTTCAAGGTATGCTGTTTCTTTTTCCCAATTTAAATGAGGGGTGTCCTTACTCAAGACATTATCCGCGTTCACTTGTCCCGTACACTTTTGTTGAACCCTATCAACCTCCATTGCAGGAGCTGATTCGTTCGCAACACGTATGTCTCTTTCTTTAGCCACATTCTTTCCCTCCATCTTCGCGCTTTCTTGGTAATCCATGATCTTATTACCCTGAGCTCCTTTGCTCGTTTGTGGTACTGTTGTTGCGGTTCTCCCCTCACTGGTTTTTGCGCCTTTTTATGCCCTTTTTGTACTCTTTCCTCTCCCTTCCGACTCGGAGCCCTTTGTGAGTCCCTGTTCCTGTTGAAGTGCATGAACCTCTGTGCTGCATCTCCGCTCAATTGGATAATAGCACCGTAGCAACTTCCCAATGTAACAGCACTGTTGGGCAATTAACAGGGCTCAACTTGAATCGGTTTGGTACGCTCCATCCCTTATGCAATGCCAATTCTGTAATAGTTATGACCTGCGCTGGGCTGAAGTTCCCCTTTTCTAATGTGCCCTGCTTATTAACTTCATTAATTACTTCCCATACATCCCTAAAGCCTGCCTTTTTTGTCAATTCTTTAACAGCGCATTATCTATCCTTCACTATATCACGGTCATATTGTACTGTTCTGCAAGGGTCAAAACAAGCTGGAATGTGAAATCTATACATCTGGCCCATTCCATGAACTGTCCACCACATTGAGGAAAAATGGAAATCACTAAATTGACTCTAAACCTTGTTAAAAGTTTAGAAAAATGGTTTATTTGCCAAGTTTTAAAATCTGAAACATTGAAAGATTGCCATTTTCTGCAAAAAATCTATGATAAAGGGAGTGTAAATTTTCCTTGAAATACGATCTAAAATGTGATGTTTTATACAAATACATTTTTAGAACAAATTGAAAATATTTATGTATTCAGTTATTTTTTGAGATTCCATATTCAATCAACGTCTTTAGGAAAGCACTGTAACACAAAAAAAAAACATGGATTCTCTACCATTGCTGTTACAATACAAATCAAAATTATGTCCCATGAGCATGTAACACACGTTACGCTAAATATATTAAAGAGTTATCTTTGAAAGAGAAAAGAAGTGCTAAATTCTAAATATTTTCATATGATGTCTAGGTCACAATACCAAATAACTCATTAACTTCAGATCTTTCCAAATAACAGCCCAATTCTTGTGATGGGATGTAGAAATTATGTAACAGACGTTATGTCACGTGTTTTACAACATTTGTTTCCTTTGTTACCAGCTTTAATAACATGTCAGATCTTGATATGAAAGTGCTTAATATGAATTGCAAAGTTTTTTTTTAAATTACATAAAACTTGAAAAAGTCAAACTTCAAACTTGAATTGGCCAAGGGGCCCAACAGGAATGCACTGCCTCATTTGCTTTACAACATGTACAAAATCGTATTAGATATCATCCTTTGATTCATGCCACTTCCCTGTAAATCATGACATGAACCTTTGCACTGCAATCCCCAAACCTTGTCACCTCCCCTGGGTACTCTTTCTCATATGATAAGTAGCAAGAACTCTCTCCCCTATTCTCAGTCTCTCATTTTTACTGGTGTAATCATGTAGGGGCCCACAGTCCCTATCTTGACATTGTCATGATACCCTTCACAATTCGGATGAACCGCTAAGTTGTCAAGCAACAAACTTGCTCTCCATAAGGCATTCTCCTTTCATACAATGGACTTTTCTAATGAGGGTAGCAAAAGCTGCTTTTGTTGGTGAAGTAGATAACAGAATAATCGGTTTATTCACAACTTAAGATACCGGTAGGGCTTTTTTATTTATATCCTCCTCTGCTATTACATTCAGAATTGCTTTGGTTTAATTTTTTTCTAAAATCTACACTTTGCAACCATCATCACACTTCTTTCTGTATTTTTTCTTTTCCTCTTCTGACATTTCACTGACACGTTTCTTTCTAACTTGCTCTACTCTTTCACTTTCACAAACTAACTATGTTGGATCAAGTTGGGCCTGTTTTGTCTTTTTTTTTATTCTTTCAGATGGGGTAGATGCTGAGGAATCGAACAAAATTTTAAAGGGTAATTAAATTTGAAAAGAAATTTCTTAGAGAGGCAAGTTACTTTGCAAGCCTAGATTATCATTAAAAGTGTCGTGTTCAGCTTTATTCTCCTGATCAGTTAATTTAATACAATTAATTTATTAATCTATACTCTTTTACCCTCTGAATTTGTAGATCTATACATTATAAGAAAAAATTATGTGCTACTTCTTTAGAGTTAGAGTCAAAAAGTTTTATCTAGTCATTTACTTTTGACCTGCATTGTTATATTAATTTACAAGATATCCACAGCAAATTTATTGTTTGTTTTGAATCTTTAGATAGATCTAGATTTTGATAGTAGTTTTAGATCTATATTATTTTGTTGGTGTTCAATTACTTGGGTTCATCAGGACAACTGCCGCACTTATAAGTTGAATTTGTACTTATACTGTATGATGCCTATAAAGATTGAAACTAAGTAGACTAAAAAAGCGTCTACTTACCTTTCTTAGCATTACTTGAGGCACCACCCAAGCTGGTTTCATTGTAAAACGTACTGTTTTTTGACAAGAAATGGTCAAACTTACAAAAAAGTGTTGAGCTAGGGTACTTTTCAGATGTGAAGATGTAATACACGTGACAAAAAAAACGTAACAGGCAACAACAATTTTTCTCTGTATTTTGTGGAACAAAAATATTTTAAGCCAGCAAAGCTGGCCACAAAATCATTATCCATTAATAAAAACAGTGTTAAAACTTGGAACACTGAGCTGCTAGTTTTGAAGAAACTACATGAAGCCATGCAGAATGTGAAAAATGTAATTTTTACCTTTAACACACGTTGCACCCTGTTTATCTCCAATTCACTTAAAATTTTAGGGCCAGAATGTCTTGCAACAGTTGTTAAAATCAAAAGCGAAGGTTTTAAAATAAAACAACTGGAAAATTTCGATGTCTGTCACCTATATGCTTTGTATATAGTTGCTTCAAAGGAGTTGAACTAGTCTTTAGATGTAACACAGGTCACGTGGAATGGGCCATATGACCCTTCAATCTATCCCCAACAACCTGGCCACACCATTTAATGGGACATCTATATTCCACTTCGCTCTCTTCCTTCTCGACCTGTCTATCGTGACTCTGGACTGTATTTTGTGTCTTCCCCCCCCCCTTTCTTTAGGTTCTCTGTCTATCAGTGCCTCCTCATATGATCTAGTCCCCAATTTACCTGAATCCTGTTGCTCCCTGGCTACTCCTTCTGCATCATCTCTACTGTTTTTCCAACCATACTCACCTATTGCCTAGCAGCCCGAATCACCTGCAAGGTTGCACGACCTGCCGGCTGCCTTGCAACTAGATTCGCGTGCGATGCCGCACCACCCGCTCACTGCCTTGCAGCCAGATTTGTGTGCGATGTTGCACCACCCGCTCGCTGCCTTGCAGCCAGATTTGTGTGCAGTGCCGCACCACCTGCTCCCTGCCTTGCAGCCAGATTCGCGTGCGATGTTGCACCACCCGCTCGCTGCCTTGCAGCCAGATTTGTGTGTGATGTCGCACCACCCACTCGCCGCCTTGCAGCCAGATTCACGTGCGATATTGCACCACCCACTCGCTTCCTTGCAGCCAGATTTGTGTGCGATGTTGCACCACCCGCTCGCTTCCTTGCAGCCAGATTCGCGTGCGATGTTGCACCACCCACTCGCTTCCTTGCAGCCAGATTCGCGTGCGATGTTGCACCACCCACTCGCTTCCTTGCAGCCAGATTCGCGTGCGATGTTGCACCACCCGCTCGCTTCCTTGCAGCCAGATTCGCGTGCGATGTTGCACCACCCACTCGCCGCCTTGCAGCTCGCTCCTTGGGTAACCTTACACCCTCCATTTCTGCCCCTCTGTTGACCTGGCATGGTCGTGGATTACTGCAATAGGAGATCTAGACCTTGGTCGTGGCCTATCCGCATTCTTTGCCTGGTCACCACGTCCAAAATGCGCATACGTCTTGTTGAACATCGATTTGAACAGCATATAATGTTCAAACCAACGAACATCTTCTTCATTTACAAAGTTAGCCATCCTTTGTTTGTAGAGAAAATGATACAAGGAAAGAAAAATTGTTAGGTGATAGGACTGTGAAGAACATATAGGGCGAAAATAACGCTTTATATTTCTTGCCTTTTTTTTATCGACCCCAACACAAGACCCATGGAACCAATCCAAGCATTCATCACATTGAATCATTAATTTCCCATCGTCAGGAAGCCTGCATATATAAAACTTTTCCCCTCCAGTACCTTCTGGTGCTGAAAGCATCCTTCGCACCCATGCCGGAAGCGCATTCCACTTGTCCCTTCAAAGCATAAGCTTGCCATGATTTACAACTGATACCTGTCTGCCGTCCTGCACTCGATACAGGTAGGGTGTTAGCATCTCTGACACCACTGCTAGGCCCTTCCAAGGTGGGCAGAGCTTTTAGCATACCCCCTTCTGACTGGTTTGATTCAGGATGTAAACTAAATACTTTTTCTTATACTGGTGGCTGCGCAATCTGACATCATAATTTCTTTTTTGTTGTCTCTGATTCATTTTTAAAGTTGTCCTTGCCACTTCATGTGCCTCAGTCAGGTTTCCTTCCAAAGTTGATAAAAACCCCTCTGTATTCTCTTTCTCCGTACCCCCTTGGCAAAAACTCTGACGGTAAATTAGATGTGCTGGCATTGTCAGTTCCCTACCTAACATGAGATGGTTTGGTGTAAATCCTGTACTTCTATTTACTGAAGACCTTAGTGTTGCTGCGATTTGGGGCAAAAGAACATCCCAGTCTCATTGATGATAAGAGACAAAACATCTAACAGTATCCATCATCACTCTATTTTGCCTTTCAACCTGTCCATTGGAAGAGGGGTGGTGGGCTGTGGCTCTAGCCATGTGGATATGTAGTAAGTCTCAAAGGGATTTTTACACTTCAAAGTTATGTCCCTGGTCTGTGAAAATTTTAAAAGGAAATCCCAACCTACAAAACATTTCATTTAACTCTGCAGACTGTGATGGTAAGGGTAAACATTCTATCCATTTTGTGAACTGATCGACCATCACCAAGACATACTCATTTCCACCTCTCGTTATGGGAAGTGGTTCCAGGAAATCAAGATGCACCTTTTCCATTGGAGCGCTGGAGAGGTATAATATCATTGGTTCCTTTGCATACCTCGCAAGTTTCTCTTTTTTATTGCAGACATCACAGGTGAGAATGAAATTTCGAACACTGTGAGTGATGCCATACCAGAAAAACGCTTCTCGCACCTTTTCTTTTGTCCTTTTTGTCCCTTGATGGCTTGACATTGGTATGTTGTTGCAGAGATGCATAATTTTGTCTTGAAAAACTTTGGGCTCTAAGACAAGCTTCTTCTCCTCCTCCTTTTTGTATATTACCCCATCCTCAATCATAAATATTTCCCTGTTAATCCACAAAAATTTTGTGGCAGGGGAAGACAGTGCAATCTCACCTTGCGTAGGGCTAATCTCATTCTTAAGCCAACTGTATAATGGAGCTACCACTTGATCTGTAGCCTGTTTGTTCTGTAAGCTCTTTTGAGAAGATACATCTAACCAGTGTGCCTAAGGTTGCACTGAAGCAATACGAGGGTTTTGATTCGTAGTCGTTGCAGTTCCTGCAAGTGGTATAACATCGTCTACGTCCTGAAAAAAATGCATGCCACTGCAAGTGAGCCCTGCTACAATATTTACATCCCCCACAAGGTAGATCACTCAGTATTTCTTTCCCCTGATAATGGTAGCAGCCTTCCTTCACTGGCATCCGTGGCAAAGCATCAGCTTTGAGGTGCTGTTTTCCTGGACGATACACTATTTCCATATCATACTGGCTTAACTCTTCCATTGAGTGGGCAATTTGACCCTGCAGTTCCTTAAAATTCATGAACCGTATCAAACTAGCATGATCTGTCCTGATCCCAAACTTTCAACCCACAAATAAACCCTAAACTGATGTGTAAATTTGACAATGGCTAGCAGCTCTTTCCTTGTTGTACAGTAACGCCTTTGAACTGGAATTAGGACAAAACTTCCATAACCTATGACCTTTTCTTGTCTGCCTTGCACCTGTGTTAGCTCTGCTGCTATGGCTTTATCCAATGCATCTGTATCTAAGATAAACTTGTCGCCACAAGTTGGCACAGAGAGGACTGGCGCACTCACCAGCATTTTCATTAGTGATTTGAAGGATTCCTCTTGTTCCTGGGTCCAGCAATAAGTTTTGGTACCTGATATTCTGTATAAAGGTTTTGTTAATCTAGAGAAATCTTGGTGGCTAACCCTAAGAATTTCAAGACCTCTTTAGAATCATTGGGCCTAGGCCACTTCTGCATGGCTTTGTCATATAACTGCCTGCCAAGATCCAAAACCATCTCTCTGCTTCCAGGATTTGCAGCCTCCTTACCTCCTCCCTTGCCCTTGCCACTCCCAGCCAGACATTGTCCTGCTCAGATAACCTGAAAAGCTAGATCTGTTTCTTTTATTCTACTCCGCTCATATTTTCACCTAGCAATCAAAGTTTCGTTAATTTCTACTTCTATTCCATCACCTCCTATCGTTTTCTGATTACTAAACCACGAGTCCAAAACTTTGCTACAGATTGTGTCAATCTACTGATGTTTTAAATGAAATGCACAAATTATCTAACACAGTTTTCTAATTTCAAGTGTGGTCCACGAACAAAGCAATAAACAACAAAATCTTCCATGGATCACAATTTAAATGGTCCTAGAATGTTCCTTTGTAGTCCGAAACCGAAAAATTGCAACAACATGGCTTCTTTGTCTTTGGAATTAATTTGAAGTCCAAACAGCGCCACAAATGTTGGTTCTTGTGGTTGGAGAACGTTTTATTGCAATGTGGGCACACAACACTAAAAGAGATAACTCCGTGAGAACGGAAAAAATCTAAAGCTGCCTCGTTATTATCATGTATCAACTGTAAATAAGTATAAGAACATGTATCACTTAGATCTAGGTCTTCATCCACGGTATGCTATTGACTGACTGAATAAGGCTAAGCCAGGCTAGCTTAGGCCTCTTCAAACCACGAATGAAACACACATATCTCCATAGTCCTTTCGCACTTAAGTTAACTTTTTCATCTACCCTTTTCTCCTTAATCATAACAAATTTATTGATTTTCACAACACCTCCGTGGTCCATTTTTAGCTTTTCATCCACCCCTTCCTCCATAGCCATAGCTAATCTATTGACTTTCACCACACCTTTTCAAATATTTGGTTCAAACCTGGTGATTTTTTGCAGAGTCCATTAGATCTAGAATCTAGGTTTGCTTAGCACAAACAGTAACTGAGCAAGTGAGCGTTTGTAAAATGGAAATTTCTGTTCCACTACTTTGTTGATTTCCTCGTCTGATTTCCATTGCAACCAACCAATATAGGGGGAAGGAATATTGACTTTCTCTACAAATGTCTTCTTGGTCATAACAGAGAGTGAAGCTCCAGTGTCTATCTGAAATTTTACAGCTGTGCCGTTAATGAGTAGATTTTTACACAGCGGTGCTGAGGTTGAATACATTGAGTACAGCATATGATTGTTCAGTCACGTTGTTCTCATCTAACACATGTGTCTTCTGTTTGTTCTTAGGTTGAACTTTGGCTGTGTGAGTTGATCGACACACCTTAGCTATGCATCATATCAGATATCTTTTGACATTTATAACACTTGCTGTCCTTGAATCTACATCTACTGTCAGCATGTGGCCCACCACAACGATAGCATACTCTATCTGAAGTAGTAGATCTAGGCTTTGCTGCTGTAGTTCTGTGATGTTTCATAGCGCATACCTTGTCTGTTATATGACCAGACAGGTCCTCTATGCCCTCTGCTGCTGCTTCCATTGCCTGCGCAATATCGAGAGCCTTAGCAAATGTTAAACTGCGTTCAGATAACAATCTTTGTTGTATGCGTCTGTTGTTAATGCCACATACTAATCTATCTCTCAACATCTCTTCTAGACTGTCATTGTACTCACAGAATTCACTTAACTTCTTTAGTTCAGCAACGAAAGGTCTTATGCTTTCACTAGCACCACGCACACGTGTATTGAACTTGAATCTCTGCACAATGGTTGAGGGACGGGGGTTGTGATGCTTTTTCAAAACATCCACTGTTTCTGTGTAGGAACACTCTCCTGCCTTCCTAGGAGCGACTAGATTACTCAGTAACTTGTATGGCTTAACGCCCATGGAGCTCAGAAGAACAGTTCGCTTTTTAGCTTCTGAATCTATTTCATTAGCCAAAAAGAAATGTTCTAGTCGTTCGGCAAATGCTTGCCAAGTGTCCTCTGTTTCATTGAAAGGAGAAACTGACCCTATTATACTAGCCATAATGATCACTTTTCTACTCTAAAACTTTCTGGCTCTAGCTCTATGGCTCTGTGTTGGCCGCTAACACCTAACTTAGTACAGCTCCGAAAATTCATGAAAATCACGGAAATAAACACAAAATACTATTCCCCTCTTGTGCTCACAAAGGTCTTGGAATATGATTTTCCTCGTCGCCAATATGGATTATTCGTATAAAGACAAATCCAACAATAGATTGACTTCCATGCCTTTATTCTGTGACCGCTCAAGCCAACCGGCTCTTTAGGAAGAGACGTATACAACAGGAAGATTACAAGGGCAAACTACTCTTAAGACAATCATAAGGAACATAACAATTATAAAGGGGCACAACAGTGATGAGTCATAACTACAGCAATTAAAGTATTAGACAATTATGTCCCATTCATTACACATCTGATCAGCTCTGTCACAACTATTCATCTTGAAATCATAAAATCTAACATGATGGATGGTTTTGTACTTCCTCTGCTGTCAACTTTGTCTTCAATCCGGCAACTAATTTCTTAGCTTTCTTGTCTTTCCAAGAAAGACTTGACTCTTTCAAAATAGTCTTATCCTTTCTCATCCAGTACCGTTTCTGCAGTAGTATTTACTATTTCATTTCCCTTTAAAACCTTTGATCATTCTGTAGATTGACACTTCTTGAAATGGGTTGTAACAATTTCTAAGCTGCCTCGTTGGGCATCGACAAAGGGCTCAATTTTAGCTTTGCCCTGACATCAGCTTGTCCGACATGCAGCATTGAAGAAGCTCTCTCTTGGCATTGTTGTAACATAAAAAGATGGGTAATTTTGTACCTGTACACCTGCTGTACTGTTTTATTGAGAGTAAAAGGAAAATCCTAAGTCTAATTTTTCTCTAAGTGTTTTTTACTTCCTTGCGGAGGATAGGGTAGGGCGGCTTGTGTTAGAAATCTGTGGAGTGACTTTTTTTCTTCTGTCGCTGTTATAAATAACGAGCCAAATACTGGTGTAGATATTTAGAGCGCACTCCAGGCCTCTTCCTCCGTTCTTTAATGTATCTCCAGAGGTGCTGGATGTTTTGGGTATGGATACTACTATCCTCAGGATTAATCATCGTTGTAGTTATTAATCTCACCTAATCCTCTGTAGTCTGTTAGTGCCCAAGTCAATAAAATCACTGAATAGCAGCTTATTCATGCGGAGAGTTGGATTGTCTGCTCAGGCTCCTTGACTTGATGACATAGTCACCAACTCTTGATACCTGATGCATCTTCCTCATCCCTGGAGGGGAAAATGAAGGCATTGAAGCAGTCACAGTTTGTTAAATATCACATTAGAGGAGCTACAGGAATTTTTTTGTGTGGAGTAATACTCATCTGGTACTGTTATCATATCATTTTCTGGCCTGTTC
Source organism: Elysia crispata (assembly GCA_033675545.1). Classification (NCBI taxonomy): domain Eukaryota; kingdom Metazoa; phylum Mollusca; class Gastropoda; family Plakobranchidae; genus Elysia; species Elysia crispata. Next base: position 24,815 of record JAWDGP010002284.1, read on the forward strand.
CTGTAGATCTTTCCTTCTGGGACAAAGAAAAATGACCTGAGGGGTAAACCCTCTGATTTAGTGAGGCTGCTGCTTTCCCACTGAAGCAAATCTTTGGCAGAGCCAATATTTGTGCCAGATTAAACCACATAGTCTTTAGCTTGGCCGAAGACACAATTCTCAACTTGTGCCCCTTCCTTCCCATGTTCTGACCCAAAGAATGCTATTCTCACTCTCTGGCCAGACATGAGACTCAACACTACCAGGGTGCCTTTTCCCTGTTATATTGGCTTTCATAGCCATCACTACAACAAAGAAAATAATTTTATGAGAGACATTTCTACCTATATAACTAAAATTATTTAATGTGGGCTTAGAATGAAAAAAGAAAAAAAAAATACATACCTGTAAATAATGACAGATTGTATATAACAGTTTCTACTTTGAGAAAGTTTAAGTTTAAGAAATTGACATGCATACTCAAGATTATTAATATGAATTATGCTGACTCAGTTTCTCCTAAAAATCAGTACAGGCCTACACATTTAATTTAGGTTCTTACCAGGCACAAGGGTGTTCAGCAGGATAGACATCTAGCCTGTTGGTGCTGTTTGCAGATGCCTGCCTGTCCCAATACATTCATCTAACTGGTGTAGTCAAGATGGATGCACACTTTCTCCTGATGGGAGCCAGGACACATCCCTGAAAAAATAAAAAAGCATGAAAAATTATTCACAAAGGCTTTAGGTCAATACAATTTGTCGAAAGTAAAGATCACGTTTAAAGGTGAAAATTTAATTACCTTTCACACATTTAACGTGATGCCAGCGAGAACTTGGCCTTGGGCATAGGATGGCATCCTACAACTTTCCCTCTAGAGGAAGCATATCTTCCAATCTATATCTATTGAAAGCTTCATCTGGTAGATAAAGAGAAAACAAAAGCTATGAAGTGAATAAAATTAAAATGAAAAAGAAAACTTTCATTTCCCTTTATAAATTTAATGACACAACTATACAATATAAGACATTGCTAGTGCTCCAGCATTCTGCAATGTCTTCGGAAGCCTTTTGTTGACTTTCAGAACAGGCCTTTGCTGGTCTTCCCCTCTTTCAGGACAGGACTTGTTCTCCTCCTGACCTGCCTGCCTGCTTCAGAAGCCTTCTTCTCTCTGCACTTTGTGCTTCGTTCCCTGGAAGATAAATAGTCACCAAATGAATAGGAACTGAAGTTTTTATGAAACATATAAGCCATTCTCCTAAGACAATATAGTTAAATAGAACCTACTGTTTTAACCTGTCCTCATGCTCCTTTACTTCCAACATGCCTCTGGTGTGGACCTCGTTGGCCCAGTTTTCTTTTTTTTTATTTTGTCTTGTTGCTGTTTATTCAGTAGCCTCTGTTGCTCTAAATTAAGCCGAATGGTTTTCTTTTATCTCAAACTAGTCAAACAACTGTTCTCTTAACCCCCTGTCATGAGCAGTAAGTTTTACAAAATCTCCAACATTGGGAAATGGGTTCTCAGTTCTGGTGAAACAAATGTCGGAATGGCAAGATTGATTTAAACACCACCATTACTCCAGTTTTTATTAGATTTAGATCATTGTCTAAGCACATAGATCTTAATCATGTATACAAAAAAAAAAGAATTAGAACGGTTCATATGAATAAAAAATATTTACAAATTTTCAGCTGAAGGATTTTCCTTTCCAGGGTCTTCACTGAAGGCTTCATTCAACTTTCAAGCTTGTTTTGACACTAAAAGAGAAAGAAATACAATAGAATGGTTATTATAGATTATGAAAAGAGCTTTCATTGAATAAGCATGATAAATTTTAGAGATGGCTGTAGAGTGTCAGTAATGGGACCATACTCTAACTCCTCTTTTTCCTCCTCTTCAATAAAGAGAGCTTTGCATCCAGGGTGAGAATGTCCATGGTTGCAATCCTTTTCTCTGGTGTTCTTGGGTTGACCAGTTTTAGAGTTGCTGTGCTTCTCTTCTCTTTGGTAATTGCTCTTCATACTTATCTGGATCATTTACTTTCATATTCCTCCATGCCACGGTAGTTCGGTGAGGCATCGTAAACTTTGAAGTTAGCTTAATATGAGAAAAAGGGTGAATCCATTTAGAAAGTTCATTTGTCAGTTCTTGTATGCAGTATAAAGTGGTAGTGGGATATATGTAACTACATGGGTTTTTACTTAATTCCTACCACATTAGGACCCACTAGTTATCTGTAGAGGCTCAGTGCTTCTTCCTACTCTAAGTATTTGCAGGCTCTAACTTGTTATGGCAGGGTGCCTAACAGCTGTGCATTACTACAGAGGTCACACTCAGGGGTCTTTGAGTAACATTGGAGTACTAAGGCCACTGGTCCCTAACTAATATGAGTAGGTGTCGAGACTTAACAAGAACAAAATAGCTACAGCATGATTATTTGTCATGGATCAAGACTGATTGTAGATATGTAGACGAAGTGGTCGCCACAGATCCTAATCCACATTTTTCTTTTTTTTTGTGATGGACTGGTCTGTAAAACCCTTTCTTGGGTTAATCGAGCTGTCCTTTTATTTTTGTTAGCTCTTCAGTTTTTTTTCCTTAGTGGGTTAAAATTTTCGGCACACAGAAAAAGCCTGTAGGGGGAAATTTGTTGCTATTGTCACGACAACCAACAATACAATTGTTCGGCATTGCAGACTAAGCCTCAGGGTACTTAGTTTCTGACTTGCGACTGAGCAAGATAATGTCGAAGGTGGCGGCTAGCAAGGCTACAACGCTGATAAAGTTCCACACAAATACACACATAACCTTGATGACACCCAAAGCAAAGGACCTATATCGTCGCTGTCATTCACAAACCCGCTACATGCAGTAGACCAAATTTTACAGGTGAAGGAATACTGAGTTATATAGGTAAAGGTTTTGAGGTACATTAAGCTTTAAAGAGCAATAGAATAGAATTAAAATCTTTTCTGTCAAAAATATTGCATTAGGTAATTCTAGAGTGCATGTAGCCGGTTCGTCCCTGTTAGAGTCGTCCATTTTACTGCATGTGTCCCTTTTTATCATGACACTTTTAGGCAGAAGTACGGTAGTGTGTAGCTGGCTAGCGGCTTTATTTCAACGTGAAATTTGTGTATGCGCACTTGTTTGTGTGCTAACTTTTCTCCGTCTCCTAATCTTCACTGTTTTGTTGTGAGTAATTACGTTCGATTCATAGACAAACATTGAAGAGAGTTGATTAATGATATTAATTTTTTTATTATTATTGTTTTTTCTTGGTGTCTCAGGCGTGTTGTAGTGCCTAATTTTATATTTTAGGACACTTGATTAAAAATACTAAGAATATTATATCTATTGCCATAAAGTGATTAAGCGCCTTTCCATCCCATTGCATCATTATTCGCTCACATTGATCCATTTATTGTTGGGTTTTTTTCTTTGGTTTAGTGTGTTTTGTTTTTATTTTAATTGAAAGAATGATGGGAGACAAAACAGATATGTGTAGCACTCCCATAAAAAAGTTTAGCTGAGGATTTCGGAGGTATGGAGAAAAATACAGAGTTGAAAAGGTATTTCAATGCCTGTAACCGTGGTGAAATAATTATTTTTATATCTGGATTAAGATTTAAGCTTTAGCTCTCCAAAGACCCCTGATAGATTTTCATAATCCCCATTATCCAAAAAAAACAAATCGCGAAACACCCTATTAAAAGTTTGTTTATTTTACTTTCAGAAAAGCATTGAATGAAAAGCAAGCAGTTATTTACTCATGCAGCTTAATTTTTGTTGCTGTATCAACGTTTTTGTGGTTGGTTCACGTGACGTGAATTTTTACACTTATGAACCAAATTGGCATTTTTCTCTAATTGTTTCAGCCCGCAACTACATTCTTTTTGTCAAACTGCTACACATATTATTTCAGACATTTTACTCTAAATTATCTTTTATTAGATTCAAATAGCTGTTTTAGTAATAATCCAACAATCCATTCCTCACAGGGTGTTATCAGCAAACCTTTTTTCGCTGGCCACCAGCTGCTTTCAAGAAATAAGAGAAGGTATTTTGTTTCAGTAAGACATCCACTCCAGACTCGGATGCATGTGAAACGGTTCTCTGAGCCACATCTTTTTTTTCGATTAGTGATGTTACGTATGTTCTTTTCTGTCCCCAACTGAGGCTCTACACGTACTTGAAGATCTTCTTTCTTTCATCATCACCAAACTCCATGCACTGATATCCGTCTTTTATAGAAGAACAGTGACTCCCCATAGACCTGGCCAGTATCATGTCAGTTTTCTTTGATCTGCCGAGGTACTCATCTCCTTTCTCTCTCAGTTTTAATACCTGATTCCGCTTCCAGTTAGATTTGCCTCTCTTTTTCTTGCGACCCCGACTGGCTTCAACTACATTTTGGTTCTTCTACAATTGCTTCCTCACCAAGTCCTCTTGTGTTTTCACCTAAACCAGTTTCACCTTCAAGGTGCTCCTCTCCATAATCTCCGTTTCGACTGCTTTGGCCACCATCCCCAGGAAGTATACAGTTCCTGTCTTCTGGCAACATTTCTTCACTTTGTCTGCAGCCTTCAGTTCCCACTTGATAGCACTCGAGAAGTGCTTGGGGCTCCACTGGAAGAGACAGAAGGAATGGGATCACTGCAGGTTTTCTCTTCTACAGCAGTAGCAGGTATTTTAGAGTTATTAATTTGTTCTCTGTGAAGTTTTCATGGTTCACAGCATGTACAATCATGGTATACAGCGTCCAGTTCTTATCTTGGCTGCTGCAGTTATCGAGCCATATTGATAAGTGCTGTGCGTCCCACTGTGTTTTTAGGAAGGTATGAAAAGTAGACGTCATGTCTTCGTCTTTTCTGTCAGCTACGGATTCGTTCCAGATGAAGGTCTTGTCTTTCAAGGTTTTATTTAACTTTCTGGAACCCAGGGGGGAAAAGGTTTCATTGAATACCACTAGACAGCTGGTAAAAATGTTGCTTTTCAACTGGTCCATTCGCGAGAGTAGAATGACCTTCTGTAAATCAGCAGCAAACGTTGGGCAGCTGCTATCAGCCTCTGACATTGTATCATGTTGATACATTTTAAGTGCCATTCTGTATTTTTTTCTATAAGACAAGAATGCAGAATAGTATTCACACTCAACCTCACATTCACATCTTTTCTTGTGAAGAAAAAATTGGTGACAAGTTTCACACTCCTTGTCCTAACACAGCAAAAGAGATATTGAGTTCTTTAAAGGTTTTATAATAGAAGATCATTGAAACTTGTCAACCACTAGTTTCACAAAAGTTTTTTTGCATCTCCTTCAAAGTTAAATCTGAGGAAAGGTACCTTCTCAAAGGTGCGTGCTCACGTCTGTAGTGCGAAATGCTTGGTTTGTATTTTTTACCTGCTCGTGAACAATCTTGTGATTTATTTTGTTCTTTGGTTCGTGTTTACCTCGACTGTCTTCGAGTGGTGGGGTGTCGTTGTTTTGGTTGATCTGAGCATCTCTCAAACACTGCGAATGATCTTATCGTTATTGGCCTTGAACATGAAAAAGGTTAAAAAAAATCTTCTTGCAAACACGTCTGTAGATACCGTTTTGCATCCTCGTGGTATACTTGTACGTGCATGATTTTGCTATTGTTATCTTATGGACACTATTTGGGGCAACACGCTCTTTACAATCTGTCTTGGGGCACATTGTCTCACACACTGTCTTTGCGATACCCAATTTTTTCTCCAAAACAGGAAGTTTATATCTTATCTTTCCTTGTCTGTGGAAAACTGAACACATTTTTTTTGGCATTTATCATTGCACCTTCAAGAACACAGTGCTTTGCTTTTATCTTCATCAATCTTTCTGTCTCCTCATCCGCACGTTCTTCTGCAGTCTTCCTTCTCTTTTTCTTTCCTTGCTTCACTGAGATGATGCCAGAACTTGACTTTCCACGCTGTTCATCTTGATCAGGCACCTGTATTGTTTGGGAATCTAAATCTTTAAATGCGTCCAATAGTTGAATGTATATCACCTACGCTTAGCCAAGATGTTGACATCTGATCCAGCATTTCTGTTGAATCTTCTTCCCTAGTAGATGAAACAAACATGTTGACAATGCTATCTGATTCTTTTGTTTCCTGAGCCGATGGGTTTGAATCAGTTGTCGCATTTTCGACACAAGCCTCTTGTGATGAAAAATGAGTCATTTCAGACTGAGAAGCTATCTTGCCACCCGATGATGTGTTTGGGGTATATTCTGCTTCAGTGTCCGACTCTGAACTGCTATCGTCCTGGGATTTTCTAGGTTTGCCCAGACAGGGGCAAATTGTCACTCCTAGATTATTTGAGCCAGATTAGCAATACCTCATGAACAGTTTTGTTAACCTGTTGTTCAAGGCTTTGGACTGTATCATACTAAGATAAATGTATACTGGAGGTCAATTTTAAGTCAAGCTGCTGATAATCTATATACAGTATACATCTCTCCTCACTGTACACAGTCTGGTGTGTGCATGTGAAGGGCATGACATAATAATTTGTTTAAACCATGCTCTATTACTACAAGTTCATCTTATAGGTGTCTTCACAGTAGACTTCAGATAAGGTTCCTCATAGATTATACTCTGTCCAGGTTTAGGTCTAAAGATGTATACAATTATACCATCACAGGGGAAAAAATTTTGAAAATGTTTTCCTATTGATCTAATCATCCATAACAATTCATAAATCTAGTTCTATTAGACCTATACATGTAAGAAATATCTTGATGCAGTTGGCTAACATGATTGTTCTATGGTACTGAGTCAAATGAAAACTCACCTTTTTATCTGTTGAATTGAAAGCCATGTTTTCACAATGGAACTCGCTCTTTGTCATTCAGCTTTTACTTTATTTTTTAAATAGAACTTATGTTTTCTCATCTCCCTATCATCTGTCTGATTGCTTTCAATGAAGTGGAATGAGGTTACAATTATACTTGTGAACAAGTTCTCAACCTTCTTCATTGGTTGTCAAAAAGTGTTGTTTACTTGGAATGTAACATGCAGTAAATCTCAGTTTTTGAAGAAACTTAAAAAGTGAGGGCGAAGAATTGACCAGCAGTGAGGATGGATGAGCGGCAACCTCCAGCAAAAAAAAAAAAAAAAATTCAGGAAATCTTTTTGTACACATTTCTATTTTTTTTTTTTTTTTAATTTAGAATCCTGCATTCTGTTCAATATTTCCTTTTCTTTCTCTTTATCCCCATTGTATTTTTAAGTTTATCAGTGTAAGTTATTGTGCCCATAAAATTTTAATTTTACTGTGAATTTTAATAATAATAAAGCATTTCTGTCTGTACAGTTTTGATATTGATGTGTTATAAACGAAAATGTATTATTCTACCTCCCACATTCTCTGTTTTATGTTACATTAAATAATTTTTTTTTTATTATTTTTAACTTTTTCTTTTTTCTTTAAAAATAATAAAAAGTTATTGAATATAACATTACATTCTGTATTTTAATATGTTGCAAAGTCACCCCATTTTGCAGTGTTGTCAAATTTGTCAATAAATTGGATATTGTGTCTTTAAAATTGAAATTCCTCTGTATTTCTTGAATGGAATGCATGGCAGGGTTATGGACCCTAGATTTAAGCACACTAAATGGTGTATGGAAGTGTTTTTGAATCTTCATTTTGCAAGTTACTCACAAAATCGACGTAATCACCCCACTCTATGGTATTTATTATTCTCATGGTTGTTTTTTAGTTTCTTTGTTACGGCAATATATAGTCTATTGATTTGAACTAATCATAATGCGGACTATATCTGAGGCTGAGTAATAATGCTCAAATCAATCTTTTTTTGCTGTATAGTTAAGTAGCTTACTATTGCGTATTGCTTATAGGGTATAGAATTCACTCATTGGGATGGAAGGCATACTTTGTTCTTGATTGTGTATTTTTTTTTCTTAGGTATGTGTGATTGTTGTAACTATTTTCTGTGGTGTCTGGTGCTTACTAAGAAAGCATTGGTCTTAGCTCTTATCATTTCAAGATGTGTGATTGTGTCTTCAGTTAATGATATTTTAGCTAATCCTTGTGATATTTTTGTTAATAGGACTGAAGATATTGCATGTTCATTGTATGGGCCTACCAGTGTTCCATAATGCAATTTATTTAAACAGGCAGAGTCACTAAGAGAAGAGAGGTTTGGAGTTTTTCTTCTTTCTAAGGGGAAAAAGATAGATGATGCGCACAAATGAAGCATTACCTGCTGATTTTGCTCAGTCCACATGTTAGATGTTGTAGACACTGCATCCTTGAAATCATTGAGCATCCCTATGCCTTTATTTCTTTTGATTGCCCCGATTTATATCTGACATGTTAAGCATATTGTCGTTGCAAATGTATCAGCAATATAATCTGATTTTTGATGTCTCACATTGTCTTTTTCATAAAACCACAAAAGTTATCTCTTGTTTCTGATTGTAAAAGTCTTCATAATTCATTCACAGTCATTGCAATGTTGGCGTGTAGGAACCATTCTGATTAATGTGAGGTGTTGGTAAAAGGAGTCAAAATATGTTCTCAAGAGTTGAGCATTATGCCCTCTCCAATTAGTAATTTATCATTAAGTAAGCAAAATGTTTCAAATAAGTTAATAATTTTATTTAAAAAAAAAAACAGCACGATATTTCAATTTTTTTTTTTTTTTTTTTTTTTTTGGTGATATAGAAAATATTAGTTGGAGAAAAGGTAATAATGACAATTAAACCTGTTGACAAAGGTTGAAAGTTATGGTGTTTTTATTTTTGTTTTGTTTTTTTTGTTTTTTTCCCCTATCGATTCGCACTTATAAAAGTGGCTTTTTTTTTTTTTTTTTGCTGATGTTACTTTAACATGAATCTTCCAAAAACTGTTTTCTTTTCTTTAAATCTCTGCATGCAATGACGACTGATTTTTCCATATTGTATGATTCACCACACCAATAACAGAGGAAATAGTTTTTAATGGACACAGCTCTGCTTTACAAATTATTTCTATATCACCTACTCATATTTATTTAATATTGTCTCTCATGGTTGTTTAAAGATGTTTTGTAACGTCAATATTTTTTTTTTTTTGATTTGAACTGATCTAAACATGTTTGAGGCTGATTGATAATAAATAATGTTAAATTAATATTTTTGTATAATAATTATAATAATTTGTTAACTAAATTGTGTATTGCTTGCACATGAAGGTTTGGTGCTATGATTTTTGTAGTTGAGGATGAATCTGCAAGCTCATGGCATGGAATGCATACTTTGTTCTTGATTCTGTATGTGTTTTTCTCAAATGTGTGTGTGTGTGTGTGTTTTGTTTAGACCTGCATGCGTGCCGACAATATTGTCGGATTTCCGACAATCACGGCCGTTCAGCAAATTTTTACGGCCAAAACACCATTAACATCAAATTGTCGGCGAGTCAGCAATCCGCCACTCTAACAGCGGCTAGCAGTTAAAACGCCGACAGTCGCTTTTCAAAACTGCCGACAATTGTCGGCACGATTGCAATCACTGCCGACAATAATTATTGTCGGCACTTTATTTTTCCACTAGCTCGCTTGCGTATCATCGGGAAACTCCGGTATGAGAAGCTCCCCACTGTCAGAAAACCAAGAAGTGTATGAAGTCCAAATTTAAATCGAGCATGCATACTCGTTGCAGTTCGACCTCTTTCAGTTTTTGTTTCCACCTTGTTTTTGCTCTTTTTGTTTCTCGTGGTTTCGCTCGGGCGGCTGCCAATCCACATTGATTTAACTTTAGTTTACTTGAAGTCTGATTCGTTTCTTCATTCGAAAGCAATTTAGAGAACTCGCTTTCTGAAATTTCTGGATTTATCGTCGTGTGGATCTATTTGGAACAATATTAAGCCTATTCTACTGTGTAGATCTATCTAGATCTAGAATCTACCTCCTTGTACATTAGTCATGCTGGAACATTTCTTACAACGCTCATCGGATCTGAAGGTAGTGGAGAGTGGTGTTCGAAATAAGTTCAAATGGACTTGATTGGAAGAAGACGCCAACAACGATTTTCTTTCTGCAAAGATTGATATATTTTTTAGTATCATGCGAAACTCGACCTCACAGGAATATGTGCAGTGGTAGGAATATTAATTTTTATTATGACACCGCACTTTTCTCTTCAAGGTCAACATTTATTGGCAAAAAGGGGAAAAATTGAAATTGGTGCGGACTTATTAATTTTTGTTTTTATTGCTAATGCTGTTGTTGTTTAAAATCTTATTTGGCAGCTTAGTTGAGTAAAAATAGAGTCCTTTTTTTACGTGGTTTGTTTTTTTTTAATATAGAAGTAAAAGATTAAAGTGCACGTTTCAAACCATCGAAAAAGCCGAGGAGGTTTGAAAGTGATACCAAATGAAAAACAGAACTAGAAAAATGCTTTTGGCCCTACCTTATATGGGCTTGAAACTATGGTATGCATGCACAACAGACATTAGATCTCAGTGTTGCGTACGGGCCATGTCACCCAGCGCCAATGAAACAAAACAAAACCCGCAGAGCTAATAGTATAATATATTTCCTTCCCTTAATTTTCTTTTTATTATCCTTTAATCTGGGTTGCTTGTGGTGGGTTCCGGTTGGTTGGGGTAAGTAACTTTTTTTTTATTTTGAGACCGAGTCAAGATCCGGCATTGTGATGGGTGCGAAAAAGTTCAGACAATTTGGTTAGGGCTCACATGCAGGTCTATTTGTTGTTGTGATGGCTGCCTTTTTTCTGGTGTTTAGTAAGAAAGTATTGGTCTTAGCTCTCCATGTTTATTATTTCAAGAGTGGTGTTTGTGTCGTCTCATCATGATGTTTTAGTCAATACTTGTGATATTTTTGTTAAAACTACATGCATAATAAAAAAATGATGTTGCATGCTCATTGTATGGGCTTACTAGTGTTCCATAATGCAATTCATCTAAACAAGCAGAGTCACTAGGAGAAATGGGTTTTGGAGTTTTCCTTCTTTCAATTGAACGAGGGGAAAAAGATAGATAATGCGCACAGATAAAGCATTACTCAATGATTTCGCTCAGTTCACATGATAGATGTGATAGTCACTTCCCCCTTCATTAAGCATACCATGCTTTTCTTTCTTTTGATTGTCCTGATTTTAAAATATTTTTAGCATAGGTTGTTGGAAAACTTATCAGCTATATACATATTAATCTGAAATGTTCATGTCTCACATTAAAAAGTGTTGTCTTTTCCACAACACAGAAGAGGTTTTCTTTTATTTCTGATTCCAAATGTCTTCATAATTTATTCACATGTTCATTGTGATCTTGGAGTGTATGACCCGTTGTAAGGCGTTGGTGAAAGGAGTCTAAATATATATTTTTAAGAGTTGAATGTTATACCCGCTGTTATCGCCGAAATCATCTTTGGCTGAGTAAGCAAAATGGTTAACAAAGAGAATAAGTGAATATGATTTAAAAAAAAAAAAAAATGCAGGTTGCTGCTTGAACTTTCAAAAAATTCAATGGGTTTTCTTTTTTTTTTTAATTTGGTGTTATGGAAAGTACATGTATTACTTTGGAAAACCCCGAAGAGTGGGTTTTTACTATTTTAGAAAGCCAAATAGTAAAACTTAATTTTATTGTTTGGAAATATAGGTTGAATCAAGTCATGAAGAATTTTAGTATCATTGGTGGCTGATTATATACTGACTTTTAAACTTACTAATTACATATTCTTCTGCCAATTTTTCGATTTTGTTAAAGTATTTTTGTACATACATGTGTGTATGTGTATATATATATATATCAACTTTCCTTCCCACTAATCTGCAAATGATACATGAAATAATAATAGGTAGTATATATAGTATATTATGTCTGGTTCATAAACGATCGGTGTGTAATGTAAAGGAAAACATTGAGCACCTTCTTCCAATCATGATCATTTGCTTGGCAGCTTCCAAAAGATTTTTATGTATACATTGTAGACTCAATTTAATATGACATTTTCTTTGTAGCTGATGTAGGAAGAGACTTTCATGATGATGGAAATGAGTTTAAGTGCAGAGACATGCTTTCCACCCACTCACAAACTGATTAGATTTGATTCTGCTGCAAAACTTGAAATTTTATATTGTTTCACCTCCTTCTTGAATAAGTTCCTTCGGTAAAGGTAGTCTTAGTAGAAAAAAAAAATTGCACCTTGTCCAGCACCAGCTTTTAAAAATTTATCTTATATGTTTCAGTCCTTCAGGGTTACTTCATTTACAACGTGAGGACAACTTTAATGGGGATTTATTTAAATCTACCAGACAAACAATAGGTCTGTGTCAGTAATCATAGCATTTCTGGTGTATCGGCTTTCTGTTTTAGTCTATTTCTACTCTCAATCGGCAATAGATCTTTCTGAGTCTAAAGTCTTTCACAATGAGTCGTCTTGTAGTTGAAGAAAACAACATGTACTTAAAACCACAAGTAGACCCTGAGGAGCACCAATCTCCACTTATGGCAATTAACATATGATATAAACATGGGTCATTTACATTAGAACTTTACTGATAGTTATTCAACCTTTTATCTACCTATTCTTGGTCTCATGTTTTTCTCGCTTTTGCAAAGCGTCGTACCTTAACAAAAGTTAAAGAACACAATTTACAAAACAGCATTTTTATTGTTATTAAGTCAAAATAAAGAAAAGTGAACTTTTAGAGTAATTTTGGTTCTGGTTTAAATGACTGAGAGTATTGAATTTTTTTTTATTTCAAATATTGTAGTCTACTTCCAACATTGCCTCACTCAACCCATTGATCAGAATTTATTGTCTTTGAGATATTTACATTAAACAATTTTTTTTTAAATGAAGTTTGAATGTAGTTTGGGAAAAATTTGTTTCTTATGTGGAAGGAAGTTTACCTTTTGCTGTCATTCTTGCTAAATACTATTGCATCATTATTTGCACTTGTACAATTCACTTGGGAAAAGATAATGGTGTCCTATTATGTGTATTATGACAATCAAAACTACATTTCCTTTTTTTTTATTATTACACTTTATAGCCAACTCAATATATATAATGGTTTTGCTTTATAAAAGTTTATTCCACTTAGACTTTGAACTTAAAGGTGAATTAGAACACTATGAAAACATAACGAGCATCATTGCCCCTTGCTACAGTGTTCTATCGATGCAAAGTTCATAGCATCTGATTCATAACCCAAGTTTTTGTTGCAAGACTTCAAAGTTCTCTAGTTACATCCCTTAGTTATTAATGAATTTGCCAGAAGAAAGCATAGATTTGCTAAAGATATGTGTGGTGGCCTGAGAAAACCAGTCGCATGTCGGAAATTTTGGATATGGAGATATTATTATTAAACAAGTGGATGCACTAGATAATGCTGAACATGCCACAGTTTGAATTTTGAAATTATCTCAATTAGGGGCTGAGTTATGGGCATTTTAGAGTCACGATGTCTAGAATCTTGAAACTGAGAAAAAAGCGTTTAAAGTTAGTGGTTTAAATTTTGCTTATTTTGTGTAATTTTATCGCCCAAAGTTGCATTGTATCCTATAGAAGCAGTTGAAACACTTATGAGGATGAATATTTATTATTTGTGGAGTGTAAAAAACATGTAAAAAGAATTTCAGAGCAATTTTTATCATGCAAACAAAAAACATGTTGCGCAAACAATACATGCGAAGAAACAAGAAAATACTGGAACCAATAGAACCAGGCAAGTTTGATGTTTTATTAAAATCCCAAAGGCAGGATATAATGCATTTCATGGAAAATTGTACATTCATCAAGAAGGAAAAGTGGATGTGATGATATTTTCTGTAATTACTATCTAAAATTACAAGAAAAAGTTTTTTGTTTTTGCTTGTTTGTTTTTTTTTTAATGAGAATAGACAGAATGAAAGAGGTGTGTAAATAACTGTCTATATTATAAAGAGAAAAACATTGTCAGGGATGATTAAATAGATACTTGATATTGATGAAAAGAATAAAAAGAAAATTAAATGCTTCTGCACTACTGGTTTGGTTCAGTGTTGAAATGACTTTTGATAGCAAATTAGCGGAATCCCGCATGATTCCTGTTAATAATAATAAAAATCTGATAGACTACATCTCAAACTCGCCCAAAGCATTAAATTAAAAACTACAAAGGGATATTTAAGAAGTTTAAAGTTCACCCTCAGCCCAGGTGTTATGAAAATTAAAAAAAAAAAAACAATGAATTTCAACACAATTCTTCCTCACCTTAGTGCCCTTCTTGCCCTTCTTGAATTCTTTCTAATAGCTAAGCATATCTTTCAAGAAAAAAAAATAAAAAAAACTTCCATTCGTTGCAATTACTGGTGCAGCTGTTTCTCCACCAGTCAGTGGGACGCATCCACAACCCTACACCTCAGTGAAAAGCTCATCTGAAATTTGTGTTGGATTATGGGTTGAGAGAAGAGTTTGGGAGAAATAAGAAGATAATAAAATTGGTCTAATTCCTTATGATGACTATTATAGATACAAGTCTTATTTAACAATAGCAAAGGATACTTAATGAAAACTGGGAAAAAAATCATAGAAATTAAAATGCATGTTAGTTTATCAAACATAAAAAACAATTTTTTTTTTTAAAAAGTGGGCCCTACATAAATAAAAATAGACACAGTTGATACTTGTGTTAAAAAGAGAGAGAGAGAAAGAGAGAGAGAGAGAGAGAGAGAGAGAGAGAGAGAGAGAGAGAGAGAGAGAGAGAGAGAGAGAGAGAGAGAGAGAGAGAGAGAGAGATAGTGCTCATTTATTAGGAAAGCTTGAGATTGAGATACTTCAATTCATCATGATAATAGGAGCTCTCACCTTTAAGAACTGAAATGGCCACTGCGTAACTCAGTTACTGATAGATCATAATATGCTAATTATAGAGATTGCCAAAAGAGAATTAACCGGCGGCCATATTAGAATTATGCTAAATATACAGTTACCAAGATAGAATTAAATGGCGGCCATATTGGAATTATTCTAATTATAGAGATTCCCAAAATAAATTAAATGGCGGCCATTATGGAATTATGCTAGTTATAGAGATAACCAAAGTAGAATTAAATGGCGGCCATATTGGAATTATGCTAATTAAACCGATTGTCAAAATAGAGTTAAATGGCGGCCTAATTGGAATTATGCTAATCATAGTTATTCCCAAAATAGAATTAAATGGCGGCCATATTGAAATTACAATTACCAGAATAGAATTAAATGGCGGCCATATTGAAATTATGCTAATTATGGAATTATGCTAAATATAGCGATTGCCAAATAAGAATTAAAAGGCGGCCATATTGTCATTAAGCTAATTATAAAGATTACCAAAATAGAATTAAATGGCGGCCATATTGATATTATGCTAATCATGGAATTATCCTAATTATAGAGATTCCCAAATTAGAATTAAATGGCGGCCATATTAAAATTATGCTAATTATGTAATTATGCTAAATATAGAGATTCCCAAAATGGAATTAAATGCCGGCCATATTAAAATTATGCTAATTATGGAATTATGCTAAATATAAAGATTACAAAAATAGAATTAAATGGCGGACATATTGGAATTTTTCTAATTATAGAGAATCCCAAAATAAATTAAATGGCGGCCATTATGGAATTATTCTTATTATAGAGATTACCAAAATAGAATTAAATGGCGGCCATATTGGAATTATGCTAATTTTAGAGATTACCAAAATAGAATTAACCGGAAGCCATCTTAGAATTATGCTATATATGAATTGAAAAACTTGCATTAAACGGCGGCCATATTGGAATTATACTAATTATAGAGATTACAAAAATAGAATTAAATGGCGGCCATATTGTCATTACGCTAATTATAGAGATTCCCTAAATAGAATTAAATGGCGGCCATACTGAAATTACGCTAATTATAGAGACAACCAAAATAGAATTAAGCTAATTATAGAATTAACCTTAATATAGAGAATCCCAAAATAGAATTAAATGGCGGCCATATTGAAATTACGCTAATTATAAATATTACCAAAAAAGAATTAAATGGCGGCCATATTGAAATTACGCTAGTTATAGAGATTACCAAAATGGAATTAAATGGCGGCCATATTGGAAATATGCTAATTATGGAATTATGCTAATTATAGAGATTCCCAAAATAGAATTAAACGGCGGCCATATTGAAATTACGCTAATTATAGAGATTACCAAAATAGAGTTAAATGGCGCCCATACTGAAATTATGCTAATTATGGAATTATGCTACTTATAGAGATTCTCAAAATAGAATTAAATGGCGGCCATAATCGAATTATTTTTATTATAGAGATTACGAAAATAGAATTAAATGGCGGCCATATTGTCTTTACGCTAATTATAGAGATTCCCAAAGTAGAATTAAATGGCGGCCATATTGGAAGTATACTAATTATAGAGATTCCCAAAATAAAATTAAATGGCGGCCATATTGAAATTACGCTAATTATAGAGATTACTAAAATAGAACTAATTGGCGGCCATATTGTCATTACGCTAATTATAGAGATTACCAAAATAGAATTAAATGGCGGCCATATTAAAATTACGCTAATTATGGAATTATCCTAATTATAGAGATTCCCAAAATAGAATTAACCGGCAGCCATATTGGAATTATGCTATATACGAAATGGAAAACTTGCATTAAACGGCGGCCATATTAGAATTATGCTAATTATAGAGAGTACAAAAATAGAAATAAATGGCGGCCATATTGTCATTACACTAATTATAGAGATTCCCAAAATAGAATTAAATGGCGGCCATATTGAAATTACGCTAATTATAGAGATTACTAAAATAGAACTAATTGGCGGCCATATTGTCATTACGCTAATTATAGAGATTACCAAAATAGAATTAAATGGCGCCCATAATCGAATTATTTTTATTATAGAGATTACGAAAATAGAATTAAATGGCGGCCATATTGTCTTTACGCTAATTATAGAGATTCCCAAAGTAGAATTAAATGGCGGCCATATTGGAAGTATACTAATTATAGAGATTCCCAAAATAGAATTAAATGGCGGCCATATTGAAATTACGCTAATTATAGAGATTACTAAAATAGAACTAATTGGCGGCCATATTGTCATTACACTAATTATAGAGATTACCAAAATAGAATTAAATGGCGGCCATATTAAAATTACGCTAATTATGGAATTATCGTAATTATAGAGATTCCCAAAATAGAATTAACCGGCAGCCATATTGGAATTATGCTGTATACGAAATGGAAAACTTGCATTAAACGGCGGCCATATTAGAATTATGCTAATTATAGAGTACAAAAATAGAAATAAATGGCGGCCATATTGTCATTACACTAATTATAGAGATTCCCAAAATAGAATTAAATGGCGGCCATATTGAAATTACGCTAATTAAAGAGATTACAAAAAAAGAATTAAATGGCGGCCATATTCGAATTATTCTTATTATAGAGATTACCAAAAAAAGAATTAAATGGCGGCCATATTGATATTACGCTAATTATACAAATTACCAAAAAAAGAATGAAATGGCGGCCATATTGAAATTATGCTAATTAAGGAATTATGTTAATTATAAAGATTCCCAAAAAAAAATTAAATGGCGGCCATATTCGAATTATTCTTCTTGTAGAGATTACGAAAATAGAATTAAATGGCGGCCATATTGTTTTTACGCTAATTATAGAGATTCCCAAAGTAGAATTAAATGGCGGCCATATTGGAATTATGCTATATATGATATGAAAAACTAGAATTAAACGGCGGCCATATTGGAATTATGCTAATTATAGAGATTACAAAAATAGAATTCAATGGCAGCCATATTGAAATTATGCTAATTATGAAATTATGCTAATTATATAGATTATCAAATTATAATTAAATGGCGGCCATATTGGAATTTAGCTAATTATAGAGATTCGCAAAAGAGAATTAAATGGCGACCATATTGGAATTATATTAACTATAGAGATTCCCAAAAGAAATTAAATGGCGGCCATATTGGAATTTTGCTAATCATAGAGACTCCCAAAATAGAATTAAATGGCGGCCATATTGAAATTAAGCTAATTATAGAGATTACCAAAATAGAATTAGGCTAATTATGGAAATAACCTTAATATAGAGAATTCCAAAATAGAATTAAATGGCGGCCATATTGATATTACGCTAATTATACAAATTACCAAAAAAGAATGAAATGGCGGCCATATTGAAATTACGCTAATTATAGAGATTACCAAAATGGAATTAAATGGCGGCCATATTGAAATTATGCTAATTATGGAATATGCTACTTATAGAGATTCTCAAAATAGAAATAAATGGCGGCCATATTCGAATTATTCTTCTTGTAGAGATTACGAAAATAGAATTAAATGGCGGCCATATTGTCTTTACGCTAATTATAGAGATTCCCAAAGTAGAATTAAATGGTGGCCATATTGGAATTATGCTATATATGAATTGAAAAACTAGAATTAAACGGCGGCCATATTGGAATTATGCTTATTGTAGAGATTACGAAAATAGAATTCAATGGCGGCCATATTGAAATTATGCTAATTATAGAGATTACCAAAAAAGAATTAAATGGCGGCCATATTGGAATTATGCTATATATGAATTGAAAAACTAGAATTAAACGGCGGCCATTTTGGAATTATGCTTATTATACAGATTCGCAAAAGAGAATTAAATGGCGGCCATATTGAAATTAAGCTAATTATAGAGATTACCAAAATAGAATTAAGCTAATTATGGAATTAACCTTAATATAGAGAATCCCAAAATAGAATTAAATGGCGGCCATATTGAAATTACACTAATAATAGAGATTCTCAAAATAGAAATAAATGGCGCCCATATTTAAATTATTCTTCTTGTAGAGATTACGAAAATAGAATTAAATGGCGGCCATATTGTCTTTACGCTAATTATAGAGATTCCCAAAGTAGAATTAAATGGCGGCCATATTGGAATTATGCTATATATGAATTAAAAAACTAGAATTAAACGGCGGCCATATTGGTATTATGCTAATTATAGAGATTACGAAAATAGAATTCAATGGCGGCCATATTGAAATTATGCTAATTATGAAATTATGCTAATTATAGAGATTACCAAAATAGAATTAAATGGCGGCCATATTGGAATTTAGCTAATTATAGAGATTCGCAAAAGAGAATTACATGGCGGCCATATTGAAATTACGCTAATTATAGAGATTACCAAAATAGAATTAAGCTAATTATGGAATTAACCTTAATATAGAGAATCCCAAAATAGAATTAAATGGCGGCCATATTGAAATTACGCTAATTATAGAGATTACCAAAATAGAATTAAATGGCGGCCATATTGAAATTATGCTAATTATTGAATTATGCTACTTATAGAGATTCTCAAAATAGAATTAAATGGCGGCCATATTCGAATTATTCTTATTATAGAGATTACGAAAATAGAATTAATTGGCGGCCATATTGTCTTTACGCTAATTATAGAGATTCCCAAAGTAGAATTAAATGGCGGCCATATTGGAATTATGCTATATATGAATTGAAAAACTAGAATTAAACGGCGGCCATATTGGTATTATGCTAATTATAGAGATTACGAAAATAGAATTCAATGGCGGCCATATTGAAATTATGCTAATTATAGAGATTACCAAAATAGAATTAAATGGCGGCCATATTGGAATTTAGCTAATTATAGAGATTCGCAAAAGAGAATTACATGGCGGCCATATTGAAATTACGCTAATTATAGAGATTACCAAAATAGAATTAAGCTAATTATGGAATTAACCTTAATATAGAGAATCCCAAAATAGAATTAAATGGCGGCCATATTGAAATTACGCTAATTATAGAGATTACCAAAATAGAATTAAATGGTGGCCATATTTAAATTATGCTTATTATTGAATTATGCTACTTATAGAGATTTTCAGTATAGAATTAAATGGCGGCCATATTCGAATTATTCTTATTATAGAGATTACCAAAATAGAAATAAATGGCGGCCATATTGCAATTATGCTAATTATAGAGATTACCAAAGTGGAATTAATGGCGGCCATATTGGAATTATTCTAATTATAGAGATTCCCAAAATGAAATTAAATGGCGGCCATATTGGAATTATGCTCATCATAGAGATTACCAAAATAGAATTAAATGGCGGCCATATTGAAATTACGCTAATTATAGAGATTACCAAATTAGAATGAAATCGCGGCTATATTGAAATTATGTTAATTATGGAATTATGCTAAATAAAGAGATACCCAAAATAGACTTAAATGGCGGCCATATTGTCATTACGCTAATTATAGAGATTACCAAACTAGACTTAAATGGCGGCCATTATGGAATTATGCTAATTATAGAGATTACCAAACTAGACTTAAATGGCGGCCATATTGGAATTATGCTAATTATAGAGATTACCAAAATAGATTTAAATGGCGGCCATTATGGAATTATGCTAATTATAGAGATTCCCAAACTAGAATTAAATGGCGGCCATATTGGAATTATTCTAATTCTAGAGATTCCTAAAATAGAATTAAATGGCGGCCATATTGGAATTTTTCTAATTATAGAGATTCCCAAAATAGAATTAAATGGCGGCCATATTAGAATTATGTTAATTATAGAGATTCCGAAAATAGAATTAAATGGCGGCCATATTGAAATTATGCTAATTTTAGAGATTACCAAGATATAATTACTGGCGGCCATATTGGAATTTTGCTAATTTTTCAGATTCCCAAAATAGAATTAAATGGCGGCCATAATGGAATTATGCTAATTATAGAGATTCCCAGAAAGAATTAACCGGCGGCCATATTGAATTTATGCTATATATAGAGATGGGAAAACTAGAATTAATTGGAATTAATTTGGAATTAGTTATTGAGAACTAGAATTGTATTTTCCGGCCGCCATATTATTATCTTATTTATAGAGATAGAAAAATCTAAATTATATTCCCCGACGGCCATCTTGAAATTATTCTATTTATAGAGATAGACAAATTAGAATTTGATTCTCTTGCGACCATATTGAAATAATGTTATTTTTAGAGATGGAAACTCTAGGTTTAGATATTTAGAACTAAAATTGGATTACCCGGTTGCCATATTTTTTTGTTATGCTATTTTTAGAGATAGAAAAATCAAAACTGGATTCGCCGGCTGGAATGTTTTTTATAGAAAAGGGGAATCCAATTCTAATATTTCTATCTCTATAAATAGCTTAAAAACAATATGACCACCAAAGAATCAAATTTTTAACAGTCTGCCTTTTATGTCTTGTTGGCTTAGTTATATTTAATCATTCTATACTGCGTTGTTCTAGTGAATCCTTTCCTAAGTGTGCTTTTCTTTTTCTGCTTGTGTGTCGGTAGCGACTCTAGCGTTGGGTGTTTGGAAAGTCTCCCTTCTATCCTCCTCGTTTGTGTCCTCTACATTAGAGTTGTTTTGATTTTGTCGGTCAGGGCCTTTTGTGTTAGTTTCCAATTTCTTAGCCTTCTTTTTTCCTATGGTCGAGGCGATTACAATGTTCTTTATGCTGTCCTCTATTTCTCCTCCGTCTCTTTCCTTCCATTCAACTTTCTTTGGTTAATCTTTCATGCCTTCTTTGCGTTGTGAGCTTTTCATTTATACCTCGTCACCTCCGATACTCTCTCCGCCTGAGAGCGCGCTCACATAACTTCTCGGGTGAGCTGTGTTCTGCACTTCTCGTCTTTCCAACACACTTTCTACTTTGTCCTTCTCTCCCCCTCTTTTCGAACATTTGTAAAGCCAGTGGTCAGTAATATTGCACCAGCAGCACTGTTGTCTTCGATTTCTTATTACAACAAACCACAACATTTATTTAACAGTTTTACTGTGTCTAAAATTTACCTTTACACAATGGGGTACGTTTTTGGCGTTGGCGTTAGTGACCTGCTTATTTCTCTTTCCTCACATTTCACCAATGACTGTTATCTTTTTAGCCAGTCCCAGATATTTTATCTCTATCTATATCTCGGTCATTTTCAAGTCATCAGTCCAATCGTAAAGATTTGCTCCAACTCCAGTTAAAAAGCTTATTGCCCACTCACTCAACACCCCCCCCCCCCCAATATTTCTTTTGTACAAAAATGACGGATCTTATTCTTAAACTCCGTGCAAATTGCAATGAATTGAAATCACTTGATGAATACCATAAACACATACGAAAACCTTTGGGTTTAAACTCTCAATGTATTGAATGTGGGAGGTATTAAAAACAGGAAATTTATCAAAAATAACAACGACAGATAAAAAAGTGTTATCTGAGTTTATTCAGAGAAATCCAAATTAAAAAATGTAAAAAGAAATAGTTTTATAATACACATGGTTTCTTAAAAAAGACACATAATACAGTCTTTTAAAAATAACGTCAATGAAACTTATGTATATAACATAAACGAATATGACATTCTCATTAAAAGAGATAATACATATAAGGGCATTGCCTGTTAAATGAACTTTAATTTGTTTGACTTTCAGCTTACATTGCATTACAATAAAGCACAGTTGATAATTCACATAAGATTTTTTTTTCAAAACATTCATTAATTAGGTTTTTACTCCAGTCAACCTATTCTCTTTAAAAGCGTTATCAAGAGAAATAGTAACTGGGTGATAAGAAAGCTTTGAGGATTCAAACAAGGTCCCACGTTTTACTTCTGAAAAGGAATCACAAAAAAGAAAGATTAATATGGGGCGTGAAACCTTAGGCAAGTAAAGACTAGGATAAAAAGACTAGGCAACAAACGTTTGTGTCTTTTGTTAATCCAAAACTAGGTCGACCGTTTCCACAAGAACCACCACCTTGACATTCACAATGTAAAAAAACACGTCCTCTCTATGTTAGATTGAGAACGAGGTTGTTTTGACTGCGAAGGAGTTGCTCTAGATAGCTATAAAAAAACGTCATCGTAACAGTGTGCTGATTAACCAGCCGATCGGGTGAGCAATATTCAACTGAAAAGGCTTGTATTATGCGCGTCTCCACTAAAATCGACAATGTAAACTGAAACTTGAGTTTCTTTAGAAATGGTTTTAAGTTTTGTAACATTTAAAACTAGGGGCTTATATAATGAAATATTTAAAACAAAAATAGCTTAAATTTTAATATATATATATATATATATATATATATATATATATATATATATATATATATTGTCATTGTATGCTTATGCTGTCTGTCTGTCTGTCTGTCTCTCTCTCTCTCTATCTCTCTCTCTCTGTCTCTCTCTCTTTCTCTCTCTTTCGTTTTAACCCTCTTTGAAATTTGAAGTAAAAATAAAGCCAGAAAATACATCGCAACATGGCGACTTACATAAAGATACATGTAAGTAAATAAAGATAGCACTGGACAAAGTTATTTAACTAAAAATATAGGAAGAGAAGTGAGCAAATATATTCTTTCATATAAAGCTATTTTTGTCACTGTCAGTCAATCCCACAAGTGCCTCGAATTAACCTGGATTAGAAATATTGTTACTACCCTGGGTTCCTCCTTTCCAAAATCGGCTAGTTGCACCCTTGGGTCCACATATCTTTCACATAAAAGCCTCAAGAGTTGGAAGAAAAAGAAAAAAAAAGGTTTGACTCTGGTGAGCCAGCTCTAATAAGAGTTTAGAGCTAATGTCTTAATATGAAGTGAAAAACAGAAATGAAGATTTAATATGGGAAAAAATGATATAGGATATAGGACAAGGGAAAAGGAGAAAATCCTCATAGTCTCAGCCCAGGGTAAGACAGAACGACAAAAATGGGAGAGAAAAGAAAGAGTGAGAATGGAGGAGAGGTTTAGACAGTTACATCATACAGTGTTGAGCTGAAGATCACATTCTTATAGCTCAATATTAAATTAGTTTTACTGAAGAGCAAAAAAAAAAAAATGGCTACAACAAGCAGTGTAAAAATTAAATGTATGTTTATAAAAAGTGTAAATCTTAGAATGCTTTAAGATTAACTCAAAGTATTTGCTCAAATTAGAGGTAAAAAAGCATGACTTATATAGGGCGGCAGATCAGAGCCAACTCTAAGAAAGAGGAATGAGGGTATCCTTCCCTCTGCTAGTCTGTGAGAGGTCCTTGGGCAAGACCAATTAAAAATAAAACATGAAATGATATCAGACGGCATCAATGTGAGTTGATGGGTAAATCAGCTCATTCAAACAAAACAAAAAAATAAAGTGTAGTGTCTGACAAAGATGTGTGCTTGCTCCAGACCTTTTCTCTCTTTACAGTGAAATGATTTGAGAAGCATAGAAGGATACCGTGGAATTAAAATAGAAGGGCACAAAGTAAGCAACATGAGATACGCTGATGACGCAGTATTAATAGCAGAAAATAAAGAAGACTTGCCACAATTATTAGACATCAATGAAGAAGAAAGCAGAAGGAAAGGATATGCATTAAAGAGCAAAAATACAAAAGCAATGGTCGTCAATCGAAACAATGTGTGCACAGATCAATTCTTTAGTAGCCAAAATTAATTCAAGTTCAGGAATCAATGCAAATACTTGGGCACTTTAATGTTAAAAGATGGACACAACAACTGTGGCATTGCATCAAGAAAGGCGCAAGTTGAAAATGAGTTTTCATTGACTGAAATCAGAACTCACAAATGAATACATATCATTTACATGAGAAGAAGAGCACTGGAGTGTTTAATTGAACCCATCCTTATGTATGGATGTTAGGCTTGGACAATTTAAAAAACAACTACAATATTAACTGGAGGAAACAGAAATGTGGTTCCTAAGGAGAATCTTATTCATGGACTTCAAAGAAATCAAACTAAACTGTGCTACTAGGAGCTGGCATATCATTGCTCATAAATATGTAATCTACAGGCAGTCTTTTTTGGCCATGTGATGAGAAAAAAAACTGAAACATCTTGTGCCAACTGGATTGATTTTAAAGGAAAAGGCAGCAGGGGAAAGAAGCGAGAGAAGATATAGCATGAACTAAAAAAGTGGCTAAATGTAAAATGAGTGACAGATGCACTAACAGCATCAAGGGATAGACATGCGCAGAAGGTCATGATTGCCTAATCTAAAGAGCAGGGCACCGAATTCATTGATATACCGAGTATTTTCCATGAATCATCAAAGGATTGCTGTGTTGTTACAAAAAAAAGGTATATCTAATAAACGTTGTTGTAAACAATATAGACATATATTGTCTTTGTTGTTTGAACATAGATGGATACCACATATGTTGGGCGCTGCTCTACATAAAATTATGTATAGACAACCACTGCCTTAAATATAGCACAGATTGCAAATATAACATCACACTCTGGTTCTATAACATTTTCAAAGCTGGAAAGTTTAAAGGACTCAAATCATACATAGTGAAAAAAAAACTATAATACAAAGGAATGTATTCACAGACAACACCTTGCAGACATGAATCTTGCTTGAAAAGAAAGATATGAATAGTACAAGGTAAAAATGTAAGTCTCACTTGTACATGAGGTGTAAGCTGACTACCTTTGATTGGTCTACAAATGTAGCCCAAAATTTGTCTTGACCTGCAAAGACCTAAAGCAAGAACAAAAGATTTTTATTCCCTCTCATATTTTTTTAGAAAATCCAAAAAAAGGTTTTGTGAAAGATGAAGTATTTTTTTAGCAGAGAGGATAAGAAAAGAGATGACATGAAAGACTGAAAAACCTGTCTGTCCTACTGGAGAAAACGAAGAAAAACACATACAAAAAAGATAATAATGCAATGATGTCACAAGGCTGCTTGAATTGAATCAAAAGAAAAAATCAGCACTTTTGCTATGGCATCAAAAGCAATGATCACATGAATTTAAACTA
The DNA here is from genome assembly GCA_033675545.1 of Elysia crispata. NCBI lineage: Eukaryota > Metazoa > Mollusca > Gastropoda > Plakobranchidae > Elysia > Elysia crispata. Next base: position 50,735 of record JAWDGP010002284.1, read on the forward strand.
GTTTAAAAATTCTTGAGAAAAGAAGATCAACTTACACATCAAGGGCAAAATCCCTTAACTAGGTGTTGCGACACGTTGATACTAATCGCGTCACTCTTCAAAACTAAGTAGATGGTAAGGATTCCCTCTCAAAAGCACATTGCCTCAAGTTGTTTAGTCTGTGGCTGCTGATCTTCTCAAAATGAAGAAGAGGTTGAAAATCTCCGTCAGATTATCCCTGAGGATGTTGAGAGGAGCATATAAATAGTCAGGAACGAGTTACACAGAGAAGGGATAGGGAAAGAAAAAGGGAGGGAGAGGAGGAGGAGAGAGAGAGAGAGAGAGAGAGAGAGAGAGAGAGAGAGAGAGAGAGAGAGAGAGAGAGAGAGAGAGAGAGAGAGAGAGAGAGAGAGAGAGAGAGAGAGAGAGAGAGAGAGAGAGAGAATTTATATACATCTGTATCAATTTAAAAATGGTTTTATGTATTGAGGATTTTTTTCTAATGCTGAAACTGATTTGAAAGAAGCAAGTTTTTCTTGGTGTGACGAGTTATAAATTTGTATATTAGAAGATGCACAAGAATGTCATGCAAGAATGAACAAAATCTCGGCCTAGAGAGAATTAGGTGAAACATTCATGCATGACTTTTCCCTTCACTAATCATCAAAATAATCTGTGCACAATTTTTTTCATTCTCCCTATCTGAATTTGCTCAATTATCGGTTACGTCTTAAAATTCTCAGTTGGCTCCACCTGGCCGAGTAAAAAAAAAAAATAACAATCTAACATTTAGATCGAGATTTATAATTATTTCCTTTGGAATGAAAATCACCAACTACAATTATAGCCTCATGTCATGCCCTGTTTCGGTTAAAAGATCGAGATGTACTCCAAATCCAGCTCTACTAGGCTTTCCTTTCAATACTTGGTGAGATTTAGATATGGTATCATGACAAAAAAAAACGAAACGCCTAGCTGTATTCACTATTATCATATGAAGAAATAAGAATGATCTTTTGTTGGAAATAACGGTGAGCTGTGGGTGTAAAGATAGAGAGAAGAAATTTTTTTTGGACAAATGAACGATAAAGTAAACACCAAAATATCATGGATAGTTTCAACAACAATACAAATCTCAATATTGGAATTGAAATGTATAAAAATTTATAATAATAATAATAATAATAATAATAATAATAATAATAATAATAATAATAATAATAATAATAATAATAATAATAATAATAATAATAATGATAATAATAAATACATTATGCGTATATGATAAATCGCCCAGTTTTATACTTTTGCACAGGTTGGTACTCAATGATGGGAAAATATCGTACTCAGCGTAGAATTATATTTTCACCATTTCTTTTGCACGTCCAACCTTCAACAAAAGTTTGTCTGTCCAAGGACAGAATTTGTGGAGGATCACATGAATGTTTAATGTATACAGAATTCCCTAAATTTACGGAAAATTCTCTTTCCTGTACAGTGGAACCCATGTTTAACACCTCGAATAGCGAAAACCATTGCTATAACGACAGAGCTAAATAACCCCGTTTTTTCCTTTATTCAATTTATTTCTGCAAAATTGACACCACTTCCCAACCTGTAAAAACTGGAAAGAAAGCACCAAAACTTTTAATAGAAAAAAATCCTTAGCATTTTGTCCTGCCTGCATTGTTATGGTACAAGCGAACAAGCAATGCAGGCTTTTCTGTCTTTTCTCCACAGTCCCCATGTATATGAAAATATGTATTTATTTCCATAAGAGGCAGAATAGAAAAAAGCAAAGAAAAGTGTAATTACTTCTTGGGTGAGGTCATGCCCTTGATGGTTCAAATCCTACACTGTGATGGCCAGGAAGGGCGGAGACTGGTCTTTCGGCCTCTGGATCTTCAACCGAATCTTGGCTTGACAACATAGTTTGAACAATCTGTGAAAGTGATGAAGAGTATGTAGTTATATATCTATAGATAGAGTTGAATGCTACAAAGTTCATTTAGTGCATGGCGTCAAGCCACATGATAGGCAGTGGCCAACATCTAAAGAAAAATAATTAAGGCTTATAAAATCTGAAACTTCAAAATAAATGATTGATTGGCAAATCTAGATCTAGAGTAAATTATAACCATTTGTCCTATGAACTGCAAAATGTTTCAGATCAGTACTCTGACAATGCCTTTCAATAAGGCTTTTGGTGCCCTCATGCCATATTTTCCATTCTGTTAGAGATCTAGAATCTAGATCTACTCCAAGAGGCAGGGAAGGATTTGAAAATCTAGACTCAGGATAACTCACCCCTTATCTTTAACCAACCACTAAAATCTAAAATCAGATCGTCTAGATCTGGATATAAGACCTATCTATATTTAATTCTAGATCTCATTAGTACCATTGATGGGACTTACCTTTGGCATGGGCGCTGACCCGTCGAGGAGCTGGTGTGTCTGGACGGGGAGTGCTTGCACACAAAGAGAATGCTTTTATATTTTAGGTGCTTCAGTATTATAGTTCTTTCACTGACTCACTCGATCTTTTCACAAATAGACTGTGAGTTGCCACTGAAAATGATTTAAGGGCCGCCTCAAACTCTTCATACGTTTTGAATACACGTCCTTCCTCCATTTTGAACATGGGTGGAAACGAAGTGAAATCTGAGTCAAACACGAATTTTGTGACGTCACGTGGTATTCCGTGTCCGTTTAGATCAGTACCAATTATCTAGGAGGCCTGTTCATAGGTTATGTAATATTATTCAGATGGGCCGGTCTGCGGGGTGCTAGCAATGTGCGCTCTGTATCTCTCTCTGTCTCTCTGTCTGTCTGTCTGTCTGTCTGTCTGTCTCTCTCTCTCTCTCTCTCTCTCTCTCTCTCTCTCTCCCTCTCTCTCTCTCTTTCTCTCTCTCTCTCTTTATCTCTCTTTCTCTCTCTCCCTCTTTCTCTCTCTCCTCTTTAGCTTAATCCGACTCTTAACCCCCGTCTCTCTCTCTCTCTCTCTCTCTCTCTCTCTCTCTCTCTCTCTTTTTTTTTCCCTCCCTCCCTCTTCATCATAACTTCTAAGTACATGTAGGCTATACATTCAAATACTTAGAAACTCAAATGCACATGTACACCTTTTCGAGATTTGATAATACAGTGGTACGGTACATCAAATACCGGCACTGGAGTGACACACCAAGAACACGTACATCAGAGAATGAGGAGAATTTTTAATTGTATCAAGTCGGAAGAAGCAAATGAAGAGAGAGGGAGGGAGAGAGAGAGTGAGAAAGAGAGAGAGAGAGAGAGAGAGAGAGAGAGAGAGAGAGAGAGAGAGAGAGAGAATAGGTGAAAGAGATACAGACAGCCAGAGGTCTATTTGTGTGGAAAAGGGGGGCGCTAGATATGGTAATAGATGCTAGCCATGTGCGCTTTATATCTGGCCTTCTCTCTTTCTTTTATCTCTCTAGCTCAATCCGACTCTTAACCCTTCCGGGCCTCTCTCCCTCTCTGTCTCTCTCTCTCTCACACACACACACACTCTCTCCCTCTCTCTCTCTCACACACACACACTCTCCCTTCTCATCATAATTTCTAATACATTCAAATATTCAAATATTGAAACTCAGATTCACATGTACACCTCTTCGAGATTTGATAACACAGTGGTACAGTAGGCTACATTAAATAAAGGCACTGGAGTGACATGTCAAGAGCAAAACAAGGAATGACAGAATGTGAAAGACAAAAAAGATATAATGATATTCAGAGAAGGAACAAAGACAAACTTAATATGTAGAAGCTTACAGCGAGAGACAGACTGAATGAGAGAGAGAGAGAGAGAGAGAGAGAGAGAGAGAGAGAGAGAGAGAGAGAGAGAGAGAGAGAGAGAGAGAGAAAGAGGGTGAAAGAGATACAGACAGAGGTCTATGTGTATGTGGGAGAGGGGTGGTCAGAATGATGGGCAGTACTAACCTGTTCCAGTGTAAAAATGAAGGACAACTTCTAGCTGATCCCATTGATTCACAGTTTTACAGGGGAAATTTGGATGTGTTACCAATTTTAAACCGTTATAGCCTTCAAATTGAATTACAGTCTCTCCTGCATCTGCATCTCTAAGTCTAATATGGAAGTATATAACATATTCATGCATACAACCACCGCGGCTGAATCTGGCAAGTGCTTGTTCTGTTCTATTTGCATTACAAGCACTGAGTGCCTAGAGGAGCAATCTTTATTGAAGGGCTTCCTTAACAGTGTCACAGTTAAACTTATTTTTTTCTATGAATGTATCCAGTTCGTCAATTTCTCTGACTCTGTTTTCACTGATGTTTTTTTTTTTTTTTGGTAGGGCGAGGAGTTTTGGATGAGCATGTGATATGGATGATGAAGGTATCTCACCAAAGTTAATAGAAGGATGCATAGAGATTATAAATATTATCTTCCTCTTCGAATGTGAGGAGTATCAGAGAGCCAGTGTTGACTACATACTCCAATATGTTCAGCCACTTTCTCAACTTTGTTAGGGAGACTCGAAACCCATTTATGACATTCAGTTGGGTCCTTCGGAAAACCATATATAATAACCGTTTCACTTTCTTTCCCCTTCTGACTGGCATAGCCGCTCTTACAGTTTGTAACAGTGCACTTTCTTCCCCTAAACAATAAACAGTTAAGGAAATTAATAATGACACCGATACATCATATAATGAAATATGAAACTTAAGGTTAAAGTATTGAGGGCACTTTGAGTATCAGAGATTTTAGTTAAAAAGGCTTTTAAAAAACTTTGGCTCCCACTTCAACACACTCCCTCTCTATAAAGTGATATCGCAGTGACCATAAAGGGAAAAGCTAATTAAACTTAAAGCATATTTAGATGAACTTAACATGTATAATTGTTTATCAGTCTATATATATATATATATATATATATATATATATATATATATATATATATATTTATATTACATTGTATGATGTTTGGTGCCACGGGTCACACTCTATCAGAGTGCACACATTTAGAGGAAAATAACTTTTTAAAATCTACACCAAATTACAAAAAAGCATTCTTGGAATGTTCCACATCGAAAGCATCTGTTAGAACAAGGTGCAATCCAAGGGCGAATAACAAAATATAAGATAAGAAATATAATCCAAGGAAGAAGGAATGTAATCCGATAACAAAATGGCAGGAGAGTCCAGTGAAAACACAATGTGTACTGCTAAGCATGCTAGTATCAACTGTTCAAACCTCGCGCAGGTGGCTGTTAGCTAGCCAGATGGTGGCCCATCTGAATAATGTTACGTAACCTTGTGAACAGGCCTCCTAGACACATTGTTTGTACATTTTGAACCGCGTGATGGACAAAAATAGCACAGCCTCCTTGATTTCTTAAAACCACGTGATAGCTATAAAACGATTTTGCGGGTGCCTATTAGTCGTTTTCTCTTTGTCAAGCTGTGTTTACACTTACAAGTAGTAGTTCGCACATTAAATTTTTCTTTTTTTTTCTTGAGGGGGGTGGGGATAGCTCTCTTTGCATTCATGAAGCGGGAACTTGCTTACAGCAGGATTTTTCTCCTGGAACTAAAATTCCCGTTATAGTCATGTTTTATTTATTTTGAGCACATCACTAGAGTGGTCTCGCTTATTGAATCTGTATAGCTATCACTGTCTGCCTCTGGCCTTACACTTCATTTCCTTCTGTTTTGTCTCCTCTTCTCTGATGTTGGCAATCAATATCTAGTGGTCAGTCAGCCCCAATTGCTGCAAAGAAAGAGACAATTGTGCGCGACGGTCTAAAAGAGGTGACAGTAGAGAAGTTTTACAGTACTGGAGGTATCTGAAAGACGAGCAGACTTCCCGCCCGGATTGAGATAACGTGGCATTATCTAAACTAGCTGTGATAAAGACAGGGTTAGCTTTCTTTACGAAAAAAAAAATAGGAGACGACGTAGAAAGTTGTCAACAAATCAATGGTTTATTTGGCGGAAAGTCTAAAACTGTCCTTACCCACAGATCTGGAGGTGAGAAGAAAACTGGACGCTGCTATTAGACTTCCCTCCAAAAGTGAACGGACAGAGGTGCTTTAGGCAGAACTATTCCGTCCATCGTGAATTAAACGCAGTGGAAACTGAGGCTACGGGGAAAATACGTGTAGTACGATGTACTAATAGACATAGAAGAGAATAGTAGCATAAAGAAACGCGCACTCCAAGATAAAGACTTTCTTAGAACTTCTTTTTTAAGGGAGAAGAGCACTTCAGTACAAAGTTTAAAATAATTCTTCCAGTCAAGGAACTCGACAAATCATTATGCTTTATAAAGTCATTTCAAGATGGAGACCATAATGATTGATATGGAGCATTTGAAAAAAAAAACTATGGAAATCAAAATAACTTTCTTAAATTATTTTTAGTCAGATCAAGGTGCCTTGCCCTGCCAGAGTTAAAAAATAGTCAACAAACCTTAGATTTAGACAGAAACTTTTTTCATTGAGCTGAAAATAAGAAAGGAATTGTTGTAGAGATTTATTGCTTTTATCATCATACCTCGTCATTATCACCAATGTAACTAGATGTATTCAAGCTAGAACATTAATTTGAGATGCCTGTGTGATTGTGCGCTTTGCCTATGACGTACGTATTCTTTTACTACATTCATTTCTAGGGCATATTTATAATCTTTGTGTGATAATCAAGACTGTAGGTATGTTATGTAAGCACACATCGATAATTATAAAGTACAGTGTATTTTTGGTGCACGATATTGGTGTGTGCTCAAGGAAAATTCTGGACGAGCGATTTTTTGGTGTGAACGCAGGGTTACCAGAATTTTCCTTAAGCAACTTAAGAGAATTTATTTTTTTGAGGGGGGGGGGGGAGGGCAGAGCTGCACTATTCGCTTTTCGATTCAGACTGCCTTTACCTCTAAACTAAGGAGGCAAATTATACTCATAGGAAGCTGATGCCATAGTGCTGTGCTTACCTCTCTGTTTGTCTGTCTGTCTGTCTGTCTCTCTGTCCGTCTCTCTCTGTCTCTTTTTGCGTCTGTCTGTCTGTCTCTCTTTCTCTTTCTCTCTCTCTCTCTCTCTCTCTCTCTCTCTCTCTCTCTCTCTCTTTCCTTTTCTGTTTCTCTTTCTCGCTTCCTAGCTTCCAATGGATTCAGAGATACATAAAGTGAAATGGGCGAGTTTCTTCCTTCTGTTGTTAAAGTCAGGCTCGTTTTTATCTTTGAAGTAGTGAAACATGATAAAACAAATAATATTATCGGCGATACAGTGTTGATAATGTCCATGCTTGTGAAGACAGTTTTTTTCATCATGATCATGATCATCATCACCATCATCATCATCATCATCATCATCATCATCATCATCATTATCACCATCATCATCCTCACCATCACCATAATCAATGTAATGATCGTCTTCATCCTCATAATCAGTATCTTTATCGTCGTCCTCTCCACTCCTGGTCCTTTCTTTACTTCCATAGACTTTACACTGGAGTCTGGATAATTACCTCAGGACCGAAAAAGTTAGTTGACTGTAGGCAAAAGATGGCTTTAAACATTGCAATTTAATTTGTAAAGAAATAAAAAATAGTACTGATGAAACAAAGTTGACTTTAAGCAAAAGTTTCCCTTAGGTGTTGACTGTATGTGGACTCCTCTGTACTTTTAGTAATCCTTTCTCTTAGCCAGGCTTTCCTCTTTTTATTCAACTGATTTCTCATCTTTGCATCATTTTCTCACTCCTGTAACTCCATTGCGCTCCTATGGTTCCAAGTAAAAAAAAGCAGTTGGAATTCTTTTGTAATGTTACACGTCATCTTTAAGAAAGAGCAGATTTTATTTTTTATTTTACGAATTCTCGGGCGAGTTACATAATGCATGTCTCCTTTTCTCCTCTTTATTCTCCCTTTTTCTTTTTCCTTAATCACTTTTGCTCTCTCTCTCTCTCTCTCTCTCTCTCTCTCTCTCTCTCTCTCTCTCTCTCTCTCTCTCTCTCTCTCTCTCTCTCATCCTCATTCTGTCACTCTCCTTCCAGTTCACCTTCTTTCTTGTCATTGGAATTCTTTTCTTTTCCCTTCATCTGTGTCATCCACACCCCCACCCCTTACCATCTCATTAACTTGTGCTCCCAGCCCTCCTTTCTTACCATGGAATGCAGAATACACATTTAAAGAAAAAAAATTTAACTATTCATTTTTTTTGTAAATTCTGTTGAAGATATACAAAAAGAAGCATGCTACATCGTTAAGGTTAATTGTTTTACGATTACTTTTTTAGATTTAATTGGTTTCATCATTTGGTAAAAGCGTTGTGTCATATTGTAAAGTAAATTTTGTTGTGAAAATAAAACAATTGTTATGTAATTTTCATATTTTTTCCGCGTTTGAGGTAGAATTGGTAGCATCAGTTATTAAAATATCTGAGAATTTTTTTCCATCCAAAAAATATGGACTTTCGCGTAAAGAAACGAAAGAATAAAACAGAAAAAAGGAAAATAAGGGAAGAAGAAACCCGTTTAGAACAGTAGAATATATATAGGCTCAGAAAAATTGAGGGGCAACAGCGACAGAGAGAGACAGACAGACAGAGAGACAGAGAAACAGACAGAGAGAGAGAGAGAGAGAGAGAGAGAGAGAGAGAGAGAGAGAGAGAGAGAGAGAGAGAGAGAGGATAATGGATTTCAAAGGAGGTGAGAGCAAATTTTTAGACAAGAATAATTTATTTTAAAAATATGAATAAATTAAACAGGACAAGCAGGTGATTTATATATTTTTATTGAAATTGATTTCAAAGACTCATTATACATGATTTCATGAGTAAATAAAAATATTTATTTAAAAAAAAACATACTTAAAAATAACACACTTGATCAGAAAGAATACCAACCAACAGCAAACATTTTTTTTTCTTTTTGGTTTTATTTTCTTTCTTTTCTTTTTTTTTTGTTATAACTCAGTTGTGATCATGAAAAATAACGAGATGATGGAAATATCTAAAGCATTTGAGGAAGGCAAAAGAGAAGTAAAAAAAAAGAGGAGTCAGAAAAAAGAGAAAAAATATGTAGAAAAAAGAAGATAATAATAATAATAATAATAATAATAATAATAATAATAATAATAATAATAATAATAATAATAATAATAATAATAATAATAATAATAATAATAATAATAATAATAATAATAATAATAATAATAATAATAATAATAATAATAATAATAATAATAATAATAATAATAATAATAATAATAATAATAGTGCACATGGTATAAGTTCTACTGACTTCATTTAAAAAAAAGCTTGTCATCTTCAAAGTGAGGTCCAACAGCAACTGCTTAACAGGGAAGTAATGGTAACAATAATGATAATAATAATAATAATAATAATAATAATAATAATAATAATAATAATAATAATAATAATAATAATAATAATAATAATAATAATAATAATAATAATAATAATAATAATGATAATAATAATAATAATAGTTATAAAAATAATAGTAATAGTAATAATAGTAATAATAATAATGATAATAATAATAATAATAATAATATTAATAATAATAATAATAATAATAATAATAATAATAATAATAATAATAATAATAATAATAATAATAATAATAATAATAATAATAATAATAATAATAATAATAATAATAATAATAATAATAATAATAATAATAATAATAATAATAATAATAATAATAATAATAATAATAATAATAATAATAATAATAATAATAATAATAATAATAATAATAATAATAATAATAATAATAATAATAATAATAATAATAACGATAAGGATGATGATTATGATGGTAATAAGGATGATGATGACCACCAAAACAGGGACAAGGAAAACGATGACTTTCACGATGGGGACGAAAATATGGACTTGGACAAGAATTACATGATCAACGACAACAAAAATGAATACTCAAACAAATCGAAGACTCAGACCACTGACATAAATAAATCAACAACAACAAAAAAACGAGGACCTAATTAAGACCAACGAGATCTAGGGTGTTGAAAACGGGGGTCCTTAAAATGGGGATAAAAGTAAGGACTAAGATAATGACCACAAAAACAAGGACATCGAAAATGAGGACCAAGACAAGAAGGATGAAAACAAGGGCCTTAAAAAGGGGATAAAAGCAAAGGACTAAGATAAAGGCCACAAAAACAAGGACATCGAAAACAACGACCAAGGCAAGTAAGACGAAAACAAGGACTACAAAAACGAGGGCTTTAAAGTGGGAATAAAATCAGGACTAAGATAAGCACCAGAATACAAGGATGGAGACAAGGTGGTGAAAATGATGGTAATGATAATTATGATGGTGATAATGATTGTGATTTTGATGTAAATGATAATTATGATGGTGATAATGATTGTGATTTTGATGGTAATGACAATTTTTATGGTGATAAGGATGAGGAGGAGGCCGGAGGTGTGGCTCGTTATGATGATGATGAGGAGGATTATGGTCATGATGGTGATGAGGTGGATGAGGATGATGATGATTATAACTTTGTGCTCAGAGGATAAAAAGAAAATTACGATTATATTTGAGCAAAATATACATCAGTTTTTAGCGTCCTTTTCCGAGTTTACGAGATATGAAGCTGGGCCAGGGACTCGTTTCCCAGCTTGGGACCCTCTACAACCGGCCTGGTCCCGCTATTCAGAGAGAGAGAGAGTGAGAGAAGGAGAGAGAGAGAGAGAGAGAGAGAGAGAGAGAGAGAGAGAGAGAGAGAGAGAGAGAGAGAGAGAGAGAGAGAGAGAGAGAGAGAGAGAGAGAGAGAGAGGAAAAGTACTGTTGAAAGACAAAAAAAAAATTAAAAAAGAATGCAATCTTCCTCACTAACATAAAATCAGTACACTACCCCGTTACGGAGATGAGAGTACAAAACAGATAACTTTAGGCTATTCCCACCTTCTATCCACCAAAAAAATAATTAAATATATAAAGAGATAAAACAACCAAACAAAAAGAACATTAAAGGCTATAAAAAATATATCTGCATGTATTAGGGAATTAGGAAGACTAAAGCTAAAAAAAACTTTAATGGCTATGAACACATATTTACATGTTTGTGGGGATTGGGGACACTCAAGCTAAAACAACGTTAATGGCTATAAACAAATGTTTACATGTACGAGGGAATTAAGAAGACTCAAGCTAAAACAACGTTAATGACTATCAACAAACATTTTGCATGTACGTGGGAATTAGGGGGACTCAAGCTAAAGCAACGTTAATGACTATCAACAAATATTTACATACATGTAGGAATTGGGGAGACTCAAGCTAAAACAACGTTATTGGCTATAAACAAATATTTACATGTATGTGGACAATTGGGAGACTCAAGCTAAAACAACGTTAATGGCTATCAACAAATATTTACATGTGCATGGGAATTTGGGGGGGCTCAAGCTAAAAGAACGTTAATGTCTATCAACAAAATAATATTTATTTCTTTTAACTTCTGTGCATAGTTAAGTTAGAGCAAAAATTTGCAATCAAAACGCACGCAGGCACAAAAAACAAAAATATCCACCTGTCCTAACTGCCAAATGGTTAAATGAAATATCACTCTTACTCATACCGCAAAATTTTGTCCAAGTCTTAAAAGACTCCGGAGGCAGTTAGGTCCTAGTCGTTGTTAGGTCTCTATAGTGAGGGTCGAGTGTAGGGTGAAATAAGAGGGAAGAGATGTGGTGGAAAACACTTGAATCGCCACCGATCGCAGCCTTTCTACCTGCAGACGGTTCTGGTCGCAGCAGAGAGGTCTAGCCTCTCTGGTCATGGAACAAACACATCGACTGTACCCACGTGTCCTTGACTTCAGCACCAATCTGGTAACACTAAACCGACAGACTTCCCTAAATTGGAATAGTGTTCTTCGCAGCTCATGAGCTCTGGATCTCTTCATTTTAGTTTGAAGAAGGAAAACTGCAACCTTTTCAGTGTATTACTATCATTGATCACGGTCGGTGGGTCTTCGTTACTGTCTGTCTCTCTGTATCTCCCTCTTTCTCTCTCTCTCTCTCTCTCTCTCTCTCTCTCTCTCTCTCTCTCTCCCTCTCTCTCTCCCTCTCTCTCTCTGGCTGATGATTCAGGTAAGATTTTTTTCTACGTACCTATCTACATCTATATATCTATCTCCTAGCATGCCAAGACATTTAACCTAAGATCTTTTAAAACGCGACTATCTAGCTATCTTGATCGTGTAACTGCTTGTCTGTGTACCTGGATGGCTTCTTGACACTTTCTCTCACTATTTCCTCATGTCTTTTTCTTCTGTACATTTGTCTGCTTCTGTCACTTTCTTGTTTCATTGTCTGTATGCCTGTGCTTCTCTTATTTTGTCTCTGTCTATAACCTACATTCCTTCTGAACTTTTTATATGTACACTAAATTGAATGCTTTGGACTATTTCTATTTTCATTTTCTGTTTCCTTCACAAAAATGTTCTCCAATTTTTGAAAAAAAATTGGGATTACGTTAGACATCACAAAAATATTGAGTCTGAGATGGAAAAAGTAGAAGTTAAGGATCAAGAAGGAGAGTTTGAAGAGGTACCTGGGAACCTTATGCTAGATATCATCATGGCCAGAAGACAAGACGACAATAAAAAAAGGTAAGAGGACAGCATTCTTCAGGCAAACTGGACAATGGGGATCAGAATCTACAGGAAAGCAGGCTATAAAGCTCTTAAAAGCACTGCTAAAAAAGACCAGGTCAGCTGCAATAGTGCAAATAGATATATACACACTTGAGAAAAAAGAAAATTGTGTATTTAAGTCAGTCTATTGCTACATTCTTTAAAAAAGAAATTTTTTTTCCGCTTTATTTATCTTTTTTTTTTCCTTTTCATTTCTACTTTGGGTTAGCATTGGTAAATACAAGCTCAGTCTCTCCTTTTCAGTCCAGACTTTTTTTTCAACTGATTAACTTAGATTCTGCTCTTTGGCTTTTTGCTTGTTGTGCAACACAAGAGAAAAATCTTCGTACACTTTCTTTCAAAATTTCTATATAGTGTTTCATATTTATTTGTATATTATATATGTATGTATATATAGGTACTTAAAATTGAATGGATTTGCTTTCTCCTATTTATTTTTTCATTTTGCTTTGCCTTGTAAAATTGTTCTCCGTCATTGAAATTAGTCATATTTTGATATTATGTTTCCAGATTACAGAAGGCAAAGAAGCAAAAGACTTGAAGTTAAGGAGCATGAAGAGAAGCTGGAAGAGAGTTCTGTGACTGGTTAGCTAAGATTCTCCATGGGCAGAAGACAAGATGACGGTGAGGAAGAGACCTGGAGGACTGAACACTGAGATCTACAAGAACTTCATGGACCAGGAACTGTCAACAACATGAATCAAAAAGGCCAGGTCATCTACTATCCACAGTTTTTACATATTGGTTAGCTACTCCTTTGATAAGACTCTGGATCTGTAAACTCCTTCTTTTCCTACAAAATGTAGAGGAAATAATTTTTTTTATTAGTTTTATCTGTATTTTTTTCCCATCAATAGATCCTACACTCCTAGTAAAGTTGAATCGAGAAAAATTGAATTGTGCTATACCACGAGCATTTTAAAAAGAAATCTTATTTTAAAAAAAGTCAGTTAGTGCAATTCCAAAAATCTTTTTGAAATATCCTTCTTCAAAGAGTGTACACTCTAGTAAAAGTATATCGATCAACTATAAAAGCAGTTTTAGTTGATCATCAAATATACCAAGATAAAAGTTAATTCCAACAATAATTAAATTAAAATGTTGATTAAGGATATGCTTACAACACTATAAGTCGGATTAAAAATGATAAAATGTGCCAGTAGATGTATAAGTAAGTAATGGCTGAGTGCCAGGAATTTACACTATCTTTAAGAAAACAGGTTTATAAACGTTAGCATGGGTAGCTACTTTACCCTGATCTGGGTGAAGCAAATATCGGCTCAGTCATGAGGAATAATATATTAGAATCTATACATTATCCAATTCAGTAGTTTAAAAAGCCTCATGGTTTATTACAAAAATTATACCTCTGAAAGTTTTCAAATCTATATTATCCAATTCAATATTTGAACAAGCTTCATGGGTCATAAATTATACCTCTTTAAGTATTGAAATCTATCCATTCTTCGATTCAATAGTTGAACAAGCTTCATGGGTTATAAATTATACCTCTTAAAGTATTGAAATCTATACATTATTCGATTCAATAGTTTAACAAAGTATACCTCTAAATGAATTTTTTGAAAATTTTCAACTATATTTTTGTCATGTCTGCTGACATACACTGAAAGAATATTATGAACAATAGTTTGCCATGACTTTTTATCAATTTCAGAACTTTAAAATTTAAAATTAATGACATACAAACCATTGTCTTATTTAGAGAGGGGGTGAGACAGGTTGCAGGAAGTATTTCCTCATAAAAAAGAATTAAAATTTCTTTCAAAGAACACTCTAAGGGATAAGAGAAACTTATAAATACTTCACAAAACAAGTAGACAACTTTAGGAAAAGAAGGGGGGAATACCAGGTAAAAACAGGATGACCCAGACACATTGTTCAAATGACATACAACAAACAAAAATTATGGCTTGTCCGGAGTTTTCTACTCTACATCATCTGCGGAGAGATAAAGGAAGAAATTATGATAATTTTACAACTTTGTTATGGAAAGTAAGCAAATTTGAGTAGTGCACATTAATCTCATTTTACATTTCAGCAGTTATCAATTATGGTTAACATGAGTTTACTCGAGAAATTTGTCTCTTCTTAGAATCTAGTAGTGTAATGAGATTCAGATTCTAGATCAGTCAATACATAAATTTACGTGTACAATATTATCATCGATCTACTCCAGTCTAAATTCAGATTAGATTGCACTTATCTAATTAACAACTATTTTTAAATCACAATCTTTTCTCCAGTTCATATCTAGATCTACATAGATCTAGATCTAGGTCTAGACAAAGGTAAACCTATCTTGTTGTTTATGCTCTCGTCTAGACCGAATCTAGATCTAGGTTTGAGTTATTTTTTTCCATGAAACATTCAGGGCAGTTAAATACACTGATATTGTAAAACTTAGTATGTTTTAGTAGGATAGAAACTAGTTTTCCTCACCTGAAGCTTCGTTCCTGGAGTTGTTGTGGGTGTGGCACTGATGCTGACATTGATGTTAGATCATGTCTCCATTAGACTACATATTATATATATATATATATATATATATATATATATATATATATATATTGTATGATATACTTTAGAGCAATGTCATCAAGTAAACATTACACCATTTTAAATGGCTTCATTACATGTTCCATCACAACTGTTCAAATATAAACTGATATAAACGATGATATTGAATGCAAATTAAGTGAAATACATATGTACCAAGAATAAAAAATCCTATCTGTTTAATTCTTCTTCTGTTATTAATCGTATAGCTTTTAAAATTTTGCAGGACATTATTTATACCAGTCTCTACAATGTACAAGTTCTTTTCCTTTCTTTGAACGTATATTGAATTAATATTTACAAATTTGATCTAGATCAAAATTTTTGGAGTCCAAAATCTGTTAAGTTTTTTTTTCCATTTTGGTTTGATCTACAGAAAAATGGGAATACTGGCGCACAATTTTTTTGGTCCTATTCATCATAAAAAGTTTAAGGCGTCTAATGTATACAAAAACAGCTTTAGTTTATTATCCAAAGTTCATAAATGTCACAGATTTTAACAAAAATCAAAAGATGAAGGAGAAGAGAGGGACAAGAATAAGGTATTTTTAACAAGTTTAATATGAGTGATGTCAGATGTCAGTACTAAGATAGCTATTTTGAGTACATACAACATATGAAATATTAAGAACTTTTTATTGTTAAGAAATTTTCTCCAAACGCCTTTTCAATCAAACAGCCTACACAATTAGCGGAAACTAGATAATTTTTGGAAAGATCACAAACACTTTACAGCAGAAGAATATTGCAGTAATATTTTATTTTTAGTATTTTACACACAGAATAAAGATATGCTTGGCCTTTACATGTGAGCTTTATCTGAAAAAAGGCACGGCAATATAAAGAATTTTGCATACATAAAAAAAAAAAAAAAAAAAATAAAAATTTTAGTTTCTTTTTTAATTAAGTAAAATAAGAGAAACAGAATCTCACACATATCCTTAAATTTAATAATCAAGCTACTTTTATAGCTAGAATACAATACTTTCTGAGACATGACTATTTGACAATAGATATTCAGACTGTATACTGGCCTAAGTCCGTGCATGGACTTGGACATCATAAAGCAGTTTTAGCCAAACCTGTCCACCTTAGGCTTATGCCAGTTGAAATATCAACGCTATATATCCAGCCCATTGCCAACATGGCTTAAACCTCAAATGTTTGAAAAAATTGGTTGCCTTCTCTCGAAATGGCCATTTTGGACTTCAGTAGGCTGTTGAACTAACCCTTTCAATTAGAGAAAGAAATAAAAGTGTAAAAAAAGAAAGAAAAAATTTAAAAAGTTAAAAAAGTTAAAATCATACAGAGAGAGAGAGAGAGAGAGAGAGAGAGAGAGAGAGAGAGAGAGAGAGAGAGAGAGAGAGAGAGAGAGAGAGAGAGAGAGAGAGAGAGAGGAGGAAAGGAAGGAAGGAGGGAGAGATAGAGTGAAAGATGGAAATTATTGGGACAATTTAAAGTACATTGTATGTATCAGTATTTTAACAATTAGACGCCTAGATTTAGAGACGTTGCAGAAGAAAAGAATATTTTATGGAGAAAATTAAAAAAAATACCATAGAAAATAAGGTAAATTCACAAAGCAAAAGATAGAAAAATGTTTATAATTATATGTACCACAGCTAGATTTGGATATTAGCTACAAAAATGAACACTGTAAGTGAGCTGTGAATGATACAAAAAATGTAAAAAGTTTCATGGACGGCAAAGAATCCAAACGAAATTGTCTTAATAGAGGAAGACACAGATTTAAAGCAAGAAGCAAATTTCGTTCATAAACCATTTTGATTTAGAAAATAGTTTGGAACATATACTTACAATTGGAAAGATTAACAGGACTGAAAGAGAACGAGGGGAAGACAGAGAAAAACCAAACTACAGAGTAGTAAAGGCTAAGAAGATGGATTCATTGAGGCCAAGGGATCAATATCATTTTAAAATATGTGAATAGAGACACGTGGAAAGACACAGTCACCAGTGCCAATCATCACGGCACCCCATGACAAAGACTACAGTAAACGAAGGATGACTTAAAGCTATGTTTAAAAAAAAAAGAATGTAAAGAAAAATAATAACCTGATGTCAATTCATTGGGAAAAAACCCAAAAAACCTCATCTGCTAAATACTCAACTCCATGATTCTAATAAATCAATGAACAGCTATTTCGCCACACACGGAAAAAAGTTTCGGGGACGCCCTTTAACAACACTACCAGTCGTCCTCAACAAAGACCTATCAAGACTACAAGAAAACACAGTACAACTCACAATCTAGGAAAGACCTCGAACACCTAAGATGCATCGTCCGGAGCAGACAGCAATGGAGAGAACTGTCGACGAGAATCCGAAAAGCTGCCGAAGCGCCCCCGTCGGACGACTGACACGCGGAAGGCCCTAAGTCAAGTAAGTCAATGATTCTAGGTCCATGTCAAAGGTCCTAACGCTTTCTGCCACAAATTAATCTCTCAGCAAGCGCATGAACTCTTTCAAATCAGCCTAACAATTTAATGTGTAGTCACATTAACAATGAAGTAACTATTGTAGGCCTAATGTCAAATTTCCGACTACTCATGTAAAAAAATGTATTGAAAGCAAAACTATACAAAATGCGTCTTTTTCCTTTGTTTGTGTTAAAATTGCATTTAATATTGTGATAAATGTGTAGAATGCTCATAGATCTGTTCATTGAAGTAGTTAAATTATCAAACAATTTTAATGTAATGCTCTTAGTTTATTTAGGCTACTGCACAAAGACTGTATCTTGTTCGGGCAGGTTTGCTATATTTATGTATGTCAGCTGTAGCCATTTGGGTTGGATGGCGGGGAAAAAAGAAAGCACTAATCTGTTGACAAGTAAAACAATAGTGACACCATAGTGAGTGAAACCTATTTGAGCCAATACATAAGACAATAAAAGACAAGCAATGAAATAATAAAAAAATCATGTTTGAAAGGCATCTAACACAGTACATAGGTGTAAAGATATAACAGAGGGATTAGATGTAAGGCTTTACAGCAAAAACTGGCTAGAAAACAGACCAGTAACGTTAACTGAAGAGACTGATGAGAGTCAGGGCGTAACAATAAAGGAGTGCCGGTAAATATTAATTCAAACATCAAAAACATGAAAATGATAAAATTGAGGCAGACGTAGAAAAGCATAAAAATAAAAAAAATAATCAACAGAAAAAAAATTGTTTTGAGAAAAATGACAGACCATTTATAGTCATAGGCAGAGCAAAGAGATTGAGGGGTGGGGGATGAGGAATTGAAAGAAAAAACAAAAACAAAATAAAATAAAAAACCACATAAAATAAGAATTACAAATGAAACTTTAATGAATGCATTGATTCCAAAAAAACCCAAACCTATGGAGATAATAAATAGATAAGAAAATAAAAATTAATGGCACAAATATTACTAAACAACAACAACAACAACAACAACAACAACTACTACTACTACTACTACTACTACTACTACTACTACTACTACTACTACTACTACTACTACTACTACTACTACTACTACTACTACTACTACTACTACTACTACTACTTCTACTGCCACTGCTGCTGCTAGCTTGCCCTAATTTAAAATAAATAGACATATTCCAAACTGTAATAAATCATGATAAATTTTAAGAGTAGTAATAGTCATAGTAAAAAAAAGAATAACAATTTTTAAAAATTTAAACTTTTCATATCTTCCCTCTCTTTCAACCACTTCAAAATACATTTTGTGTCAACTAGCAACCCCATTTTTGTAGTCACTGCCTCTTGAACTCACCAGCTATGGCTGATAACTTTTAATTTAAAAAAAAAAAAATTATCAAAAATAAATAACTAAAATTTTTTTTCAAAATTCTAAACCAAAAAATTCCCCATAATAAAGATATTGTAAGTAAAATATGAATAAATTAAAAGCAAGCTATTTTAATATGTGCATTAAAATTAATTGTCATAAGTAAAGAATAATTTGTGAAAATGGAAATTATATAAAAAAAATTGCTGCTGTTACCTCTCCTTTTACTACAATAACCTTTCATTTATTTATACATCAACCTCTAATTGCGTATTTTTTTTGCTACTGTGCTTAAGACAGCTCCTTTTGCCTTTTATAACTTAAGAACAAAAATGAATTACAAACAATATCGAAATATGAATCAGGATTATACTCAGAGTATGAACAAAAAATAACTTATAATAAAAGCAGCTCAGAAATATTAAGAAAGAAAAAATATTTGTTCAAAGATAAAAGCAGCTGTTCTCTTTCGCAAACAACACCCTCTGATTTGCTTGTGCTTAGACTAGCGACTGTGTGTTTGTTTGTTGTTTAGATTATGGCAGCTCCAGTTGTCCTTATTGAATTAAAAAAAAAAATTGAATATCAAGTAATCCTAATAATCAGAAAAATAATAATAAAATATAAAGTCTTAATAATAGCAGCAATATTAAATAGAAAAATTGATCACTTTCAAATAATCAAAATTTTACTTCTGCTTGTTTTCCTTTCATAATAAACTTCATTAAGTTTGCTCTTCAAAACATTGAATGAAACTTTGATATCCACTATAACGGCCTCTCCTGTTGCTGTACCAAAAATAAAATAAGTGATATAACAGCAACAAAAAATA